>CM053591.1:36022896-36040336 GCA_028646515.1 Pseudochirops corinnae | reverse complement strand
TTTTGTTAAGTATGTTCAAACTAATCAACATGGTGTTATGACAAGAATGACTGATGTTGATTTGATTTGTTATACAGTTATATACATGGTTAGATAGACTGAGAATGGATTTCCTTATAAAAAGGAAAATTCTAATGTTTACTCTCTGGCCTTTTATTTTTAGTTTATCTGGTAAAAGATCTAACTTGAATAAAGGTTAAATTTCTTGACAAATAATTTCAAGAAATTGCCTAGATACTTTAAACTTGTTAATAATTTTCCTCTGCAGCAAAAATTATTTCCAAAAGTATACTTTGTTATGAAAATGACATTTTTTTGTTATATGATTTTTATTTTATCAGTAGCTAGCTATGTAATAGGAATTAAGCTGCTATTTGAGGCAATCTGAAGTTGACACAATATAATAAAAACTAAAGGAATTTAATATCACAAAACTTTTACCACTAGTGGTTTCATTCCGCCCACTCCCCCCCATGCCCTGCAAATGTGTAAAGCTAACTGGAAGAATTAGTTGAAATATGGGATCAGATTTGAATTTCTAAGATACTATAAAGCTCATGTTGTGATCTACTAGAAAAATCATTGCATTTCGAATGAGATGACCTTTTTTCAAATTCTAGATCTGTTAGCTACTATCTGTTTGGTTCTGGGCAAATTGCATCACCTTCCTGGGCTTCACCTAATCTTACATGAGAATTTTGGATTAGACAATGTCTAAAATCACTTCCAGCCGAAGGTCCCATAATTCTACCATCACATAATGGAGATCTTTCCCATAATCTACTCCCAGGCTATACTTGAAGCCCACACTTAGCATGTTATGCTAATACTAAATATCTGGGAAGGAGGAGAGAATCTTTATAAGGAGTGAATATTGAAGTAAAGATATATCTTGGAATTTCTTCATTGTATCTAAATCATTTAATGGTGAAGTTATTCAAATTCTCTTAAGTGATAACAGTAAAATTCATTACATAAAATTTGAGTCAGAGTACTTTATAAATTTTCTCTTTAGAAGATCCAAATGAAATGTAGAAATTCCAAAGTACAAGGCATGTTTTTTCCTTTGTTAAGTAGGCCTCTAGAAAGAAAGCCCAATTTTAAGTGATAAAATATGTCTTCAAAGAATGTGGGGAAAAAGTATTTACAAGATGAATATATTTTAAGTTGAATTGCATTGGGTGATCTTTGCAGATCTAATTTAAATCTACATTCAAGTACCACTTCTACATTTTAGCTTGTGATCTAGGCTATTCCCTTAATCTCTTAATGTTCTAAGAAACCCTCCAAGATAGTTGTAGAGTAGATGCCTGTCTACACTGACTATTTTCTCACTGAGCTTTTCTTATAACTTTGAAACTGGTTCTCCAGGTTGGGGGAGGGAATGAATATTATTATGGTTGAAAGATTTCGAATCACATGACTCTGCCAATTTTGTGACCTTGGGTAAATCATAATATTTTCAGATGTCGGTTTTCTCATCATAAATACAATAAGGATGATGGATTTGCTACTCTTTAAGGTCTCTTCTGGCTCTTAATCCTCATAGAAAATCTGTTCTCTCTGGGAGATGTTGATACAAAACCCACTGACACTCAGAATTATATCTAGATTTCAAAAATGAAAAACCCAACTTGAAGTGTATTTCTTATTAAAATTGAGATAAGATTTTCTTTTTCTTTTTAATTGATTTATCTTTTATTTATGAAGCACTAAATAACATATGAAATACTTGATCTGTTATTTCACAGGATAATCTGTACAATTCATATCCACAAGAGTGTAAGTCATATTATATTACCTAGTATGTGTGTCCATTACTGTAATGAAAGATTGTGCTGATTAAGATAATTTTCCTATTTGACAAATGCTGAGATAGGCCTGGGACTTTTCAGACCTTTGAATGAAAGTGAAGTTGACTTTCAAAATGCCAAATGCATAGTATTTCCCCTGTAAACTAAAAATGGACACACTATCACCATGTTATTCATAAAACTGTCTTGCACTATTAGCTTAGATTGATAGAGAGAGGGATCAATTTTGTGCACCTTTCTTTTGTTCTAATATCTCTTTTTCCTTCCCACGTTTGCATTATAAGATAGAAGTTAAGAAAAAAAGTGGTCGTCTTAAAAAGAACATATTGAAAAGATAAAATGATTAAAGTGCACTGATGCACTGATCCTCCAGGCATGCTACTTTTATTGCTAACAATACATATTCCTTTAAAATTTAGAAGAAGTGACATGATTATATTCCTGAATAAATTTCTCTTTTCCAACTAACAATGACTGCTCTTCTTATCAACCACGCCTATAATGGAGAGAAAACAACCAGCTACCTTAGCAACATATATTATTCACATTCTTCCCTTTTTAGGCCAGCCATCCTAGCAATTATATTTTATGAATACCATTCTGCATAGCTCCTCTCAGTTGAACACAATAATGTAATTTTACTGAATAACTCTGCAGAAGGTCTAATTATTTCTTGCAGCAGAGCTCCTGATGTTATTTTGCATTTGATTCAAGACCACATGCTGAAGGTTATTATACAGAGGAAAAATAATTGAAATGTTTTAGGGGGAAAAAAATATTCATACACTTTTTAACCTGTGACTTTCTAAATTTGTGTTTCACTTCACTTCTTGAATACAAGAGCTCAAATATAGTACAATATTAACTATTAAAAAGCATTAGATAAGTCTGTTGGGTTTTTTTCCCCTCACATTCATAAAGTCATCTTTATTATAGTAGAATAGTGTCATGGAAAAATCATTGGACTTGGAATCGAGTAGCCCAGATTTTGTTCCCAATCCTGCCATGGTCACCTTTGTGATAATCAGCAGGTACTTAGTAATGTTGTTAAAGCAAGTTGAATTGTAATAAAGCAACCTCCCCTGATCACTACAACTGGAAATGTAGTAATTATCACATATACTTCCTTTTTGTTGTTCACTTTTCAGTAGCCAACTCTTTGTGATTTTATTTGGGGTTTTATTGGCAAAGATATGGGAGTAATTTGCAATTTCCTTCTCCAGCTCATTTTACAGTTTAGGAAACTGAGGCAAAAAGGATTAAGTGACTTCCTCTGGGTCACACAGCTTTTAAATGTCTGAAATCAGATTTGAAATCAGGGAGATGAGTCTTTTGACTCCAGGCCTAGCACTCTATCTTCTGTGCCACTCAGCTGCCACTGTCTTATGTTATAATTATTGGTATGTATATATTGGTTAGTACAGGAACTTCAAGCAACAGAAACACAGCCTCACACTCAGTTGAACTGACTATAGCATTTGGTGTATAACATAGAAACCATTTGGATACACTTAAATAAGGAATATACTTACTGCTGCCAGCTGAGTCCCTGAAGTGAGCAACTCCTTCTAGGAACTTAGTTCTAGCCAGACATAGCCTGACCTCTGGGTTTGATGAGGTGCAGGCTCTGAGAGCCTCCTTGAGCTCTCCTTAAATCTTTGAGGTACCCCTTGAAGTCTGATTGAATCTTCCCACTTGATGAGGCATTTGCAGAGGCCATAGGTATTTCACTGTGGCTGGGCCCAAACCTCCCTTACTAACCTGGCCCTCCATTGTCCATCTGCTTCCCAACCTTGAGCCTATCAAAATATCAATCCACTCTTGCATTGACCTCATTAACTCCTCCTGAAGACCCTCCCCAAACTCCTCCTCTAGACCACCCCTAGATTTCTCTGTATATAAGAATCCCATGTCCCTTCCATGTGGTGTGAGAGTGCCACAGAAGGCCTTATCCCCAACTTGCTCTGTGAGAGCACCATAGAATCACCTAGCATAGATGGCTCCTTAAGAGTCTACCCCATATGGTGAACTTTTAATGAACTTTCAATAAACTTTACTTTTCTTTGGCTGAGAAGACTTGAGTCGAATTCTTTCGGCAGGACCCAGCATGTTGATATCTTGGGCTCTCAAGCAACCCTAACCCTCTTTGTGGGTACCCTCTTCAGATTGTCTGTGACTGTTAGATGTTGTGGCATTTTATCCTGAGGGACATAAAAGGAACTGAAGACTTTTAGAAATGTGCCAGTCTTCTGTTAAGTAGACTTCAGACACCTTTGAATACAGTGATCATAAATAGGTCAGATATTAACCCTGAACACAAGGGTTGGTAGAATTCCTTTGGAGTCAGGAGCTATATTCATGAATATTGACCAGTCACTCTATCTTTCTTAATCTGTGGAAAGCCATAGATTCAGTACTGAAAGGGACCTTAGAGGTCATCTAGTCTAACCCTTTCACTTTACTGAGGAGGAAAGTAAGACCTAGATAAATTAGATCACTTTAAAGTCAAAGAAAAAAAAAGAGTCAGTATTTGAATTCAGGTCCTCTAACTATAAAACCATATGCATTTCAACGTAATCTGTTCTAACTCTCTCATTTGTCCCATTGATGAACCAATTAATTGAATTGTGAGTTTAAGCTTTCTTATGGCTGGTGTGAACATATAGAAGGTGGAGAAAAACTATAGAGTTTAAAGAAGTGATAATAATCTACTTTGACTATAACATAGAGCATAGGAAATTATCCTAGAAAGGTCATCTGGAGTCAGATCTAGGAGAGTTTAGAGAGACAACATAAGAATTTTACATTTGATTCTAAGCCAAAACAACAACAACAACCTGCTATTGAAGGTTTTGGAGCAGGAGAGTGACATAGTCAGCTATCCATGGATAGCACAGTACAGGGGAAAGAGTTTTAGAGTCAGAGGACCTGAGTTTCAACCCTAGCTCTGTCCCTTATTATCTCTGTGAACTTGGGTAAAGTCACTTCACCTCTCTGCATTCCAGTTTCTTTATCTATATAATTTCCTGAGGGCTGTGACATAATCCATAGGAAAAAAGGTCACATGAGACACATGTGCAGGGGACCTCTCATTCTCCCCAAGGCTAAAAGCATAGCTTTAGCAGCCACAACACATAAGGGTAAAATGGTAGCAGGGCAGCTTGTACCACTGTCATTTTGGCAGCTGCTACAAGGCAATCCCCAGCGACAGCACTATTCATCCTCTACCCCACTTGGACTTTTCTTGAGCTGATTATCCTTATTTACTCTTTTTCTCATGCTGTGTTCAAAAATGAAAAACAACAGCAACCACAAACAGTCCATATGTACTTACCATTGGTGCTCTAATTTTAACAATTGCTCTCTATCGCTCCCTTCTCCCATTTCTGTCTTTGTCTCTTTCTCACTCTGCCTCTCTCCTTCTGTCTCTGTCTTCTGTCTCTGTATGTACCTTTCTCTGTCTCTCTGTCTCTCTGTCTCTCTGTCTCTCTCTCTCTCTCTCACAGACACACACACACACACACACACACACACACACACACACACACCCCTCTAACCCCCGACCCCCAAGCGTAAGTCAAAGTAAAAAAAAAAAAAAGGTTCCATTATATTTAAGAAAAAAGTTCCCTTCTCTCACTCTTAAACACTGAATTCAAGAATTTGGCAGGAAACAACCATAGTTTATTTTCAGTACTTAAGTAACATAAACACAAGCATTTAATGGATTCAGTTTCATTGTGGAAAGATCATTATTGGTTTGGTTTCAGGCTCTCTTCCTTCCTTACCCCAACCTCCATTCTACTTGTACATCAGGAAGGAAAACAGGAAAGAAGTGGTGGGATGGTCAATGGAAAACAATATATTGATCTCTATGGACTATACACCAAGTAAATGATAAAAGGAGCAAAATAGGTTCGTGCCCTGCCCTGTTTTCTCACTTATATATCTCTGGCACATCCAGCCATCTGCTCCCAGTAGCCTCTAACTTGGCATCTTATCAGTCATTTCTCTGAGTTCTCTATCTCTATTATTCTGTCTCTCTGCCTTCCATGGGTGACCCTCAACGAAGAGTCTCAGTGAGACCTTTCTGCTCTGACCTCCTATAAGTTTGTGACAGATGGCTTCTCTCAATCAAAGTGGAGTTCTAATTGGCATGCCCACTCAGATTCCTTTGAGAAGTGAACCCATCTCTTTCGCAAAAACCAATGAGAGAAGAGCAAAGATGAACTTCCCTCCCCTCTTGATTTCTGTCATCTACTTAATTCTGGAAGAGACAATCTATGATGAGATAAAGTTTATACAATCTATAAAATGAGGTTGGATTGAAGCCATCTAAGGTCACTTCCAGGTCACAATCTATGCCTCTAAAATTATCTTGGAAGTGTTGTGGAAGATAGATTGGAGGGTAGAATAGAAAGAAAAATTGGGTGAACAGTTCATACAAGAAGTAATAAGGGTGGGGTGGCTAGGTGGCCCAGTGAGTAGAGCACTGGCCCTGGAATCAGGAGGACCTGAGTTCAAATCCAGCCTCATACACTTAACACAAAAGCTAGCCTTGTGACCTTGGGCAAGTCACTTAACCCCAATTGCCCTACCTTCTCCCCTCCAAAAAGCAAAAAATAATTTTAAAAAATTAAAAAAAGAAGTAATAAGGGCATGGAATAGGGCAATGGCTGTGTGAGTGGAGGAAAGGAGAAAGAATGGAGATTTTTTTGTTGTCCAATTGTTTCAATCATGTCTACATGATTGGACCGCATTTAGGATTTTCTTCTGGACCCCATTTGGGATTTTCTTGGGAAAGATATTAGAATGGCTTGCTATTTCCTTCTCCAGCTCATTTTATAAGTGATGAAACTGAGGCAAACAGGGTTAGGTGACTTTCAGAGGGTCATACAGGTACTAAGTGTCTGAGGTGAGATTTGAACTCCCAAAAATGAGTCTTCGTGATTCCAGGTCAAGCACTCTATCCATTATACCACTTAGCTGCCCCAAATGGAGATATTATTGAGATATAATTAATAAGAATTAGCAACAACTGGAAATGATGATCAAGAAGAAGGAAGATACTCAGGAATGATGCTAAAATTATGAATATGGGTGACTGGAAGTATAATAATGCATTATTGTGAAGGTTGATTTTGAGATACCAATAGATCACACATTTGGAAATGATCAGCAAACAGGGATTTTGGACTGGTGCAAGATTTAGAAATCCTCTACATTGACATATTAATTGAACCTATAAAGGCAGATGAGATCACCAATAGAGAGGATGTTAAGAGAGAAAAAACACAAAACCTTGGAATGAAATAATTCAAGTAGAAAGTTTTGGCATTTTAATCAAATTTCTAACTAGATGATTACCTTTATTCTTTCTGAGTTATTTCTACTCTTTGCCTAGCACTCATGGCATTACCCAGCAGACTCTTGGAGCTGAAGTGGAACACGTTATGAAATTGTAGCCTGTATTTCACTAAAAAAAATGATTAGTGCTTGAAAAACTCCATTTGTCATTCACATCCCACATGATAAAGGCCATTTGAAAAGTTCTTGAATAAATAAATGTGTATCCATATACTCTCGTGCTTACCAGATTTTAAAAAGGTCTATATAAGTAACTTTATTTTTAATTAATTTTCTCAACTATATGTAAAAAAATTAACATTCATTTTTTTAAAAATTGAGTTACAAACTCTTTTCCTCCCCCCACCCCATCCTAGAGAAGACAATTAATTTGATTCCGATTATATATATGTATAGCTATACAAAACATTTCCACATTAACCATGTTACAATAACAAATACAGACCAAGAAAAAATTAGAAAAGTTTTTTTGAAAAAGTATGCTTCAATCTGTGTTTAGAATCCAACACTTATTTCATTGGAGGTGGATAGCATTTTTTCATTATAAATCCTTCAGAATTGTTTTGTATCCTTATATTGCTGATAACAACTAAGTCAGTCACAGTTGACCATCATGCAATATTGCTGTTAGTGTTCTCCTGCACAGTGTCGTCCTGGTCCTGATCACTTCACTTTGCATCAGTTTATATAAATCTTTACAGGTTTTTTGGAAAGCATTGTGATCATCATGTCTTATAGCGCAATAGTATTCCATCACAATCATATACTATAACTTGGTCAAAAATTCCCCAATTGAAGATCATCCCCTCAATTTCTAATTCTTTGCTACAACAAAAAGAGTGGGTATACATATTTTTGTACATATAAGTCCTTTTTCTTTGATCTCTTTGGGATACAGACCAAGTAGTGGCATTAGATCAAAAGGTTTGTACAGTTTTATAGCTTTTTGGGCATAGCTCCAAATTGCCCTCCAGAGTCCACCAACAATACATTAGTGTCCTTTTTTAAATATCCCCTCTGATTCATGTCATTTTTACCTTTTTGTTATATTAACCAATCTGATATATGTGAGATGTTATCTCAGAGTTGTTTTAATTAGCATTTCTCTAATCAATAGTGATTTAGAACATTTTTTCATATGACTATAGATAGCTTTGATTTCTTTTCCTGAAAACTATCTGTTCATGTCTTTCGACCATTTACCAATTGAAGAATGATGGATATTATTACCAATTTTACTCAGTTTTTTATATATTTGAGGAATGAGGCCTTTCTCACAGAAACTTGCAAAATTTCCCTCAGTGTTCTGTTTTCCTGCTAATCTTTGTTGGTGCAAATTTTATTTTTCCAATTACACGTAAAGATAGTTTTCAACATTCATTTTTGTAAAATGTTAATTCCAGATTTTTCTCCCTCCCTTCTTTCTCTCCACCCTCCCCAAGACAGCTAGCAATCTGATACAGGCTATACATGTTCACTTGTATTAAACTTATTTCCACATTAGTCATGTTGTAAAAGAAGAATCAGAACAAAAGAGGAAAACCACAAGGAAGAAAAAACAGAAAACAAACAAAAAAAGAAGTGAAAATATTATACTTAAATCTACATTCAGATGCCATAGCTCTTTCTCTAGACATGGTTAGCATTTTCTATCATGAAGCCTTTGGAATTGTCTTGGATCATTGTATTACTGAGAAGAGCTAAGTCTGTCATAGTTAATCATTTCATGATGTTGCTGTTGCTGTGTACAATTTTCTCTTGGTTCTGCTCACTTCACTCAACATCAGTTCATATGAGTCTTTCCAGGTTTTCTTCTGAAATCTGCCTCCTCCTCATTTCTTCCAGAACAATAGTATTCTATCACATTGATATGTCACAGCTTGTTCAGTAATTCCCAATTGATGGGCATCCACTCAATTTCCAATTCTTTCCACCACAGAAAGAGATGTTATAAATAGTTTTGTACATGTGAGCCCTTTTCTCCTATTTTGGTGATCTCTTTGGCATACTGATCTAGTAGAGGTATTGTCTGCAGCTATTTTAAATGGAAGTTTTCTTTCTCTCTTCCTGTTACGTTTTGTTGGTCGTGTATAGAAATGCTGATGATTTATGTGGATTTATTTTGTAACCACAATTTTGCTAGCGTTGTTAATTATTTCAACAATTTTTAGTTGATTCTCTAGAATTCTCTAAGTATACAATCCTATTGCCTATTCTAAATCCTTCAATTTCTTTTTTTCCCCTTTCATTACTATTATTAGTATTTCTAGAATAATACTGAATGGTAGTGGTGATAATGGGCATCCTTGCTTCACCCCTGATCTTACTCAGAAGGCTTCTGACATCCCCATTACAGATAATGCTTGCTCTTGGTTTTAGATAGGTACTACTTATCATTTTAAGGAAAGTTCCACTTATTTCTTTGCTTTTTAGTATTTTTAATAGGAATGAGTGTTACATTTTGTTTAAAGCTTTTTCTGTATCGATTGAGATAATTAGTTGATTTTTGTTCTTTTTGTTACTGATATGGTCAATTATGCTGATAGTTTTTCTGCTATTGAACTGGCCCTGAATTCCTGCTACAAATACCACTTGGTCATAATATATAGTATTGTGGTGTATCGCAAAATCTCCTTGGTAGCATTTTATTTAAAATTTTTGTGTCAATATTCATTAGGGAAATTTATTTATTGTTTTATTTCATATGAATAACTTTATGTTCTTCCTTGTTCTTTATCTAACATAAAAACTCAATATTTATCTGTCCAGTTGACCATGTAATGTGAGGTAGAATATTTTGTTTATAAATCTATGATATTAGAAGTTTTAACATTTGATCACAACTTGATATTTCTCCTTTGAAAATGGAGTATTTCAATAGTCGATGATTTCTTGGTTAGACCAATTAATATTTTTTGTTCAATCCAATTCTCTCTGGTACTTTTGGAGGGATGAATAGACCTGGTTTGGTACAATCTCTTCTTTAGTTTAGATGCCGCTGCTGATCCACATGAGGTGGTTAATATCTTCTGACCCCAACTACTGTCTTATCTCCAGGTTCAGTCTTAAAGTATTCTTGTATTCTACTATAGGTTCTAGCTTTGGTTAGCCTTTATCTTTTTCTCCTTGCATTATCTCCAACTGAGAGGTGATTCCTTTACTTGGGAGCCTTTTATAGATCCCAATGGGATTGAGTAGATCTTGATCTCTGGCTTCTTAATTTTTCTGATTTCTTTCAAGAATTCGATCTACTTCTATCTTCTGAAGGAGAACTACCTTTTAATATTAACTTCCATATACTTTGTATATGTTTTGAATGTACCTGGTCATTTTCATGTTTTCTTTCTTGGAATATGAGCTTCTTGTGAACAGATACTACTTTCCCCCTTTGTCTGTATACCCAGCACTTAGCACAGTCCCTGCCATATAATATTTCCTTAGTGAATGCTTGTTGACTGACCAATTGCATAGGTTGCCTGTTGTGGGTACCCAGGTACTAATTTTGTCCTTTCTTCCACTGGGGCTGCATCCTAAACTTGTTGTTCTACTAAAATCTAAGTGGGAAAGTGTTATAGTGGATTCAGAAATAGAATACAAAACACATGAAAAGCAGATACTAGGTTAATTTGGTGGAGAAGACATTAACACTTGGGGTAAGTCAGGAAAGATCTCAAAGTTTACCCATGGTGATGCTTGAGTTGAGTCATGAAGGAAACAGTACCTTTTTAAAGGCAAAAGTGAGGAGGAGGAGCATTCCATATATGTTGGACAATCTGTAAATTACATGGGGGTGGGAGTTTGGGCATTCTACACGAAGTCAATTTGATAGGACTATAGAGAATGAATGAATAAGAATAATATTTATTAAGGCTGGTAAATTAGGATTATTGTGAAGAATGCCAAACAAAGAATGTTCATATTTAAGAATTAATGATGTATTTGTGACTTTGTGTAGTGGCAAACACGAGAGTGGGGACCCAGAATCTACAGTTGTGAGTATAGCCATGTTATTTCCCCATAGCAGGGTTACATTTGGTATTCAGAAAGTGCATTTAGAATTGTATAACAGTAATGATTGGAGGCCTTCCTTTGGTTTCTCCTTGCACTCATCAGTATGAGTTCAGATTGGGATGAGCAAATTAGTTTGGAGAGAAAGAATTATGGTCATCTGTCATATGTATCATCACATTCTATATTAGGCTTTGGCACACTTTGATTTAGGAAAACTCTACTTTGCCAGCTTGTAGCACCAATGCAATATTCACAGCACCGGGCAACTACGAATATGCCAGTACAGTTCTGAATGGCAAAATATAACAGATTCTCCATATGGAAGACAGAAGCAAAACATTTATTCAGGCACCAGAAAGTCAAATCCCAACACCAGGAAACCTAATCCATCATAGCAACAAAGAAGTTAATATGTCATAGAACAGCAGGGAGCCACACCATCCTTTAGCCTTCCCACAAACAAATACTAACAAGTCTAGCTGTCTCCTTGTCTGCTATGTCCTCTCTCTCCCACAATCTAGCTGCCCTGACTCCCAGTTTCCTATGGGCTCTGCTTCACCCCTCAGCAAACTCCTCCCACCACAAACTCCACATGATTACATTTGGTCTATTAGGGGGCAGGAAAAATCTCCAAATAACCATTACCATTAACAGATATGTAGAGGATTCACTAGAGTAGGGAGAGGCTGAAGCTGGGATGTCAATTAAGAAGCTATTGCAATGGTCCAGGTGAGATGTGATAACATACATATATACATAAATACATACATGTATGTATGCATATATAATTATATAGGAGTATATAATGTGTTGTGTGTGTGTGTGTGTGTGTGTGTGTGTAGGATACACAAAAGGTACCTATGTCTTATTTTTTTTAAAGGGATGTCTGGGAAAGGTTTTTTTTGTGGGGGAGGGAGGTTATTTGGTTTTGTTGTTGTTGTTTTTGTTTTTTGCTAGTGGTAGTGGCCATAGAAAATAACCATTAATATTTTGGACAGTGATTTTAGATGGAAATGAAAAACTAGAGATCAGGAAGAGAATTAAGGTTGGATATATAATTCTGAGTGTTCTGTCAATAGAGATT
Organism: Pseudochirops corinnae; assembly: GCA_028646515.1. Taxonomy (NCBI): domain Eukaryota; kingdom Metazoa; phylum Chordata; class Mammalia; order Diprotodontia; family Pseudocheiridae; genus Pseudochirops; species Pseudochirops corinnae. The sequence goes on along the minus strand of CM053591.1, from coordinate 36,028,063 downwards.
ATACTTTACTCCATGAAGGCTGATGAAGTCACCAAATATTAGAATATAAAATGTAACAGGAGAGTAGAGGGGATGAAGATGAGAGATGGGATGATGGAGGGAAGGGTGGGGGGGGAGGGTTGATGGAAGTACACACATCTGTAAAGGGAAAGGGACAGGGTAGAGAATAGAAGAAGGTGGGGGCGGGATAGGAAGGAGGGACATATAATCAGTCTCTCACAATATGCCCACTGTGGAGAGGTTCTGTGTAATTACACATATACAGCCTGTATTTAATTGTTTGTCCTTCCAGTGAGGGTGGGTGATGAGGGAGGAAGAGAAAGAATGTAGAATTTAAAGTTCTATAATCAAACGTTAAAAATATATATGTATATATGTGTGTGTGTATATATATATATATATATATATATACACACAAATTTTATTATTATTATTATTAACTACATCCAACTGGAACTTAAGATACACAGGCACTGTGCTAGGGAGATCCATCCTGCCCTACTGGAAAGTCAGAGGGGTGATGGGGGAGGACATAGGAGAGAATAGATTGGGGGAGGGGTTATACAATGGGATGGCTGTTTTGGGGTGGTGGGTAGGGGAAAGATCGGAAGAAAATTTGTAACTCAAAATCTCATGGAAATTAATAACGTAAACTAAAATAAATAAAAGTTAAAAAAAAGAAAATAAAGTGTAAACAGAAGAGTAACTGGGGGGACTTTGGACGTATACATAAAGTCAAGAACATTGTATACATGATAATCCAAAGACAAAAAAAGAAAGAATAGTCAGGTGATTGATCAATAGCTTTAAATGCTGTGTTGAATTCAAACAGGTTGAGAATTGAAAAGATTACATTAAATTTGGCAATAAACAAACTGTTAGCATCTGGGAGTGTAGTTTCAATGGGATGGGGGTGTGATTGTGAAAGGGTTTGAACACCAAACAATGGATTTTTTATTTGATCCTAGGGATGATAGAGAGCCATAATGAGTGAGTATGTTTTTTTCCTCAATTAAATAAGAGGTGAGTTTCTCAGTTGTGAGGGTGGAGAAAGACTGTTCTGTCAGAGTTTTAAGGGCAGATGAGAATATTTTAAACTTTCGTTGTTGAGGGTGGGAGAGAAAATCATTTAGAGAGGAGTAAAACATTGCTTTGTTGCAGTGAAGGTCTGGTTAAGATTAGATAATATAAGTTCATAGTCCATCCAACTACAATAATTGCTCCATTCAGCAGCACATGAATAGAAGTAGTAGAGGGAAATTGCAATAATCATCCAGGGTAGAGGTTTAGTCATGCATGAGCAGTGATAGGACAAAGTAGCAAAGGTTTTGAGAGTAGAAGTAGTATAGAGTTAAGCTAGAATCATTCAGGGGTCAAGATCAGGAAGCAATGGTAGGGTAGTCAAAATATCAAAGGATAATAGAACCTGACCAAGTTATGATGGGGGTGGGAGTATTGGAAATAAGTTATTAGAAGGCATTGAGAGGTTTGGAAGGGGAGGATGAAAAACAGGTTTAGGGTGAATAAAGTATGAGGAAAATGGATAAGAGATAATGAGTAGATAAAAGCATTTCAGATTTCTTGAATGTGTGACTTTAATAGTTATTTATGATAGCAACATTCAAAATGTGACTATTCCTGTTTATATCTGAGATGAAATTGAGTAGTAAGTCATGAGAGCTAAGTAGAGAGAGGGTGAAGGAAGTTAGGGTATTTGGGGAAACATCTACATGTATGCTGACATCCTTTAATGTAAAGGACAGGAGCTGGGGGTGGAGATGTTAATTGTGACTAAAACACTCATTTAGTTAATTGAGAAAAGAAGGACGATGTTCTGAGAGTGGGGAAAGTTGTGGTAGGTGAAAAAAGTGAGAGGCTTCTGAATGATGAGGGGGATGAGAGCAATTAAATAGTTAACATTTTTCCTTAGTGAAAAGTAGCAAGGCTAACAAGAAAGCATTCTGTGTCCCAAGGTAGAAGAAGGGAAATGGGCTATCTATTGAATTTAATTAATCTAGGGAGAGGTATGAAAAACCAAAGCAAATCATGATGGCTTTCTAGATTTGATTAGACTTATCCATTATCATAGGCTCTTAGAATGATTTTGCTAAATATCTTTGGAGGAGAGTCTGATTTGGACTTTATTTTCCATTTCAATGTTTTACAGTCAGTTTATTATGAAAGAATCAGTAAAGCAAGCTTAGTGAAACAAAAAGAAAATCAGCAAACCAATATGTGGCCAAATCATCCTAATGTATCAGTTTTATATGCCTCCTCTAGTCAATTCAACATTCTAGGTTATCCATTAATCGCCTCTACTTTACTCATTCAAACCTATCTTCTATTACTCAAAAACATGATTTCTGTGCTTTGATCTTTTTTCTGGTCCTAACAGATTACATATGTAACAGGGAACTGGAGCTGTGTACAGACTCTATAAGCTTGACAAGATGGCATTATCATATGGAGGATGCTAGGGATAAGCTTCTGTAAGAATTACAATGATGGTGGAATATGTATATGTTCTGGTACTGGTTCTGTTCAGCCTACCATATGATTGATAGTAGACTTTTTTTTTATTGACTGGATAGATGGAACTTCTGGCATCTTTAAAAGGGACTGATTCTGCTCCAGTCATCTATTTTGCTACATTTGTGCCTGGGGAAGTGAGTTGACTCATTCATGACAGTGAGAAAATGATGTTATAAAAAAACTCCAGGGAAGTGGAGCCAAGATGGCAGAGTAAAAGCAAGAACTTGCTTGAGCTTGTGCCCCAGTTACTTCCAAATACCTGTAAAAAATTACTCTAAACAAATTTTAGAACTAGAGAACACACAAAATGACAGATTGAAATATATCTCCAGCAGAAGACAACCTGGTAAGCTAAAAAGAAGGGTCTATTGCACCTGTCTGGGAGAGGAGCCCAGACCTGCCTAAGTCACACCTGCACAGATCAGACAGAGACACAGACCAGGCTGGAGCAGACCTCAGAGGACTGAATCACTGGCCGCTGTGGCATTTTCCAGACTTCTCAACCCACAAACACCAAAGAGAAAGTAAGAGGTCAGTGGAGAAATCCTGTTGGACCTGGGTAAGAGAAGAGTATGGTCTAGTCCCTGCCCCCAAGGATGGTAGAAGTGGTGGCAGTAGCAGCAGCAACAATTGTTGTTGCTGCTTTGAGAGCTCCAGGTCCACACATGGTGGGGGGGCCAAGCAACTGATCAGAAAGCAATTGTAGGATTCTCTTTGCTGGCACTGATGCAGGATTCTCTTGTTTTGCCCTGTTTGGATCTGGGTTGTAGTCTCAGGTGGTGGTCCCAGGCTGAGGAGGAGCACTGGCATGGCAAATCTTGTGGCAACTGTGGAGAGGGAGTCCTCCTCACAGTTCTGAAGGAGGATCCTAGAAATAACTCTGACAACAGCTGTGTAAAACTCCACAAATTTGGGACACAGCACTATCCACTCTGGAACAGAGTTCTACCATGGCAAAGAACTCAAAAGTCAAGTAACTAGATGGTAAGGTGAGCAAACAGAGAAAAAGAAATCAGACTATAGAATCATTCTTTGGCAACAAAGAATATCAAAACATAGAGCTAGAAGAAGACAACAAAGTCAAAACTCCTGCATCAAAAGCCTCCAAGACAAATATGAATTGGGCACAGGCCATGGAGGAGCTCAAAGAAGGATTTTGAAAATCAAGTAAGAGAAGCAGAGAAAAAATTGGGGAGAGAAATGAGAGAGACGCAAGAAAATCATGAAAAATGAGTCAACAGCATGTTAAAGAAGACCCAAGGGGCAGCTAGGTGGTCCAGTGAATAGAGTACCAGCCCTAGAGTCAGAAGGAATTGAGTTCAAATCTGGCCTCAGACACTTGACATATTTACTAGCTGTGTGACTTTGGGCAAGTCACTTAACCCCAACTGCCCTCCAAAAAGTAAAGGAGACCCAAAAAAATACTGAAGAAAGTAACACCTTAAAATATAGACTAACTCACATGGCAAAAGAGATCCAAAAATCCAGTGAGGAGAAGAACGCCTTAAAAAGTAAGACTGGCCAAATAGAAAAGGAGTTCCAAAAGCTCACTGAAGAAAATAATTCCCTCAAAATTAGAATGGAGCAAATGGAAGCTAATGACTTTATGAGAAATCAAGATATTATAAAACAGATCCAAAAGAATGAAAAAATAGAAGACAATGTAAAATATCTCATTGGAAAAACAATGGACCAGGAAAATAGATCCAGAAGAGATCATTTAAAAATCATGGGACTAGGGGCAGCTAGGTGGTACAGTGAATAGAGCACTGGCCCTGAAGTCAAAATGACCTGAGCTTAAATCTGACTTCATATACTTAATGCAAAACTAGCCATGTGACCTTGGGCAAGTCACAACCTCAATTGCCCTACCTCCTCCCTTCCCAAAAGCAAAAACAAACAAACAAAAAAATCACTGGACTATCTGAAAGCCATGATCAAAAAAAGATTCTAGACATCATCTTTCAAGAAATTATCAAGGAAAACTGCCCTGATATTCTAGAACCAGAGGGTAAAAGAGAAATTGGAAGAATCCACCAATTGCCTCTTGAGAAAGATCCCAAAAAGAAAACTCCTAGGAATATTACACCCAAATTCCAGAATTCCCAGGTCAAAGAGAAAATATTACAAGCAGTCAGAAAGAAATAATTTGAGCATTATGGAAACACAACCAGGATAACATAAGATCTAGCAGCTTCTATTTTAAGGGATCAAAGGGCTTGAAATATGACATTCTAGAGGTCAAAAGAGCTAGGATTATAACCAAGAATCACCTACCCAGCAAAGCTGAGTATAACCCTTCAGGGCAAAATATGGACATTCAATGAAACAGAGGACTTTCAAGCATTCTTGATGAAAAGACCAGAGCTGAATAGAAAATTGGACTTTCAAATACAAGAATCAAGAGAAGCATGAAAAGGTAAACAGGAAAGAGAAATCATAAGGAACTTATTAAAGTTGAACTGTTTACATTTACATTTCTACATGGAAAGATATATTTAATTCATGAGACTTTTCTCAGTATTAGGCTAGTGCAAATATATATGTATATATATATAAATGTATATATGTATGTATGCATATGTTATATAGAGAGTGTTGTACTAGAAATTAGTCTAGACATACTTCTATGTAT
>CM053591.1:36003264-36022396 GCA_028646515.1 Pseudochirops corinnae | reverse complement strand
ATATATATACGTGTGCATGTGTGTATGTTTGTATGTATACACACATACATGTCTATATAGGAGGTAATATATACATATGAATACATATGTGAGTGTGTGTACATATGTGTACAGGTATACATAGACAGAGGGCACAGGATCAATTGAATAGGAAGGAATGATATTTAAAAGGTGAAATTGAAGAATATAATGAGAGGAGATGGGGAGAGACAGAATGAGGTAAATTATCTCATATAGAAGAGGCAAGGGATAACTATTAAAATGGAGGGGAAGAACAGGAAGGCCAAAGAGAATGGGTCAACATTACTCTCATTGAATTTGGTCTAGAGAGGGAATGAAATACACTCTGAATTGGGTATCTTGCCATACAGGAGAGTAGGGGGTAAGGTAATGAGAGAGGTCATGATGGAGGGGAGGGTAGTTAGAAGCACGCATTTTTGTAAAGGGACAGGGACAAAGTAGAGAATAGAACACGTGGGGGGGATATGAAAAAGGGAAATATAGTCAGTCTTTCACAATATATCCACTATGGAAATGTTTTGCATAACTACACATGTACAACCTATATTGAATTTCTTATCTTCCCAGTAAGGGTGGGAGACGAGGGAGGAAGGGAAAGAATCTGGAATTTAAAGTTTTAAAATCGAATGTTTTTTTAAAAAATATTGTTATTATTATTATTTACATGCAACTGGGAAATAAGATATACAGGCACTGGGGTTTGGAAATCCATCTTGCCCTACCAGAAAGTCAGAGGGGGTGAGGGGGAGAGTATAGGAGAGAAGAGATTAGGGGAGGAAGTATTCAGTAGGATTGCTGTTTTGGGGTAGTGGGTAGGGGAAAGACAGGGAGAAAATTTGTAACTCAAACCTTGTGGAAATGAATGATGTAAACTAAAAATAAACACAGAAGTTAATTTTAAAAAAAAAGAAAGAATTTTGCTACATGGATGAAAACTCATGCTATGACAGAAAGGGATATCCACTTCAGAGAAAGAACTACAGAGTCTGAATGCAGATTGAAGCAAACTACTTATTCTCTCTCTTTTGTCTTTTGTTTTGTTTGGTTCTTTCTTTCTTGTTATTCACTCCATTGGTTGTAATGCTTCTTTGCAAATTGACTAATGTTTAATGTGAAGGTATTTGTAGAACCTATATCAGATTGCATGCTGCCATGGGGGTGGGGAGGAAGGGGAAAAGAGAGAAGGGGAGAAAATTTGGAAATTAAGGGATTGTGGAACTAAATGTTGTAAACTAAAAGTAAATAAATATATATTTTTAAAAGAACCATCATGCTAAAAGCATGTGAGTGACCACACAGCCTTATTCTACTTCACTGTGACTGGGAAAGTATGATAGCTTCACTCATTATCTAGAACCCAGGCAAACATTCCATCATGAAATTGACAATCAATACTGATGATATTCTCCAGGCAACCAAATTTTGACATAATTTTCTGTTTTTCATTCAGCATCATCTGAATTTCCCCATCATTTTCCTCAATCCAGTCTTGGTTGTTTGCAAGTGTTTGACTCAGATGAACAAATGCAATGCTATACACCAAATCTCTGCAAACTGCGCACTGCTTTTCTGCTCCACTGTTGCCAACTATGTGTTGGCTCAACTTTCCCTTCAAGTTAACAACAAATTGTTCCTGCTCAGAGAAACTCTCTAATTTGTTGACATTAATTCTTCTGGTAGTCATTTTGCCTTAGGACTGCCACTTTTATTGAATGTGAATATTTAGCTTGGAGAGGATAATAAGTCTATGATCAGGCCAGCACTCTGCACCACACATTGCCTTCATCACTCTCACATCCTGTCTGTCTCTTCTCCTTACAACTACATAGTCTATTAAATGCCAAAGTGTACGGTGAGAGTGCATTCACAAAGTTTTATTGTTTTTAGGTAAATGGAAGACAGTGTTGGTGATGCACATCTTCAGTAGTAAGTGACCATTGCTGTTGCTATTTCCAATGCCATTACTCCCTAGAACTTCCAAGTCTGGTAGTCTGAGCCTATTCTAGCATTAAAGGAACCCAGAATTCTAATATTGTCCTCTTTTGGCACATTGATAAGTGTTTCCAGGTCTTCATAACATTTTTGTTTTACTTCATCAGGGTTTATCATGATGATGGTGGTGAGACATTTTCCTGCAAGTGGTAGCTACATTTTCATGAGCCTGTTGGCATACAAGTTTATTGACTAGATTAGTTTTGATTGTAAAACTACACCAGCTTCATAGTATTCTCCTTCACTGCAGCCACTACAGAAAAACATGTATCCAGCTCCAACTTCAGTAAAGCGGCTTTCATTTATTTGCCAGCCTTATTTCACTCAGGGCTGCTATTTGGATGTGATACCTGCTCAGTTTTCTCAAAACACGAGCTGTCTGTCCTTCATGTCTACTGGATTTTGTGTTGTCTATAAGTATTCACACATTCTAGTATTGATGGTGAATGGAATCATCTTTGCAGAAATTTTTTGTGCATTTGTGTGTGTGTGTGTGTGTGTGTGTGTATGTTTCAAACAAAGGATGGGATCCCTATCTGTCATATTAATCAGGCCAGGATTAGGTAAGCAGACAATTTTAGGGCACCTTTTCCAGTCCCTTCCTCAGACCAATAGGTGAGCAATTTGATCCTCTAAAGGCTACTCAAACCCAAGGGAAGCCAAATCCCATTGCTGCTTCCAGCGAGATGACCTTATGACCTGGGCTGCCTGTGTGTACAGGTTCGTGACTACAGCTCCCAGCATATTTGCACCAGCTGCTTTATCACTTGCCTGTCATCATAGGACTTGAGATAGGCAAAAATTGTAAAATGGTATAGATGATGTCTTTTGATTCATGCATAAATTGAATTTAAATGAGGCAGAATTGCATTAAGTAATCAGCCTCATTCTCTCTTCCATAATCATCACAGTCCAGTGTCAGGATAGAGTCAAGAGGACTGGTGATGGCTCAAGATGCAGTGGATGACCTTTGTGTCTTCAATATCTAAACAAGCTCTAATGGTCTATAGTGCCTGCTTCAGCTGCCTCATGGCTATTGGAACAAATTGTTCTTATCCACCAGTTCCACTGGGGAAGTCTTCACATGCTTGGGATAGGATCTAATCCCTACCCCCCCCCCCCCAACTTACTGATGTTTTTGACACCTTTCAGTTATCCTCAACCTTGTTTAGCCCATCTGCCAAAATGGTTTAGCAGGATGTGACCATTGTGCGTGCTAAAGTTTCTTGGAGACAGAGATGAAAGTTAGGTGGATCAGGTGGTCAATAAAAGTGGAAAGTAGACCTGAAATGGGGTTGGCAGACCTCACACTGTACACCCAAAATTGAATTTCTATGGCCAACTGAGTGTGTATATTATTCCCTCTTTGAGACAATTCTGATAAGAAAAAGGTTTAAGAGTTGGCCACACCCAATTTTGCCCTCCTCTGTAAAATCTCTTCTTTTTGTACCTATTTTCTGTTAGATAACTTCCCCCACTCTTCTTCTCCCTTTCCCTTTCTCTCAGTGTACTTTCTTGCTCACCACTTAATTTAATTTTTTTAAAAAATCATCTCATCATATATACAGACAATGGGGTGTAGAAATTGATCTTGCCCTACAAGAAAGTAGGGGAAAGGAGATAAGGGTGGATAAGGTGAGATTAGAAGAGAGGGAAGACTGGGGGAAGGGGTGATCAGTATGCTTGTCATCTTGGGGCAGAGGACAGGAGAGAGATGGGGAGAAAATTTGGAATTCAAAATCTTGTGGAAATAAATGTTGAAAACTAAAACAAATAAATAAAATTAAAAGGTAGGGATAAAAATAAAAGCATGACACAACAAAAATCATCTCATCATAGTCAGTCATACTCATGTCCCCTGTCTATGGATACTCATTCTAACTGCTCTAATATTGGTAAAGTTTTTAAGAATTACAAGAATCATATTATAACATAAGAATGTAAACAATTAGCTTTGTCAAATCTCTTATGATTCTCTTCATGGGGTATGTGTGTGTATGTGTGTGTGTGTGTGTGTGTGTGTGTGTGTGTGTGTGTGTAAGAGATAGCTTCTCTTGAGACTTATATTTGAAAGTCAAATTTTCTATTCAGCCCTGGTCTTTTCATCAGGAATCCTTGGAAGTTCTCTATTTCATTAAATATTCATCTTCTCCTAAAAGATTTTACCAAGTTTTGCTGTGTGGATGATTCTTGGTTGTAATCCTATCTCCTTTGCCTTCCAGAATATAGTATTCCAAACCCTCTGATCCTTTTCTCCTTGACCTGGGAGCTCTGGGATTTGGTTATAATATTCCTAAGAGTTTTTATTTTGGGATCATCTTCAAGAAGTGATCAGTAGATTCTTTATATTTCTATTTTACTCTCTTCTTCTAGGATATTAGGACAGTTTTCTTTGACAATTTCTTAAATTATTATGTCCAGGTTCTTCTATTGACCATGGCTTTCAGGTAGTCCAATAATTTTTAAATTATCTCATAATCTATTTTCAGGACAGCTTTTTTTCCCCAATGAAATATTTCATATCTTCTATTTTTTTATTCTGTTGACTTTGTTTTATTGTTTCTTAATGTTTCATAAAAGCATTTGCTTCCACTTGTCCAATTTTAATTTTGAAGGAATTTTTCTTCAGTGAATTTTTGTATCTCTTTTTCCATTTAGCCAAATCTTCCTTTTAAGGAGTTCTCCTTTTCAGTGGGTTTTTCTGTATCTTTTACTATTTGGTCAATACTGTATTTTTTTCCCCAATACTATTTTTAAGGTTTTTTTTCTTTAGTATTTGTTGTGCTTCTTTTACTAAGCTATTCACTACATTTTCATAATTTTCCTGCATTATTCTCTTTTTTTTTTCAATTTTCCCTTTATCTCTTTTATTTGATTTTTAAAATCTTTTTTGAGCTCTTCCAGGAATTCTTGTTGAGCTTATGTCAAATGAACATTTTTTTTTTGAGATTTTGCTTGTAACACTCTCTTCTTCTGAGTTTGTATCTTGATCTTCCTTGTCACCATAATAACTGAATGGTCAGGTTCTTTTTTTTGTTGTTATTAGCTTTTTCCAGCCTATTTTTTGACTTTTAACTTTAGGTTAAAGTTGAGCTCTGCTTCTGAGATGTAGAGAATACTGTCCCATGTTTCAGGTCTTTTATACTTCTATTTTCAGAGCTACTTCTGGAGATTTGTAAGTTTTCAGTGCTTCCAAAGTGCTTTGATTGAAGGAGAGGTATTATCACTATTCTCCTGGACTGTGCTCGCATATTTACTCAGGAATGTTCCTTGTTCTCCTGCAACTGCAAGTACTGATGTTTCTCTTATCCTTGGAACTACAATCAGTTACTCTGCTTTCCTGTGGATGTATGCACTAGTGCTCTTTTCCATCTTGGAACTGATACCAGAGGTCTTCCTTTGTTGTGAGTGACCACAAGCATTCTTCTCCACCCTGGAATTCTGACCAAGGTCCCTGTTCCCCTGTGGTTTCATCTCTTCACCCTTGAACTGTAAACAAAAACTAAATCTGGGTGATGCAAAAGGGTTCTGAAATCTGTATCAGCAAAGGATGTCCTGTAAATTTCTTTTTGATTGGTTGTGCTACCCTCTTATCATCTATAGGCTGAGAACTCTTGAAACTATTCATACTGCTGCTGCTGCTGGTACTGCTGTTGCTGCTATTTTCAAGTCCTGTTACTGGCATCGCTGCAGCAGCACTTCTAGTCAAACCATTATGCCAGTTGGACAGACCTTTCTTGCCAATATCCTAAGTGGTCTTGGGCTAGAAAATTGTTTCATCCTTATTTTTTGTTGACTCTGTCACTCCAAAATTCAGTTTGAGGCATTGTTTTAAAGTGTTTGGAGGGTGATTTGGGAGAATTTAGTTGAGTTACTGCCTCTACTCTACTCTGCCATCTTGGCTCCACCCCCAATGCTGTGATGTATTTGATTTCTCCCTTTTTACAGATGAAAAAACTAGGATTAAAAAAAGTATAATAATTTGTTCATGGTCATATTGCAGAACTGAGACATGAGACCAGGAGTTCTTAAAGTAAGATCATTTTCCACTATACAATATTACTTCAAAATAGAGACCTATGCATGTTATTATAAACAACCATAACCTCCTCCAACCCCCACCCCAACTTCCATACTGATAAAAACCATTTAATGAACCAGGCAAACTGAATATATCATAGATCATTTTTCGTGCAAGTCCAGATTAGGTGAGAAATTTTGTATAACGAGATGCAAATGTTTAATGTCCTAATGTCTCCCCTGATTTCTAACTCTATTCTACGTCAATGAAAAAGAATGACATAGTGGATAGAATCATGGACCTAGGTTTTGGAAGTCCAGCATTAAAATTCTATCTTTAGTATTTCTTATCTGTCTAATCATGGACAAGAGCTTCTAAGAGCTTTAGGTTCTTTATTTATGAAAGGAAACTAATAAAGCCTGTATGACCTACCATGGTGTCATAGCTCAGATGAGAACATTTATACTAATTACTTTAGAAACTTTAAAGCATTGAATAAAGTGTCAGTTATTATTTCAAACTTTGACCCCAATCTCCTTTGAACCAATTTCCTTTTGCTCAATTTGTATTCTCTTTAGTACCACATTTTAGTCTTCATTGTTTTCTAATTGACTCACCTGTGTCAGGTTTGTTTCCTTAAGTAGTTTCAGACTGGAATAATGTTTTAATTTTCTTTTGTTTTCTACATAGCTATAGAGGCTCAATGACTCTAGCACTGTGCCTGGAGTCATGAAGTCCTAAGTTCAAATGTGGCCTCAGACACATTGCTCAGTGACCATGGTCAAGTCATTTAACTTCCATTTGCCTTAATCTACCAGAAAAAGAAATGGCAAACCATTACAGTATCTTTGCCAAGAAAACCCCATGGACAGTATGGTCCACTGGGTCGTGAAGATTCAGACACAACTAAATGACTCAGCAATAACAACAGTGGTGACAATGTTTCAAATTTTCTAGTTCAGTTCCAATATAAAGTAATAAGAATGATTAATGCCATATATGCACCATATCAAAATGTCCAGGAAATTCCAATATTTTGGATGATGAACGGCTCAAGACTGTAAGCATCCAAGTAGTATTATAGCCTGTAGTTGTGTGCCTGATCTGTATACATTTGGCATGAATGGCACTGTGCAGGATATGTGGTCATCATAATTTAGCCCATGTATAGCATTTATAGAGGATATTAAGATGTGCAAAGTGTTCTACAATATTATCTCATCTTATCCTTACAAAAACACTGGGAGGTAGCGTTATTATTATCCTTATTATATAGATAAAAATACTAAAGCAGAGGTTAAATTACCTTCCCAGTGACTCAGCTATTAAGTGTCTAAGGTTAACTTTAAACTCAGGTCTGCTGCTTCATTAACTTTGTAGTAATATAACCCCAGACGTGGTATCAAAGCAAAGTTAATTAACTGACAAATTAGGCAGCAAAATTTCAACTTAAGTTTCGATAGTGAATATTAGCCTCTGTTGAATGGAGTTACTCTGCTTTCACTTTGAAGTATGAAGTACTTTTAAGTTTGTTTAATTATATATAATATATATATATATATACATACATATATAGTTATATATGTAGTTATAAAAATCAGAACTTAGGACAAGATAGGAATGCTGTTAGGGCTTTGAAAAATATTATTCTTTTAAAAATATGACAGTCACATTTAGTACTCGATACAGTAGAGATGAAAGTTGCTCGTAGGAAGTCAGATATCATAACATCCCTTCAATCAAGCAAATATCAACTAGATGTCAGAACTGTAGCTTCTGTCAAGACATTTTTTATAAGCTGATTCTGCTTCAATAGAGATCATGTAAACAGAAACAGTGATTGAACATCACACACCAAAACGGGGGATTCATAATATCTTTTTTTCATCAAAGACATTGTCAGTATGGTGAAGTACATGGAGACTTTCTCAGGATAATATTTTTATTGCACAAAATAAAATATATAATATTACAAAGGAAAACAATTATATTTACATAAGGATATTGATATAGAACTCTTTGTCTCTCTCTTGCTATATACATAATGTAAATATGTATATATATATAGACTTACACAAATATGCGTGTTTGTATATATATGAAACATATTCACTGTGCCAAGGTTAAGAACCTCTGTTACAAAGTAATATGAGTTTCAGATCTTTCAGTTGCAGCACTAAGCTATTTTCCACCCCAGTTTTTTATCACTAAAAACAAAAAAGAAGCAATTATGAAAAAATGTTCTTACTCCAAAATCTGAAAAGATTTTGTAATAGTAATTGGGTGAAACTTTGTGTCACACCATTAAGATAGATTAATGCAACCAACCAAAAGTCATAAACTTCTTATCTTAGGAAGCAATTTTCATGAATGTCTTGGCATTAATCCCAATGTTCTTGATCTTGATGTCCTGCCAGGTGAGACAAATGACCAATTAAATGAGTATGTCTTTTCTCTTCTGAGCCAAAGCAGACTTGTTGCTCAGATTTGTTGGCATGTAACCTGATAATACCAATACTAAGTTTGGCATTGTAAAACTACATGTCCTAGTAATCTTTGATGGTTACATGATACATATTTTAAACAATTGCATTAATAATGCATATGACATTCTAGTTGGCATAAAAGTTTCCATTGTAAATATGTTTGAACTTTTTCCATATCTCTTTGACATGAGAAATTTTGAAAATTCTTTCTGTGATTTTATCAAAGTGTCAGGCAAATTTTTCTATATTTGAACACAAGATTTAAAAAAAATAAATAATTTATTTTTAATTTTCAACATTCAGTCCCCAAAGCTTTGGAGTTTTAAATTTTCTCCCCTTCCTTCCCTTCCACCCTTTCCAAGATGGCATGCAATCTGATATAGGCTGTACATACACATTCCTATTAAACATATTTTCATATTAGTCATGTTTTAAAGAAGAATTATAACCAATGAAATGAATCACTAAAAAGAAGAAATAGAACAAAACAAAGAAGAAAGAGAGCAAATGGTATGCATTCAGACTCCGTAGTTCTTTCTCTGGATATGATTAGCATTTTCCACCATGAGCCTTTTGGAGTTGTCTTACAGCCTTGCATTGCTAAAAGGAGACCAATCTATTGCTTAATCATCAGAGACACAATGTGTCTGCAATTATGTACAATGTTCTCCAGGTTCTGCTCCCCTCACTCAGCATCAGTTCTTATAAGTCTTTCCAGGTTTTTCTAAAGTCTGTCTACTCTTCATTTCTTATAGCACAACAGTATCCCATGACATTCATATATCACAACTTGTTCAGCAATTCCTCAGTTGATGGACATTCCCTCAATTTCCAATTCTTGGCCATCACAAAAAGAATCGCTATAAATATTTTTGTGTGTGGGTCCTTTTCCCATATTTATGATTTCTTTGGGATACAGCCCTAGAAGTGGTATTTCTGGGTAAAAGAGTATACACATTTTTAGGGCCCTTTGGGCATAATTTCAAATTGCTTTCCAGAATGTTTGGATAAGTTCACAACTTCACCAACAATGCATTAGGAACACAAGATTTTTTGAGAATGATCCTTGCACCTAAAATAATGCTGACAATGTTTCATTTGAGGCAGCTAGATAGCACAGTGGATGGAATTCTAGGCATGGAATCAGTAAGACAGGACTTTGAATTACCCCAGACATTTACTAGTTGTATGACCATGGAGAAGTCCTTTAACTGCTGTTTGCCTCAGTTTCCTCAACTGTACACCACCTACTTCCCAGGGATGTGAAGATCAAATGAGATAATTTTAAAGTGCTTAACACAGTGTCTGGCACATAGTAAGTACTATATAAATGTTAAGTATTATCATTTTAAAATTATTTGCCACAAGTATGATGGTTATAGAGGATGTCTCTCTTATTCTTGGGAAATCTTTCAAATATTTAATTTAGAATTTTTCCTGCTTCTTATACAACATTGCTGCATTTTTCTGCGATGTTATTTTTAAAATTGAAGGTAGCAGTAGCAACTGCATAGAAATATTTATATTTAGGTAGAAGCAGGAAAACTCTGTGGCTCCCCCCATAACTACCTCAAATACCTATAAAATATGACTTTTTAAACAAACTTTAGACCCACAAAGTGACAGAGAAACAAAGCTCCTGCTGAAGGCAGCCTGGCAGGCAGAAAGGAAGGATTCATCACAGCATACTGGGACCAGAGGAGCCTTAGGTCTTAGCCCCAGGGCAGCAACAATCAGGGAAATCAGGGAAAAGTGTTACAATGGAGGTTAAGAACAGGAAGGCAAAAGGGAATGGGTCAACCTTACTCTCATTGCATTTGGTTTAAGGAGGGAATGACATACACACTAAATAGGGTAATCTTGCCCTACAGGAGAGTAGGAGCCGGAATGGGAGGAGAGGAGGGATGATGGAAGGGAGGTCAGCTTGGGGGGGGAGGCTAGTTAGAAGCACACACTTTTGAAAAGGGACAGGGTCAAAGTGAAAAATAGAACAAGTGGGGAGCAGGCTAGGATGGAAGGAAATATACTCAGTCTTTCACAATATATCCACTATTAAAATGTTTTGCATAGTTACACTCGTACAACCTATATTGAATTGCTTATCTTCCCAGTAAGGGTGGGTGACAAGGGAGGAAGGGAAAGAATCTGGAATCCAAAGTTTTAAAATCAAATGTTTAAAAATATATTATTATTATTATTTTTACATGCAACTGAGAAATAAGATATACAGGCAGTGGGGTAAGGAAATTTATCTTGCCCTATCAGAAAGTGGGAGGAGGGAGGGAGGAAGATATAGGAAAGAGCAGATTGGGGAAGGGGGTATACAGTGTGATCACTCTTTTTGGGGTAGTGGGTAGGGAAAAGACAGGGAGAAAATTTGTAACTCAAAATCTTGTGGAAATGAATGATGTAAACGAAAAATAAACATAAAATTTAATTTAAAAAATTAAAAATCTCAAAAAAAAGAAATATTTATATTTAAGAAAAAATAAATTTGTCACTTAGAGAATTATAAAAGAAATTTACTTAGAATCATATTCTCTGGAACATGGAGCTGGTTCATAGAACTAGAATATTGGAGTTCTAGGTTAAAATTGGATTACTTAGACTTTTTAAAAAGTAAACCTTGATAGTCTTATTACTTATCCTATTTTCAGTTAAGGGGAAAAAAAGTTATTTGTGTGAAGAACACATGGAACCACTTAAAATACATTCTTCCCACTTCCCACTTTGTTGTATAATAATCTTTTAAAATGAATTTTGTCAGTCAAAATTCAATGAAATTGGCAGAAAGGAAAGGGGAAGAAATAGAGATATTTGAGTTTATTGAAGAGAAAACATTAAGTCTTCCACATATAGAGGAACTGTGAGAATTTGTTGTTGATTAATAACTTTTGGTGCTCAGAAAGGTCATCGATAACCCTTCCAATTGTAAAATCCCTCTTGATAACTCAGAGATTTGCCAAAGAATGTTGGAAAAAAGGATACAGATTGAGGATATTATTTCAATGGCATATTAAACTCCCAGATTAGGAAAACTCCTCTAATTATTCAGGTCAGCACCAATTCTGAAATTTAGAGTCTTAAGACAATTTTTTTAGAGAACTGAGAAATTAAACGACTTTCACAAGACCTCATGACTGTCATAGGCAAGATTTGAACCCATATTTTCCTGACCCCAAGATCTGTTATCTACCCATCATGCCATCTTGCCTCATTGGAACTTCAATAAAAATATGAAAAAAATAAAACATCGTTTTCAAGAGTAGATGGATTAAACAACTCTGACAAAGCAAGTTTGTGTATATATATTACTAAATTTAACATTTTGCATGACATTGTTTTCAATCAAGATTTTCACTGAAATGTGACTTGATATTTATATTTTTCTAAGATTTTTTCATATAAAAATTCACAGTTTAAGATGAAAGTATTTTGTTAAACCAGATGTCTTAATTTTTATGTTAGAAACAATGGAATGAATGAATAAGTATTTATTGAGCAATTATTATGTGATAGGGATCTTGATAAGTGCTAGATACACAAATGGAAAAGTAAAACAATTCCCCTCCTCAAAGAACTTATATATTAAGAAGGATACAACATGTATTGAAAAGTACAGGCCATGAACAGCAGCTTAGTGCTGGGGAGTTGCAGGGGTGATGAGTGGAGCAATAAAATAATTGTTTGTCATGTACAGAGGTAGTTTTGCCTTCATTATTGTTGCCTGAGCAAGGACAAGAGATAGAGGAGGTGGAGAATATAATGGTGGCTGGGCAGATGGTAATATACCTATATTTGTTTGGTTCTGTTTTCCTAGCAGCTGGTTGTATGAAATATGGAGGATAGTTTGGGATATATACATTTATGTATATATTTGTACATATTCACATTTCTACATATACATACATGTACATATTATGTACACACACGCACATACAGGTATGTGTACTTAGGTATGCTTTCATTTAGTTGTCCTACCAATCAGGTTAGCTCAACACCAGAGTGGAGTGCTAAGGGTAAGTAGAAATGGTTATAAATTCCCCAGACTAGTAGTGGGCACACATGAGTTTGCTTTAGCTTTATAACCTGGTTCTGACTTCTTGGTTTCTTTACTTTACTTCCTGTTTGCAGTATCTGCTTTACTCCAATATCTTATTTATACATTTTTTTTTTACCTCAGTCTGATTATTTAGCTCCAATTCTTGATTTCTCCCTCGTTTGACAATTTGATATTCATAACCAACTAAAGCATCCTGACTCTAACCTACAGTGACTCTGGAGGAAATAGCCAAGTATTCTCTCCTATATTTTCTCTCAGATTTGATTTTGTCTTCTTGCTATCTGATTCCAGTTCAAAAGGTTAAACTTGCTGACAGATGTGTTCGGACTAATCAAAGACTATCTTTGTAAAGAAAATGATTGACTATGTAAATCTATGGATTTACATGGATGTTTCAGAGAGGGGAAAAAAAGACCAAAAACAAAAGCTTAGAATTTAGCTGTCTCTTAACTTCTACAGGATACCAAACATTCAGTTGAAAAGGAGAAAAGTTTACTTAAGTTAACTAATTGATTTGCTGCCCCCTATCCCTTTCTTTCCAGAGGGTGAGGGGAACTGTGGGGACCAGACCTATGATTTCAACTGACAGGAGAAATTCCTGGTGAGAAAACTCAAACCATTTGTCAATTGGCAATTGCTCTGCAACTTAAAGTTTTAAGAGCTGCCTGAACTGAATTAAACAAATATTTTACTCTGCTACGTGATTTTAGTGCTATTCAAGCACACTTTCTAATTTGGCTTAATTTTTTTTTACTATCCATAATAAAAACCTTAAAACTATGCAATTTTAAATGATACTGAAATATGATTTCCACACTAATACACCTACCCACCTACTCCTCCTTTGATGATATAGCTTCCTTATATGCTGCTACACTCCATAAATATTAAATATGAAGAATGTACACAGCTGTCTAAATCAAGCTTCTGATCACTAAAAAGCTGTGTAAACCAGTGCTGTTGTCAGATATGCTTGTAAAAAAAATAACAAATAATATCACTTAGCAGGAGTTGACACCAAAGACCCCTACAGAGTTTTGCTAATCCAAACTGAAATACCAAGTGGCACCAGGAAAATATGTAGAATCTTTGTTAATAGCAAAGAAATGGCATAGAGCAGGATTCTGTCACCAAATTTAAACTCAGTAAGGCTTTTGTGTTAGTAAAACACAATTAATCCAAAGGGAATCTTGGTTCTAGCTTTAGAGTTAACTCTTTCGCTAATATTAGGTGTCTTTAATAAACATTTTCTCTATAAAACCCTGAACACTAAGTTCCTCAGTCTGTTCAACTTCTATGACACATCTGCTACACAAAGAGCTGATCACCCCCTAGATCACATCATCACTGACAAATGCTAAGTTCCATGATTCAGAACACTGAGATTCTTTATCCAATGACAATTTTAATCATGCCATCCCTAGCTAGGGATGGGCATCCCTAGGGCAGCTAGGATAGAGCACTGGACCTGGAGTCAGGAAAACCTAAATTCAAATCTGGCCTAAGATGCTTACTACTTAAGTGACCCTAGACAAGTCCTTTAAAAGCTATCTGCTTCATTTTCCTCAACTGTAAACTAGGGATGATGATGGTATATACATCTGTTATGAAGATCAAATGAGACCATGTTTGCAAAGCACTTATTATAGTTCCTGGCACATAATAGGCATGTAATAAATTAATGCTTGTCCCTTCCTGCCCCCTTTCTATTTGGTTCATTTGTGTCTCACTCTTCATGACACTATTTGGAGTGGTTTGCCATTTCCTTTTCCAGCTCATTTTACAGATGAGGAATCTGAGGCAAACAGGGTTAAGATACTTGTTCAGGATGAAACAGCTAATAGTGTCTGAGGTCAAATTTGAACTCAGGTTTTTTTGACCCCAAGTCTGGTGCTCTGTCCACTGTGTCTCCTAGCTGCCCTACTACCCTTTCAATGTCTTACTCCTATTTCTCATGCTTGCTGTTACCTACAAACTCTTTACTCCTCAATACTTTGCCACGCTATTGGAGCTCCTGTGGCTTCACCCTTTTCCCTTCCCAATCTCTACCTGTTAGTGAACCAGTCCAACTCTAAACAATTTTCTACTCCATTGTTGTCTTGTCCTATTATAGATTACATCTTGCAAAACTCCAACATGATATCACTCCACCATCTACCTCCTTCACTTATACCCACATATTACCAAGAGCTAGACTAGGAAGTCAAAAGAGTGCTAAGTCCAATAAATTTTTGTGTTAATTTAATTTCAGCTGACCCCTCGCTGTAACTAGGCAATCCTTTAGGCTGATGTTTTCTTCCATTTGCTTTTTTTTGTTGTTGTCTGTTTGTTTTGTTTTGTTTTTAAATCTCTCTCCTCTTTTAAGTAAATACTTTGTCTTGAAAATTAATTTTGCTTAAAAAAATTTTGATGATAACTCATTCTCATAGATTACTTCCCCCCCCCCGTTCTTATTTGTCTATCCTTTCCATCATTCTTTGATCTTAATTAAATTATTTATTACCTATTTCTTTCTTTCATTTTTCTCTCTTTTCTTTTCTGACAAAACTCCAGTTTAGTGGTAAGTTTGAAAACTTTCTTTCCCTACTCCTCTTCATGCTGTTTTTATCAATTTTTTCTGAACCTCTTTATAAGAAGTTTTTTTCTTTCTCATTTCTTTTCTTTTTCTCTCTGTTATTGCTCTTTCCTTCTCTTTGGTTCTGAATTTTAATCTATGTCTTATGTTCTTGCCATTATTGCTTCCTTCTTTATTCCATATATCATTCATTGGGTTGAGGGAATTGTAGAAATTGAGTGAACCGCACTGATTTCACCTTGTGACTCAATTCTGGATCTGGTTTAGCTCCCTTTCTATTTATTTATGGATCTAGTCCAATTTATGACTTATGGTGGTTCTCAACCTTCCGAATGCCGCTATCCTTTAATACTTGTATGTGGGCGTATCTGTATGTGGGTGGACCCGCCTGGAGGTGGATAGAGGAGAGGTGTCTCGGTTCCTAAGACCATCAGAAATATGTGTTTTCTGATGGTCTTAGTTGAACTCTGTGAAAGGGTCATTTGACCCCCAAAGGGGTTGTGACCCACAGGTTGAGAACCACTGTATAAGAAAACTTTGTTCAATTACAGGAATTGTGAGAAAATTTTAAGTATTATTTGAACCTAGCCCTGTGTGGCTGGGAAGCTAGATCACCTCTACCTATTGGTTAGAGACCCTTAACTTAGGACCTAGGTTATGATGACCACAGACCCATTCAGATTCAGAGACTGATGCAAGGAGTTTTCTCACAGTTATATATCTCAAACAACCCATATATCTTATCTGAAAACTGGTCCCATAATGGTCAATCAGTTACTGTTTTCCTTGTTCTTTTGATTGAACAGAAATCCTTGAAGAGAGTAGGATACCTCTTTTTCTGATTTCAGGGAACTACACCTTTCTCTCTCCCTCTCCCAACTCAGAAATCCCCAAATCTCTCCTCTAATTAGAAATCAGATCACCTAATTATACATTTTATTTATATCCTGTTTATTGTTATCTTTTAGTGCATAAAAATCTGTCTCCTCTTGTATTCAGGGTCCAGTGCCAAGCTGAGGAAAGCCTCTTCCTGATTTGCTATTCAAATGGCATGCATTGCATAATGAATTTATATGCTCAGAAGCTTATACTTTTGTTTCCTCAGTTATTTCAGATTTCCCCCATCACAGGGTTAAAACTTCTTAAGTACTATCTTTGGGTCCATCTTTTAAACAAATACTATTTATTACTTTTACAGCTATTTTTCCCTTTTTCTTTTTATCCTTTGTGTCTCATTCTTAGGGATATCTATTTATGAGAGAAGAGATATAAAACATGTAAGAAGATATAAGAAGCAGCAGCAGTGCATGGTAGAAATTCCTTTATGTTCAAATCATGTGGCTAAGCTATACTGCTCTCTGCTTCTACATCTCCTGGCCCCCATTCTCCATTATGGTTAGGTTCCTTCACAATCCATGTCATCTACTTTCTGGCTCTATGCTGTCCTACCCAGCATTCTGGGTTCCATTTACTCTTAAGAACTCACATAGCCTTTCTCCTAGAGCAGGACGAAACCCACAGATGTACAATATTCTTTCAGAGAAGTTGCTCAGTCTCTTTTACAAAATCCATGCCATCTAATGGCTTGCTCTGTATTCAACTTCCCCTTTGCTCCCCCAGAATTCTGGGTTTCATCTATTCGTAAGGACTCACATATTGGGGAGGAGAGGAGAAAAAAGGGAAAAAAAGAAAAAAGTTACAAGATAACTTTATAATACATTCAAAAGGAATAACAAGTTGTACATAAGAGATTTGCAATTTCCTATACAAACATCTTTTTTCTTTTCTATTCTACTATGTTATGGAAATGCTTGTTTTATTTCTTAAGCTCAGAATAAAATAAACAAAGTTTTTAAAAAGAACTCATATATCCCTTCATCTGGGTCAGGATGACACTAATGGAGGAACAATATTCTCTCAGAGAAGTTGGCCTACCAATGCACAATTGATCCCAGATGGCTTCATCATAAGTTCTCTATTCCCACAAGAGGCACATGGTCCCTTTAAAAAAAATACTGTTCATTAGTACTCCTTCTTCGATTGGGGGTGATATTTATTGCTTCCATGCCAATGGTCTTAATCTTCTTCCATTCTCCTGTAGCTCTGCTCTTGCTAAGAGAACATAAGAATCCTTATCCCTTGACTCTTCACTCATGTACTCAGTATGTGTGCCTCAACCATTTCCCCATGTCTTCCAATTTCCAATTTCCCTCTCCATTTATGCAACCTCTATCTTCAAATTTGTCTTATAAAAGACATTAATTACTTCATCTTCAGGGGATTCCATCAGTTCAGTTCTATGACTTTTGATTTTTAAAGCTATATTCAGATTTTATTCTTTTGTTTTCTTTTCCATCTTTCTTTCCCCTTTTACTGCAAAAGTCAACCTTGCCCTTTTTCTTAAAAAATAAACAAAACATTTAAACGTAAAATAAATTATTTGATTACATATTCTTTACTTCATCATCATACTTATTTCTCCTTTTTAAATTTCTTTTATTTGGAGGTATTTTTAAGTTATATATTTTGTTCATGTCTGCTTTTATCTGGCAAGAGTAACTCAAATGCCTCTACTTTTGAAACATCCATCTTCTTTCACTGATGATTAGGTTATTGGTAGGTTATATACTTTTGTGTTGCTGCTTGAGATTCTTTGCTTTTTCAAATATATTATTCCATTCTTTTCTATGACTACAGAATAATCTCAGGGGCAGCTAGGTAGCACAGTGGATAGAGTGCTGGCCCTGGAGTGGGAGGTCACATGTGACCTGAGGTAACATCCAGCCTCAGATTTTTATTAGCTGTGTGACCCTGGGCAAGTCACTTAACTCTGCTTGCCTCAGTTCCTCATCTATAAAATAACCTGGAGAAGGAAATGACAAATCACTTCAATATCTTTACCATGAAAACCCTAAATGAGGTCACAAAGAGTTGGACATAGCTAACTGGCTCAATGACAGCAGAATAATCTCATGCTATGCCTTTTCTTTGTATTTCAAGTTTTTCCTCCTGCCTAAATAAGAAATTTATTATCTCTGAAAATGTTCAATTGAACTGTTACACTGCTTGGAGTTTGAAGCTCAGGGTTTGTTGTTCTTGTTTGTTTTCTGGGTGTATTCAGAAGTTTTGTGCAAAAACCAAAAAACAATAAAACAACCCTTTGGGGTCATTTCCTATTGGACAACTTCCCCTAGCTTTAAATACGAGTCAAGTGGGACCATCAAGGCAACAATTTTCAACATGTAAATGGGTTCATGCACAAAACTTAATTTGCTTTCTGAAAAGTGTGAAGAGTTTTGTTATTGTTTAAGTAATTGTAAATCTAACCATTTTGATTCAGGCATTTTGGTTATAGGCATAACTTCAGCTAAAACACGTTCAAATTTCTTCCCAAGTAGGGTCAAAATGATTTGCCATTTGTAGGTAAAGATCAGAAAATGTTTTTTCCTTCATTATATAAAATGTCCCTCACAGACATATGATAGTAGCATTTTTGATTGAGATTACTGTTGACTCATGAGAGGACCTTGTGTTCCTTGGGTTCCAATTGGGAAATAGAGAAGAGGGACATCTTACACTTCAAAAAATGATTGAACCTGAAGTGAGTTTCAATTTGTTATAATACTTGTTTACAATATGTGTAAACATGTTTTTGAATCTGTGTGGTTCAGTGAGATACATGAAATGTTGTACTCAGTATGGAATAAAGTCCCTGAGTCTCAGACAAAAATATGGTACATATCCAATTGTGTGGAAATGTTGAGCTGCCCCACTCTAAGGTTTTTCCTCTTCTGGGTCAGTGTGACCTAATCTTCCCTAATGTAAGAGCAAGCCACCAATTAGAAAATAACATCAATATATATTACTGATCAAGTAAAGGGATAATTCTGCTGAAATATTGATGGTATAAAAATCTCTCTTTGTTAGTTGACTTCTGCTTGACCAATTAAGGGTGGAGTTGTACATGATAGATA
>CM053591.1:35952486-36002764 GCA_028646515.1 Pseudochirops corinnae | reverse complement strand
GGGGGAAAGAAGGGGAGAAAATATGTAACTCAAAATCTTGTGGAAATGAATGATGCAAACTATAATAAAATTTAAAAAAAAATACAAGCAGTAATAAATGTTGCATCCATGTTATGGAGGTACCTAACAATTTGCCTTCTCCTACAGCACAAATTAAACTCATCAATGTTTTTGTCTTTTGGGGACATAAATTTGGACCACCCCTCTGAGGTTCTTATGAACTGAATGAAGGGCCATAGGATGAAGTTTGCCTGATGGTCTGAAAATCCCCCAGTAATGAATGTCAAAAGCTTAATAATTTTTTGAGAAGTTACACAAAACTTTAGAGTTTTTCTGAATCTGTTGGTTTTCCTTCTAAGCTAGTCAACTTGTCCAGTGACTAGTGAACCCGATCTCCATTTGGATTGTCCTATTGATTACAGAGGTTCAGTGGGGATAATTTTGGGTGTCTTTGTTACAGGAAACCCAATGATAACATTTTTGTGTATACATTTAATTAGAATTCTTTATGTGTTTCAGGTACCCCTGGAGCAATTTTGGGTGCCTTATGTTTTTCAAAGGACCAGAGGAATGTTCCTCTCCCAAAACTGAATCTGGTCTGTGTATGAGGGTTAAGGGCAAAGGTAATGACTTCCAATTGCCTCCATATTTCTAATACTTATTGAGAGAGTTTCACATATTCTGGGAGCTCTGTATCCAGGCTTTCCCTACCAGAGGGATGCTTGACTTTCTACACTTCATTTCTTTTCAATATTATCTTTCTTTTGGATGAAGACTTTTTATGCATCAATGATAGCAGTGACCTATGAGAAGTTTGTAAAGTCATATCTATATTAATCTCCAAATCTAATAGCCATGAACTAGTTTTTTTTTCTTTATTTTTTTTTCTATTTTTTATTTTTTGTTTTTTTTTCTATTACCTGAATTCTCATGGGAAAATGTTATTTCTAGATTGTTGAGAATTGTGCCACACAGATGAATTTGAGTACTTTCTCTATCAGTGCAGCCACAATTTCACTTAATTATTGTCCATATATTTCCATAAATTGGTCACATTGAAAGCTTTTCATTAAGTCTTTTAATATTTCTTAGATACAAATACAGTACTTGAGGTAACCATCTAACCAGCCTTCATTCTTACCACATGACCAGTTTGCCTTCTATTTTTCTGGTCATACATTAACTTGATAATGTCTTTTATATTACATCTCACATGTAAGTCATCACTAATAACATGCCATAGAATATTTACTTTATCATTTATCTTTCTGTTGCTCTGTGGGTCACCTACAGTTTTAAGTCTTGTAAGTTACTGGTATCCCATGATTTACAGATAGAATGTCACTGGAAGAATATTGCTATTGAAAAGTTGGGCTTCTGGATCAGGGAGGAACAGACATCTCCTATGAGCAAGACAGGTACTAACTACTTCATAAATATCATTTCTTGTGATCCTTCCAAGAACTCTGTAAGATAGGTGATATTATCCCCAGTTCATTGTTTTTCATTCATTTCAGTTGTACCCCATGCTTTGTGACACCACTTTGGTTTTCTTGGAAAGATGCTAGAGAGGTTTGTCATTTTCTTCACCTCATTTTATAGATGAGGAAACTCAGACAAACTCAGGTTAAGTGACTTACCTAGGGTCACATAGCCAGTAAATGTCTAAGGTCAGAATTGAATTTAGAAAGATGACTCTTCCTGACTCTAGTTCTGGGACTCTATCCATTTTACTACCTAACTGTACATTTTACAATAGAGAAAACTGAGGCAGATAGAGACTAAGTGACTTACCAATGGTCACATAGTCAGTAAATGTCTAAGGCAAGATTGGAAATCAGGTCTTCCTGATGCCAGTCATAGAAGACTTACAGTCTTACATATGGGCAGTTTTCTAAATGGTTTTGAGCCTTATCTAGTTCTGGGGAGAAGTTATTGCCAATTTCCACATATATCCAAGAAAAAATACTGATGCAACAAATATTAACACACACATATGAATATGCATTTATAGATTTATATACATACAAATGCATATAGTTGTATTCATATATAGTGTAATTTATATATAACATGCACATTCACATATGTATATATTTATCATATATGTGTGCATATGTATCCATATATGTGTGTGTGTGTATAATATATATATTCATCAGTGAACCATAATTCACATTCAGCATCACAATTTTGACATTGTGCATACATCCTTATTATGCGGACTACTTTGCATGGCTAACATTTTGAAGGAAATGTTCATAATCAGAATTGATATATTTATTTTTATCCAAAGACAGTTTTCAATAGCAATATTTTTTTTTTACTAGATTGGATTGGAATTCCTTTGTACATAAAGTGTCTTCTCATCTCTATCTTTTCTCCTAACTTGGTGTACTGCCAACACAATGTTCACAACACTGATGGCCATTGTCAATATTCCAGCATATTGCTCAATTGCAAAATGCAACAGACTCTCCATATAGAAGACAGAAGCAAAACATTTATTCAGACATCAGAAAACTGAATCCCAAAACCAGTAAGTTCATTCCCTCATAGTAGCAGAGAAGCACAGGGAGCCACAGCATCATTTAGTCTTCCCACAAATCAACATTTACTCATAAGCCTAATCATCTTCCTGGGGTGCACTCTCTCTCTCTTACCATCTAGCTGCTCTGACTCCCCACTTCCTATAGGTTTTGCTTCACCCTTAAGCAGACTCCTCCCACCACGGGCTCTGTGATTACATTCAGCCTATTAGGGGGCAGGGTATATCTTCAAAGCAGGGAAGGTCTTCAAATTCCCATTACCATTACACTGGGTGTTGATTTTTACTGTTATTTTAACCAGTTAATGATCTTACTGTTCTCTTTCCTTCATTCCTCCTTCTCTTTCTCCCTCCCTCCCTTTCTTCTGAAATCAGAACATCACAATGTCATATCCAGGCCACTTACTAGCTGTATAACATAGACAAGGAATAATCTCCCTAAGTCTTAGATTCCTCGATTACAATGGTGGGAACTGTATTTGTACTATATACCTCTAAGATTTTTTTGAGGAAAAGTATTTATAAACCTCAAAATACAACCTAAATGTGAAATTTTACTTTTATTCCCCCAAGTTCTAAAGTAACCCTTAGATTTTTTAAAATTATTTTTCCTTTTATACCATGTAAAAATAATTTCTACATGTTTTCATAAAACTTAAAGAGCTAGGTTCTCGGCCAAGGCAAAATCACTTTGAAGCCAAACAACTCATACAAAATCCATCATATCTACCTCTTATTTGTTCTTTAAAGCCTAAAGGTGATCAAATAGACCTACATTTCCTTTATGAAGGCTACCAAATGGTAATATCACACTACAGAAGAAAATTTTCATTTTCAAGTTAAATATGACCTTCCTGTATGTCTGAACCTGGGGGAAAAAGGTGGTTCTTTATGGGTGAAAATGATTAAAAAAGGATTTCAGTGTCATATTTATTCCTAGATTCCCTTGTTAACTTTTAAAACATTTTAGGAAGTATTATCTGTTTATGACAACAATGCAAAGAGTAGGGATTTTTTCAAAGGACTTTATAAATGAACTGATCTGAGCTGTGTGGACCTGCAAAAAGTGGAGGTTTGATTATCAGGACAGTTCTCTTTCCCTAAATGTTAATTCACTTGTGTTTTGTTTTCTCTCTCTCTCTCTCTCTCTCTCTCTCTCTCTCTCTCTCTCTCTGTCTGTCTCTCTCTCTCTCTGTCTCTCTCTCTCTCCCCCTCTTCTGGGGAATCTTGAGTAGGAATTTCAAAAGGAACAGGAGAGCTGCCTGTTTTCACACCTTTTGTCAATCTGGGCTCACACCTTCTAGGTTTAGAATCCCAGGGCATCAAACATGCAAAATTGCCTGGGGTGGGTATTGAGTAGGTGTAAACTCTGGCTGATAGATAATTAGCATTTCAAAAGGTGTCAAAGTGCCTCAGGAATATTGCCTTTTCTTTTCCTTTCCTTTTTTCTTTTTGGGATGTATGTCAATCTGAGACTTTGGACAGCAGCAGAGGAAGAGAGAAGGTTGGCTGAGTAGAAACTGGGAGGAATCTACCCTTTGATTCCTAGAATTGAAAGATACATTGAGGATGGTTCCTGTAATACTGTAATACTCTGATGAGTTTTAGTTGAGTCTTTAGCAAATAGATATTAAAACACACTCACTTTAAGATAAAAGTACGACCATTTAAAGTTTTTTTTAAATGATGGTTATTCTGAATAATGTAACAAATACACAGGAGCACAAAAAAAGGAAATCAGAAAATACGAGATTAAAAAAAGATGACAATTGACATATAAATTCAAATGAGAGGCAATCGATTTCTTCTATTTCCTAGAGTCTAGCAACTATGTAGTTATGGTTCTGTTCCCCACCCCCATCAAGATTTGGGTTTTTTATATCATGATCCTCATTTCTTGACTCACGAACTGACACAGTTTCAATGACCCAGTTCTTAAAATGTTTTCTAAAGAACATTTTTATATTCTTCTCAGTGTTGAAGTAAATTGCAGTTGTTCAGAAACAGCTGCTGCCTGTCCCAGACATACTCATAGTGTCAAGGTATACCACACATCTGGGCTTGAAGGTCAGGGACTAGAGGTCACGGAGTTCTAGCGATCAGGGATTCACTTGTTTTCCTTTTGTTCATTGCACATCTTCGCAATTTTATCTTTATGCTTTTTGGTCATTTTTCTCCTTGATAAAGAGAGATGACCTATTCCAGGACCACTTACTACTGGCAACAATAACTTTCATTTTAACTGAAGCATTCCTTCTTGAGTTATGTACTCTTTGGACTATGCTTCCTAGAGTTTATTTATATCAAAAGATTATTTCATTTTGTGGAGCGAGTTATTAAGTTTAGTAGGTAAAAAAATTTTTTTTGTAGCATGTATATGAGATTTTGAAGACATTTAGACTTGAACATAAAAAATATTTCTTCATAAAGAAAACACAGACTTTGAATCTTTTTTTAAGTTCCTTGAATCACAGGAGAGACATATTGAGTATGGTAGGAGAAATGGATCTGAAATTAATAGGACCTGTAAACACCAACTTACATATTTCCTTTTAATTTGTCTTAATAAGAGAATTAAAATTCTTCTACATATACATGCATTAGAGGGGGAAAAATTATCCACTTGTTAATGACTCACTTGTGTGTATATTTGGTGTATGGTCTATATGTAAGAGTAAGTGAATGGAACCAGATTTGAACTCAAGAAAATGAGTCTTCCTGACTCCAGTTCTGGCATTTTATCCAGTATTTCCCTATGTATGGGTATGCAAAGAAACTGCTGGGAAACATGTGAACAAGTTACCTTGTCAGTAAAGTGTGGGAATTGATTGATAACTTCAACAGACCACACAGGTTTCACTTATTTTTGCCACACTGAATGTTCCATGATTTACAGTTTGAGCTTAAAGTGTTTTTTATCTGCATAAAATCTTCAGTATTCAATTCTTAGAATTACAGAGAAAGATGTTCCTCTGGCAGCTAGAAACTAATCAGCTATATAGTGTTACACTGGAAGAGCTGTCAATTCAGCTGACAGCAGATTGAGGACCAAAATTGTGAAATTTTTTTGGAGATGATGGAAATATAAAGACAACCACATGCATCCTGATTAGCAAACAATGGGCAGTAGCCATCATCATATTCCATTACCCATTTTATCTCTCAGTATTCCTTCTGCATGTAAGTTCAGCCCCTGCTCACTTTATCTCTTCAATAGTTTGCAAATTTTGCTTCCTGTTCAGACTCACCATTCCGTATGTGTTCGGTCCCCTAACTACAGGTACAGAGCCACATACTTTTCCCAGTCTCACTGACCCCATTTTATTGACAGAGGAAATAGCTGTAACAATCAACTTGTTCTCTCAATCCTGGGAGGAACCAAATATTTCAGCTATATTTTTTCATAATTTTCTTTTCTTTAATAAAGCAGATAAGTTTGGCTTCTCCCTCACCTCCTTATAAAATCCAGTGTGGCAGAATCTAAGAGAAAGACACCGAAGGAATCTTTCTGATCTTCTTGCCATTATAAGCCAGGATAAGCCCAATATTTGAAAATTTTCAGTGCATTTCTTTCTCCCCTTTCCCTCTTCCCCTCTTCCTCCAGCCATACCCTACTTCCCCATTGCTTGTTTAGGAGCTGATTCTGCAACCACTCTACAGAATGGGGAGGTGGAAAGGACAGAAGGGATATAAGCTTAGGTGGGAGGATAAAAGTAACTTTCTGTATTAATTGAAAGACTTTAAATAAACTACCGACTAGACTTCTTTTCTCCAATACCCAAATGACTCTAGTACTTCTAATAAACATGATTAAAAGAGTTTTGAGATATAGGTAGGGATTTCTGTTTCTTTTGGGAATTGAGAGGGGATTTCAGGGTCTGGTGGAACATCTTTACTTTCTCAGGTTTCCAGCTTCTTGCTTCATAGTTGTCTCCATATTTGGTATACACATGGCTACTGTCACTTTATATTGTTTTCTTTATCTCTTCATGCCCCATGTTGCTCACCAAAGAAAAGAGCAGTTTCTAGTTTTGGGGAGAAACTCTGAAAATACTGTTTGGGGCCAACCCATTAGAGATTTATGGTGACTGAGACAAGAGTGCAGAGTTCCTCAACCTCCTCAAAATGCCCAGATCCCACAATCCAAAGATCAGTGTCCTTCTCAGAGACCAAATCTAATAAATACATCACAAAGGAGTTTTCTATTTTCAATATTTCTCCAGAGCAGTGGCTGTTCTGTTTTGAAGTTATAAGTCTGGCAGGAAAAGACCTGGAGTGGATCATGACCACTCCAAATATTCAGTTTTGACCTGCACCAAGATTCATTATATTCCAATTGGATGTGGTCTGTGAAGCAATAGCCAAGGAAATGTGATATTTTTGATGAAAACACCTCCTGGGAATCAAGTATAATTTTTCCCCAGTCTCAATTATAGTAAAGGGAGAATTGTCATAAGAATTTGGACAGAGAAGAAATGCCCAAGGAAGCAGGGATAGCTTCCTTCATGTTCAGCTGGATGCTCCATTCTAAATAAAACCTCTTTGTCTTATTTTATTTTTTAATTTTATTTTTAATTTATAGAATAAAACAAGTGTTTCTGTAATACAGTACACTAAAAAAGATGATTTTACATGAAACAGAAAATTTGCTATTCACAGCCTGCTATTCCTTTCAAATGTATAACAAAATTAGCAAGCAAATTTTTTTCTCCCCCCAGCCCAAGATATGGCTACCATACACAAATATGTATGCATGTACACACACACACACACAATTATTCTATACATACTTCTATTTATAAGTTCTTTTTTTGGATGCAGATTGTTTCTTTCATCATCTGTCCTTTATAGTTAATTTGAGCATTTATGATAGACAAAATAACTTGCTCAGTCATTATTAAAACAATATTGCTGTTATTGTACACAATGTTCTCTTGGTTCTAGTCATTTTGCTTTTCATTATTTTGTGCAAGTCTTTCCATGTTTTTTTCCCCCTAAAATCGTCCAGCTTATTCTTTCTTATAGTACAGTAGTATTCCATCACAATCGTATATCACAACTTATTCAACCATTTCCCAATTGATGGGCATTTTAAAACAAAAAGATTTTGCAGTGATGAGAAAGTATACACATGGATCAGAAATGGCCAAGGAAAAGTTCTGTTACATTGGGGGGAGGGTGGTGGTCTTATAGGTGGCAAAAATGGTAGTTGTGTTTTTTTTTTTCAGTTATCTGGAATTTTCTCCCTTTTGCACAAACTAGAAAATTTATCCCTTGGTGCTTTCAAAACCAGATCATCTCCAGCAGGGATAGCATAGGTGTGTAGTTGGCCTCATTCTCATGTTTCCCAACTTTGTATTCTCATGTGTCATTTCTAGTTTTCTGTGTACTAAACTAGTAGAGAAGAATTATGTCCACATATAGTGATTCCACTAGTATTAAAAAAAAAAAAAGTGAACTGATCCAACCATTCTAGAGAGCAATTTGGAACTATGCCCAAAGGGCTATAAAAATATGCATACCCTTTGACACAGTAATACCACTTCTAGGACTATATCCCAAAGGGAGCATACAAGTGGGAAAAGGACCTGTATGTACAAAAATATTTATAGCAACTCCTTTTGTTGTGGCAAAGAATTGGAAATCAAGGGGATGCCCATAAATTAGGGAATGGCTAAGCAAGCATGATATATGAATGTAAGGGAATACTATTGTGCTGCAAGAAATGAGGAGCAGATGAACATCATAATAACCTGGAGAGAATTCTGTAAACTGGTGCTGAGTAAGAGGAGCAGAACCAGGAGAACATTGCACAGTTATAGACACATCACGTCTGTGACAACTGACTTTGATAGACTAGTCTCATCTCAGCCATGCAAGGTTATAAGACAACTCCAAAGGACTCATGATGGAAAAGGGATATCCACATCCAGCAAGAGAATTATGGAATCTGAATGCAGGTTGAAGCAAACCACTTACTGTCTCTTTTTTTGTTTCATTTCTTCTTCCTCATTATGCATTCCATTGGTTATAATTCTTCTTTACAACTTCACTGTTGTTTAATGTAAAGGTAATGTAGAACCTATATCGAATTGCATGCCATCATGGGGGGGGGGAGAGGAAATTTGAAATTCAAAAACTTGTGGAACTGAATGTTGTGAACTAATAGTAAATTAAAAAAAAACCTTTTAAAAGAGGGGGAATAGATTGCTATAGCAATTCTCACAATTTGCCTTCCAGGTGCCCCCCTCAAAATCCGCTCCCCCCATACTTTACATTTGTTATCCTTGTTTCATCTGCAAATGTTTTTTGGATGGTTTTAATCTAATGTCAAGATTTCTGAAAATCTATTTTTTCCCTAACTTCCTATCACCATTTTGCTACAGTATTCCCCTAGCAGGGCATAATCTTCTGACTCTTCCATTCTATTTTACAAGTGAATTTGTAGCTTTAAATTGATTTTGCCATTGACTGTCACATCCATCTGATTTCAAGATCAAGTGCTTGCTATTTAAGGTGATTGATGACTACTTGATATGGATTAAACTTAAGGAAGAAATTATGATAATCAGGGTCAGTATCTTTACGCTCATTCATTTTCCATTTTACTAATAGATAATTAGAACAGGTCCTTTTCCAGCTTTTGAAGTGGTCTATATCTTCTCATCCTTTTCTCATCTTCTCTTGATTATTTCTGTTTGATCTTGGCATTGACCTTTCTTCAAATTAGTTGATTACTTGGCTGCATACAGATTTACAAGTGACTTACAAATCGGTAACCAATTCCTTCCTAAAACAAGAGGTAATTAATTTATTTATGTGACATTCGGTGCTTGCCATATCTAGTACCTTTTGTCTTATTGTAGAAAATATTCATGGAATAAACAATCACATAAAAATGCTCCAAATTTCTAATAAAATCAATGTAAATTAAAATAGCTTTGAGGTTCTACTCATCAAATTGGCAAAGTTAACAAAAATGGAAATCTAAAATTCTCATAGGGTCTATGGAAGAAAAAAAACAAATGGGCACACTAGTGAACTCTTGTTGGAGCCATGAATTGATCAAACCATTACAGAAAGTAGTTTATAACTATATCTCCAAAGTTATTAAATTTTGCATACCTTTTAAACCAGTAGTACCCCTATAAGGACCCAAGAGATCAAAGAAGAGGGATCAGATTCACATATACAAAAATATTCATAGCATTAATTTTTATTGTAGCAAAGGATTTGATACAATGTGGCTACCAATTATTTGGGGAATGGCTTAATAAATTTTGAATATAATGAAATATTATCAAGCCAAAAATGATGAGGTGCAGGCTCTGGGAGCCCCTTTGAGCTCTCCTTGAATCTTCCCACATAAGTCATTTGCCTGAGGCCATGGGCCTTAAATTGTGGCTCTGCCCAAGTCTTTAGCCTTCCCTTGTTCCAACAGTTTCCCATCCTTGATCCTCCTGTTCCACCCTTGAACTGGCCTGACCCACCATTGTCTGTCAGCTCCAGGTAGCCTCCAACAATTTCCCACCCTTCAATTCCTCCCACAACCTTTCTGTATATAAGATCCCATCTTCCCTCTATGGATGTGAGAGCACCATAGAATGACCTAGCATAGGCTTACTCTGGCCTGCTTGCCCAACACAAGCATCACAGATACCTGGGCTCCTTAAGAGTCTACCCCATAGGGTGAACTTTCAATAAACTTTACTTTTCTTTGGCTGAGAGAAGACTTGAGTTGAATGCTTTGGGCAGGACCCAGCGTGTTGGTATTTTGGGGTCTCGAGCACCCCTAACCCTAACCACATCAAAAATGACAAAAGAATGGATTCAGAGAAATCTAAGAAGCAACACAAAATGAAATAGGTAGAGCCGTGTGAACAATCCATACAAAGACTAGGACATAACATAAAGCAACTTTAAAAGGCTTAAGAACTCTGATCAGTGAGTAAATGGATTTGGTGGCCTGGTAGATAGAAGTTCCCCACTGGTTATATTGTTGAGCCCCTGAAGAACTAAGTCCTTTCCATTCCAATCAATATCTAGCCACTGGATTTTGCACTGCCCTCTCTCACTCAAATAAAATTCATTTACAAGTCATGTCATCATCTCCCTGATGTCATGATCCTTTTCAAGAAGGACAGACCACAGAGGAGAGGGACAGAAAGGTGTGGCTGTAATGAAGCAGGAGGAGATGGAGTGGAGGTAAGCTGTTGCCAAGAACAAATAGTCAGGGGAGTAAATGCTGAGATATCAAGACTATCTCTGTCTCTGAGTCTTTGGATCTCTGTATCTGTCTTCTTTCCCTTGTTCTCTCTGCTATCTCTCCCCTTTTCCATATTGTCATTCTTTAAAAGTTGATTATGGGGGGCAGCTAGGTGGCACAGTGAATTGAGCACCAGCCCTGGAATCAGGAGGACCTGAGTTCAAATCCAGCCTCAGACACTTAACACACACAAACTAACCATGTGACCTTGGGCAAGTCACTTAATCTCAATTACCCTGCCTTCCCTCCTCCCAAAAAAAAGAAGCAAAAAAAAAAAAGAGT
Organism: Pseudochirops corinnae; assembly: GCA_028646515.1. Taxonomy (NCBI): domain Eukaryota; kingdom Metazoa; phylum Chordata; class Mammalia; order Diprotodontia; family Pseudocheiridae; genus Pseudochirops; species Pseudochirops corinnae. The sequence continues at coordinate 35,991,668 of CM053591.1, read as the reverse complement.
TGATTATGGTTTTTAAATTGGTTTATCTAAAATTAAATGTTGTTATCCATTGCACTGCTGTTCTAAATATTTCATTTTCAGATTTTGTTTAATTTGGGGGACCTTTCTAGTTGGAGGCTCAAATTAAAAAAAAAAAAAAGAATTATTGATTCATACACTTATCATTTCCCAAAAGCAGAAAAAGAGCACATAAGTGGTGATGTATACCTGGGGGTAGGGGTGGGAATAGTTGGTAGTTTGTTGTGGTGAGAGATTTGTGAATTAGTTGGAGTTAACATTGCTATTGTTCTATCTGGGGCAGGTTTGAAAAGAAAATCACTTCCCCTAGTGTTGGAGTTAAGGGTGTTAACTAGGAAGTTAGCCCTGAAGAGAAAATCTGAGAAAGATTACAACCCATGTGAGAGGCATTGTCAGCAATCAAATAATCAGTGCCCTGCTGAGCAGCAGGATACTACCCCCTTTTTCTCTGCACATATTTTACTAGAAATCCAATGACCATCATTGTCCCTACCTCTTTGCTGAGAAATGACTGACTAGAGGTGAACTGGAATGAGACATACTATATATTTTCAAACATAAACGTGATATAAGGATGATTTCCTGACTATACTTATTAGTCACAATGGAGAGCTTCTATTTAGAAGAAGGGAAGGTGAGGGTGGGGCTAGAGTTGGTGGGTAATGTACATTTAAAAAAAAAATCAATAAAACAGAAAAAAAATAGTAGGGGACTAAGACTAGCGAGAAACCTTTTTCTTTTCTTTTACTATATTATACTTTCTTTAAAAACAACAATTCTAAAATTCAGTTCAGTTCGCAGTTTCAGAAATATTTTTTTTTGAAGGAAAAATCAGTATTTCTAGAAATATTGACAAAGAAAGGTATGTGAAAATTTCCAGCCAAGTCCATCTCCCTAGAGGTAGACCCCAGGAAAGATCAAAAAGAGAGTCAGATGAAACAGTAATATAAAAAAAACCAGCTGCAGTAAGCTCCTCCACCTGGTCCAGGAAAACATTACTAAATAGTAGGAAACCTACTGGTACTCTTTTCAGGGAACACTCAGTGAGCCTGAGGTCAACTCCATGTTGGTCCTGAAGTTTCCATATCATAGTAGGGAACAGAGCCAATTTCCAGTAGGTGACTATGGAATGAAAGAGACTCAATGTGCCTCAGGGCTCCAGAAGATCTAAAAACAGTGATTCTCTCATACTAGGACCATAGCAAGAGGCAAAAACCTTGCAAGGTAAGTTACTGCACAAAGTGACAAAGGAAACACAAAGTCAAGAAAAAAAACAGCATCAATGAAACATTACAAAAATATGCAGAACAAAAGGCATCTCAGGAAAGGACATAGAACAGGTCAGTTTTGTTACACTTGTCTTAAATTTCATTTACATATTTAAAGCTGTATGTGGAAAAGTATAGCTTCATATACAATCTGATGTGGTCACCTGTAAAGAGGGTTAGGGTTGCTCTGGAGACCCCAAAACACCAACACGCCAGGTTCTGCCAAATGAATTCAACTCAAGTCTTCTTCCAGCCAAAGAAGAGTAAAGTTTATTAAAAGTTCACCATATTGGGTAGACTCTTAAGGAGCATAGGTCTCTGCAATGCTTGCATTGGGCAAACAGGCCAGAATCAAGTGACACAGTAAGTCTGTGCTAGGTCATTCTATGGCACTGTCACATCACATAAAGGGAAGATGGAATCTTATATACAGAAAGGTTGTGGGAGGAATCTAGGGGTGGTCTAGAGGCGGAATTTGGGGAGGGTCTTCAGGAGGAGTCAGATGAGGTCAGACTCCAGTAATGAGTGATTAAGGGTGGGAAGTTGCTGGAGGCTACCTGGAGACCACAGACAATGGTGGGCTAGGCCAGTTTAAGGGTGGGACAGAAGGATCAAGGGTGGGAAATTGTTGGAAGCTACAAGGAGCTGGCAGACAATAGTGGGCCAGGCCAGTTCAAGGGTGGAACAGGAGGATCAAGGGTGGTAAATTGCTGGACAAAGGAGGGCTAAAGACTTGGGCAGAGCCACATCTTAAGGCCCATGGCCTCAGGCAAATGCCTTACTTGGGAAGATTCCAGGAGAGCTCCAGGGGGCCCCCAGAGCCTGCACCTCATCACAATCTTCTTTACTGTTCTTTGTATATTGAAAGATTTATTTATTGATATTTAATTTCATAGCAAAAAAGAAACAAAAAAGTAATCATTCTAATCCTAATCTATATTTTTCAGCATTTTTTTTTTCATTTCTCCTTGAAACTTTTGAATTGAAAATTATTTTATGTTTAAGTATCTGAATAATAAGATATATGTTGACTTAGTTTGGTTTATGTAATGTTGATGGGAATTTGAAGATCTTCTTCCCTGTCCCCTAATAGGCTGAATGTAATTACATGGAGACTGTGGTGGGAGAAATTTGCTGAAGGCAGGAGCAGAGCCCATAGGAAGTTGGGAGTCAGAGCAACTAGACAGTGGGAGAGAGGACACACCCAGGGGGAGAGCTGATCTTTCTGGTGTTGGTTTGTGGCTCTCTGCTGCATTGTGGTATATTAACTTCTATGTTGCTATGATGGATTCGGTTTCCTGGTGTTAGGATTTGGTTTTCTTGTGTCTGAATAAATGTTTTGTTTCTGTCTTCTATACAGTCTGTTATATTTTGAGATTGAGAACTATGCTGGCATATTTACAGTCACTGTTAGTTCTGTGAATATTGTGCTAGCCCTACAGCATATTCTTTCAAATCCTTCATAGAATCCCTTCATCCTTTGCAAGTTCAGCTCATAAAATATGGATGGCTCAGAGGGAGTGTAAATAGCAATTGTTTCTGTTTTGGCCAGAGACTCTTGATGGTCTCCCCCTCCTGATGAAGTGCAGGCTAAACTAGATCAGACTGCAAGACTGGGGAATCCGGCTGGCAAGGGGGAAGGTCAGCTTGCACCTGAGGAGGGGAGGTGATCAGAAGAGGAGATACCCCTAATACTGCTGTGGGGGCAGGGCCTAAGGCCTGAGTAAGTGTTACCTCAGGGGGAAGGGCCACATAGGGAGGCACTTCAATAAGACCAGTGGCTGGGACCTGAGCAAGGGTCCTTGAGGAGGGAGGGGCTATGCTGGAAGATGCAGGGTAGTAGATATGGATGGTGTATGAGGCAGGAAATGATGGGTTTTGAGCTAGAGGAAAAGATAAAAGAAACCAAGGGGAAAAGGGTTGGGGTGTAGCAGAAGAGGCTGGCGGAGCTGCCTTAGTGAGACTGGTGACTGGGACCTGAGCAGGAATTGCTAATTGGGGAGGGGCTGGGGCTGAAGCCATAGGAAGGGGGTCATTTAATTGGTCCCCGTTGCCCCTTTGTGGAGAGGCTCTAGCTTCAAGCATCTCACAATCCTTCCTGAGAACCATGTTCTGAGAAAGTTCAAAGAAAGCCATTAAGTAGGCAGCTTCTGTCCATCTTCCTTCTCTGTGGCAGTATAATTCTAACTGCAAGAGAGTATTATCTTTTAAAGTCCCCAAAATAGGCTGTGATTCATGGTTTTCTAGGCAATACCTAGGCCAAACAGTGTTGCAAAAAAAACCCACTAGCTTTTCCTCTTTATGGTCTCCAAAAAAACTAAATTTTTCTCAATGTTGTAAAAGACAACCCAAAGTTGAACTTTTGGGAGCTACAGGCATAGGGCTTGGAAGTCCCTTCCTCCATAAAGGAAGGTTTGAGAGTATGCCTCGAAAAACAAACAAAACAAAACCCACAAAAAAGTACCTGAAGTTTTCCCAGTTCCCTAGCACTGTGAGAATTGAAAGAATCTGCCTTATACTTCCAGATGGACCATTGGTCCTTGTCCTCCATTCTTCAGAAGCTTCATCCAGGTCCATATTCTCCAACATAACCAAACTGGACCAAGAACCTGAGAGGTCAGGCTAAGTACTAGACAACCTCCCAGCTATCTGACTTAATGGGACCTGAGAGGTCAGGCCCACAAAAACAAAACTTTTAAAACACAAAAAAAACAAACTACTTGGAGAACAAGAAGGCAATGCAATAGGTGAAGAGAGGCTTATGTACCTTCCAGTCACGTCTAGAGAAGAACTTGAGATTAGCAGTATTCTTGGTATCAGAGAACCATAAAAATGATGTGGTGACCCATAAAGAGGTTTAGGGTTGCTTGAACTCATTACTGGAGCCTGACCTCATCTGTCCCAGATTGATTCTTTTGTGAAGTCAAAATAGGACAATTTTTACCTGGTCTTTAACAGCTAAATAAGTGTTGCTTTGGGCAAACTGAGACCTAGGAAAGAAAGACCTTAGCTTAAAAAGGATTGACCCATGTCTTCCCCCAAACTCCAATGACTCTGAAGGAGAGTGGGGCTGATGACCTTGCACAACTCTGTCTCACTTAAATCAAATTCACTTGCAAGTTAAGACATCACTCTCCTCACATCATTGGGTCCTCTTCAAGAACAAAGAGTGAACAACAACAATCATAAGATACCAGTATTTTCCTGTTGTTTTTTTTTGCTATGCCTTCCTGATTGCTACAAAACAAGATGAAGGAGTGCTCCTTGAAATGATGTCTCCCATTGCTTTTAAGTAATATTGCCTATGGCATACTTTCTTTGCTTCTTCAAGGAAAAACTATGAGCCATCTGTCTATTTAGGCATACCTTCCTTTTATTTTGGCATTTCCATTTATAGAAATAAGATAAATGCTGACCTGTTCTAATTCCTCAAGTATAGTATCAGCTTTGTTCTTAGTTTAAGATCACATGTTTAGTGTATAATCAGCCAAATAAATATTTGCAAATGGTCTAAAAACTGTATTTCTTTCTATTTTCCTTCTTTCACTACAATGATTAAGGAAGAAGTCCACACAGAACTGAAGGCCTTTCAAAATTTCTCTTCATCCATAATTGCTATAACCAAAGACTTTTTGTCATCCTACTAGGAAAGAACCTCTCTCTCCTTAGCTTTAATGACACTCCAACATTAGGCACAGTCTCTTACCAGGCTATGACACACAATTTTTAATGTGATAGAATCTTCCGGAGCTTATGTCCTCTTGGCCTAGCCTTTGAAAACTAAGGACAGCTCCACGGTATGATGAGGCATTTAATAGGGCTTTCATGGTGGAGGGGACAAATAAACAGTCTTTAAAAAAGTTGAATGTTTAACAAAATTCAGTCTATAGTCTCTTTAAAATAAAATCAATAGTTAGTGTAATTCCAAAGTAGAATGGGGAAACAAAACAATTCTGTTGTTGAAGTGTTGAGGCTGGGATGAAATGAGGTTCTCGTAAGACATCGAATTTTTACAAAAGGAGATTTTTACTTTGCTCTAGTACAGCAAGGACATGTAACAAGTATACAAACATTTGGATTCTTTCAATGACCTTCTATTTCTATATCATCTGATCAGTAGCTCCTTAAGGTATGGTGGCTCAAGTGGTCTTAGGCACCCACCATGTCTGAGATGCCTGGATTCCATCTGGCTAGGATTGTTTAGGCCCCTAGATGATCAGGAATCTGAATCAGGGAAATGGAGCCAGTCAGACCTCTGAGGGATCTTTACTCTTTTTTTTTTTTTTTTAATGTGGAACCTCTCCATTTTATGGATGTGAGGAAATACACTTCATCAGAGAAACAATGGTCCCATCACAGTAACATAGTGCTGTAATCCTTACATCTCTACCTCCCCCCAAAACAACCAAAACAATGTGAAGCTTATCCATGTCAGAGAAAAAGGTGGAGCTTTTCGTAGAAAGAACTATGAACTCAAATTTAAAAAACAGCAGTTTGAATCTCACATTTGATTTTATTAGCTGAATGATTTTGGAAAATTTGTTTAAATACTGTGAATCTCAGTTTCTTCATCTACAAAATGGGAAGCTTTAACACTCATTAATATCTCATGCTAATATAGTGCTTTAATATTTCAGTTGGGCTTCATATAAATTATCTCACTTAATCCTTGCAACATTCTTATGCTGTACATGCTATTGTCATGTTCATTTTATAGGATGAAGAAATTGAGGCTGAGAGAGTGTCCGAACTGTCCAGGGTCAAACTAACAGGTAACTGGTCTCTAAGTACAACACTTCATTTAGTCACACTGTTTTCTCAAAACCAAATTATCTCTGTGCTCCAGTCCTTCCCTAATATTCTTTAGTGTCTCTATTTTAATGTCTAAAGTATTTTGACTGGATTAACATATCAACTCAAACAAGTATGTATACATGTAGACATAACCTCAGAGCGTGTAAAAGCTTCTGTAACAGAATACAAATGATAGATTGAGGCACAAGCTGGCATTATTGTAGTTTAGCCAGGCTTTACAGAATTCTAGTCAGATGGAGAGGCAACCACATATAGGTTGCAGCATTTTTTCTTTTGCATTAAAATGAATTGCATATTCATTTATGTGTATGTGAGAGACAGAGCAACACTGAGAGAGGGAGAGAAAAAGAGACAGGAAGAGAGAGAAATTAATGGAGGAAGAGAGAGCCAGAAAGAGATGCAAAAAGAACAGTTTCAGTTTCTCTATTGGTTATTAAAGAAGTGGAAACATCTTAATTAGATTATAAACATCCTATAATCTTTCCCCAAACTGTCAACAGTGCTTCTTAATTAGTAACTGTACTTAAAAGAAATGAAACTCACAGCATTTCTGCAACCTAGATTAAAACTGAAAAAAAAAATATCCTGCAGTGTCATGAACTTGGGCTGTAACATAGCAAGGTCTTCCTGTTTCATGGAAGAATCAAAATAATAATCAAAAACATGGAAAATGAAGGGGCAGTTAGGTAGTACAGTGAATAGAGCATTGGCCCTGAAGTCAGGAGGACCTGAGTTCAAATCCGACCTCAGACACTTAACACTTACCAGCTGTGTGACCCCACTAGGCAAGTCACTTAACCCCTATTGGCCTGCCTTTTCCCCTCAAAAAAAAAATGGAAAAAGAAACAACAAATTTATATCACTGGACTATACAATAATGATAAAGAAAGCATGTTTCTTAAATTGTTTTCATTCTAGTGTGCAGGTTCTGACTTTAACATTAAGGAAAACAGGATTTCAGATACAGCACTGCCTATTTTTTCTGGCAAGAAAAGCTCCAATTCAAAAAATAAAAGTTGAGTTTCTGCTGGTCCTTCAGACTTTGCCAGCTATCTGTCTCAGTGGAGAACTGTAAGTGAGATTTATTGGGCTTAAAATATGAACTCGAGATTTTATGTTGGAATTTTAAATATCTTATTAAGCAAGGGAAGTACCATTCAGAGCTTAATCAAAACAAACCACAAAGCAAATATTCCACTTTCAGGAACCACTATTTTGGGATTGAAAAGAGTCTATGTTTTATGATCTCCTTGAGTCATTTTTAATATTTCAAAAATAAGTTTTCTGATCTGGATATCTATACTGATTTGGTGAATCTCTATAACTGAACAGCATATAGGGCTTTACAAAATGTGTTAATTACTAGAGTAATTTATGCCATACAAGCTAGTCACTAAAAAGTGCCTGACAAAGATCACATATGTTGGACAGCTTCAAAAACAAAAAGCCAAGCACACTATTTTTCAATAACTTGGTGAGGTGGGGATGGAAAGGATGGCACTGATCTACATGGGTGGTAAGTCTTGACTTCATTTATTGCAAATGTTTCTGAATATGACTTTCAATAATTATCAAAGAATGCATTCTTCCTATGTCTGTCTCTTTTCTCTTCTGTGGCATATCCATCTCATGCCATGATTTCTTTCCTACTTTCAGCAGAGAAATATCTACCGGATAGCCATGTTCCCTATGTATCCCCACAGCAAAAACTACTACAGACAGAGGAAGCAGAGAATAAAGCCACCTAACTTCAGTCTGGTTTTCCTTTTTTTCAACTCCCTTTTGTAATCTTTGATACCACTTTGCCTATCTTATTGATTTATTTTCATTATTGTGATTAAGTAATTTTAAATATAGTTTGCTTCACAGTATTTAACTATGCTCATGACTGGGGGGGGGGCACAGCAGAAACAGATGCATGCTTAATGTGCAGGAACAAAAATAGTCATGTAGGGAACAAAGAAAATCATGATAATGTTTAGCAAATACAATAGAAAAAAAGAACTCCTTGCTCTGGGTGGTAGCATAACACAGTTATAACAAAATGAGGAGCAAAGTTCCATTCTAAGAAGCCATGGGCATCTTTGGAATGGTAACTACAAAATTACAGCCACATCGTCACTGATTAAATAGTTTAAATATATCAGGACTATTTAATTGGTCTGTCTGTAACACTGCTGTTACCTCCCTCAGGATGTGCAGAATTTGATGAATGGAAAATCATAGTTTTTATTTAGTTTTAATTGTACTTTATTAAGGCACAAGAATAAAAAGGACAGTTCTGTGGTTTTATTATTTTCAAGACAATCTGGCGAGAAGAAAGCCTTTAATGATTAAAGTATTAATTATTCAAAGACAGATTAAATTCTTCAAAAAAGGAGAAAGATTGTGCTTGCAGAGTTGGCAGACTGAGAAATAGACTGTAACCCTTGATAGAAATAACCCATGCTGTGGTATTCTTTTTAAAAAGAAAAAAAGAAAATAAAGGAAAAAAAAACTAAAAACATACCAGTGGGATACAGAAAAAGGTATATTGAAGGTAGGGTTGGGGATGGGCAAAGGTTGAAATAAAACCAAAGCAAGAAATGTCCGTAGCATGAGTGACTAAATGCACTTTAGTTTTCATTGTAATGTCTTGTATCCCAACTCATTCTTACCACTTAACGATAACATTCATTTCTCATGAAATTGTTTTTAACATTTATTCTAGTTCATCATAACATTACTTTCTTCAGAAATCACAGGCACAGATTGAGCTAATGATAACAATCTCCCAAGCACCTCAACCCATCCTAATAGCATGATTTTCTTTCCCTAATTGCTTTTAACTTTAACTCTGCGTTCCAGTTAGTACTAGCTTATTTTTTTTAATAGAATTTTGCCCCATACAGAATTAAAAAATAAAATTTTATCACATTTGATTTTCATAAGACCTCTATGACCTAAGAGGACAGATATAAATAGCTCAATTTTGCAAATGGCAGCCCCACTGATGACTCTAATTGAGATTTCATTCCTCTAAAACCTCAAATCTTTCAGAAAAATTGCTAGTCTACTACAGCAACTCTATCATCCTTATGAAGTTGCTTTTTTGAACCCAAATAAGATTCATTCCTATGTTATAACCTGCCAAGGCCTTTTAACTAAACCTCTTACTTTTCTATCATACACAATATTTGGAGTCACTTTTAATCTATTTCTCAAGGGACTAATTAGAACTCTGTACATAATAGATAATTAATATATGCTGTGCTGTATATCCTCCATGAGGCCTCCTCAACATTGCCATCTAAACTGGGCTACCCTCAGATTTGAAGTAGTCTTGAGGTTACCATCTTTTCCAAACCACTGATTAAAATCTTCTTCCATATTCTTCATTCATAAACCAAAACAGAATGTAAACATTAAACCATCAGTAAAAGACTGTAAAATTAGATTACAGAATAAATAATGAAGAAAACTCTTCTATCAATACACACAAGTGCAGCTTCTGAAACAAATTTGCGTGCAATTTTTTTTGTGGCAGAGCGAACATTTCTTGTCCCTATTGTTCAGATTCCTAGGCTTCCTGGATGATCCTTCTACCTATGAAATTGATGCTTGCCACTTCCTGGTACTGACATCTTCTCTGCTAAATTGCTGCTAGGTTGTTGCCTGCTAAACTGCGTCTTCCTTCTGCTGTTTCTCCAATGAATTTCACTTAAATGATGTTTGTTTGTTTTTCCCCAAAGGAATGATTTTAGAAATAATTTTGTCAATCAGTTTTTAGTCACAGGGCTGTATTAGTTATTTTGTGAGTCAGATCCTCAGTCATATTCAGCTATCAGAACTGATCCCCTTGTCTTCTTTCTTTTTCTCTTTGATTACTTCATTTCATTTTTGCTGGAACTCCTCTGTAATTAATTGATATCTTGAATGAGGCAAGTAAATTCCTTTCAAATCTCGTTATGCCCATGGTTGTAAGCACCATAGTCAGTGGGATTACTCTGGAATAGTACTGAGGAGGAGTAGAGTTAATAAGGAAACCCCTATCACCTGATTTCTCCACAAGTACTTTTGAGGTAATCACATAAATTAATGGCCTGGTAACAAAGACAAAGAAGTGTTAAGGTTCTAAATGGAGTGTGAAGTATAGCTTTACTATTGTCTCTTCATGAGTTGTAAAATTCTCCAATTAAAACTGATGAAATTAGAGTTTAGAGACATTGGCTAGCAAAGGATTGCCCTATTGCTATATAAAAAGCAGAAAACACTATCTATGGATTAAGCATAGATTCAAGGCAGGGGGCTGTTCTAAGGATTCTCTGGTCATTCAAGTCAGGAGACAGCACTAAGAATAAATAAGTCTGTTGTTCTTTGTAGCTTAGTTCCCAAAGGTCAAGGTTGTCCCTCTTTTCTGTTGCTTGTGGCCAGACTTCTTAAGAGCTTTTTCTTGACTGACTCTACATAAGGAAAGCGTTCCACTTTTTTAAAGACTTACCAGGGATGGAGTCAATACTCCAATCCCTTCTGTTTTGAATGTAAATTTACACCTCATGAAGAGATTAATAAAGTTTAAAGGATTCTTTATATTGTAAGACTTTTAACACCTGAATGTCTCTTCTGGGCAGCAGAATGTCTCTTAGGTGTACAGTGGTGAGAGTGCTGGGTAGGGAGTCAGAAGATCTCCGTTCACATCTAGTCTCTGACACTTAGTAACTAGGCCCCTAGGCCCATATAGTCACTTAACTTCTGCTTGCTTCAGTTTCCTCATTGGTAAAATGTGGAAAAATAGTAACAACAACATCCCTACGTTGTTGTGAAGATCAGACTTATCACAGTATCTAGCATACAGTTGGTACTAAATAAATGTTAGCTATTTGTTATTATGTCATCCAGACCAAACAGACTCTAACCTGGGGGTAGCTAGAACAGAACAAACAGAACAGAGACAGGAGAGTCAGGAATCAAACAGTTTAATTTCAAAGTGAGGGAAATGACTTGCAAGCAAGGACACAAGTGCCAGGGTCCCAGCCCTAGTGGGAGGGAGAGGCATTTTAGTGTGAGGATGTCTTAATACTTATACCAGTGGCTGTAGCCTCGACAGCGAGGGATGATAGGAAAAATGTGATAAGTTTGATTCATAGCAGGGCTTCATGACCAGAAACAATTCTGGTGTTTTGCTGTGGTTCAGATCATCCCAAGAGTGAGCACAAAAGATTGTTGTGATGCCAAGTTCAGGGCACAGCTTGCTTGCTGGATCTGAGCTCTGGAAAACAGGACGATTCCTAATATCTTGATAATTATTATTGTTATCACTTTTCCATTACTGACTAAGCTGACATCAATTGACCTTGGTGGTGGAGGTGGTAAATCAATTGATCAGGGAGCCTTGATCAATCCTACTATCCCTACTATATCAGTAACACTGAAGGAGCAGGTTGGAACTTGAAATCTTTGTCTTATAGCTACAATCAAATCACTGCATGCTTAGAGATATAAATTGAAAAGAATTGTGTATGCAGCTTTGTATTTTTGCACTGTAATCACATTCTCATGTTAATGGATATTTAGGAAGTAGTTAAAGTAATTCATTCATTTTAGTGTAAACATCACTTTATTCCCCATAGAATTTCAAATGAAGTACAAATTAATGGTTTCCTACCTCATTTTGGACTATACATTGGGGTCCATTCTTTCTATCCAATGACCAGCTAAGTTTTAATTCCATCTGTTTTGATTCATGACTTTATACCTCATAAAGGAATTAACAAAGTTTAAACAGTTCCTCATTGTCCCTTAGGGACAGGTAGGTGGGCAGTGGGTAGTGTGATGGGCTTGGAGTAAAAAAGATCTGAGTTCAAATCCAGTCTCTAATACTTACCAGTTGCCTCTGGATAAGTCACTTCTCTTTGCCTCAGTTAACAAAGGCAAATGACGAGATAAGAATTGCTCAAAGAAGAAAATAAAATTGCATCACAATAGTATTAATGCCATGGTATCAAACTAATATCAGTAGAGTTTCAGAGAAATCCACAGATGACAAGATCTTACACTAGCAAAAAGAAAATCTAAGAATTAATTAGGAATGGAATGGATACAAATTATACAAGACTGATACTTTCACAACCATCACCTTGGTTCAGGTCTTTATTACCTCTCTCCTAGGTTATTTAGCAGTCCCCAATTAACTGATCCATTCTCCATATTGCTGTAAAAGTGATTCTTCTAAAGTGAAGTTTTGATCTTTTCACTTTCTTACTCAGTAAACCCTGGTGGCTCCCAATAACATTTAGGACAAAACATAAGCTTTTTTATTTAGCTTTGAAGACCTTCACAACCTGGTCCCAAACTACTTTCTTCCCTTTTTACATTGTATGTCTAGTCAATCCAACTTTCTTGTTTCATTTAATAAATGACTCTCATCATTTAGATCTCTTTTCTAATAGGCAACTTAATAATTAATATAGTTAATAAACAAAGTATTTGAAACATATAAAACATTCTTTAGGTTAGATTCCTATTGATCCAGAATTTATTGGGGAGAGTCAATAGAAAACACGACATAAACTCTGGGTAAGAGTTGTGATCCTAAGAATGTGAACAAGTTGAAGGACTTCAATTCTCTATCAAAGATTATTCCCTCTGGTCCCCAACATACACATACCCCATGAATGATTTCTCTCCCTTTGGAAGCTCCATGGCATTTTTTAGATTCCCATGAAAAATATATCTTTATATGATATTTACAAAATGTTATTTACACTTTTAGAGACTGTTTTCTTATTTCTGCATCTTCCTTAGTACCTTAAAAATCAGTGCCATTTTGAAAAAAGGTGTTGAATACATTTCTGAAGAGAATATATTGCCTTATATATGTAGTTAGATATAAATTTTCCCATTCAGCACGGGCATAACTTTTTTTTTTACATTAATAACAACTTATGGCACTGATAGAGGAGATAATTACTTTTTAGAGGTGGATTTCAATTCTACAAGTTATAGCCTAACGATTTTGAAATAATGCTCCATATAAATCCAAGTTAAGTCTACAAAAGGATGTTAGAAGGGTGAAAAATATTCATCCTAAACTCTTTTGCTGGTAAAAGTAATTGGATGGTTTTATGTTTGATAGATGTACATTTTTTTTTCTCCAGAACAGAACCACTTTTAATGTGTTCTTGCTTGTGTGTATGTATACAGGCCTATACTTTCTATAATTTCCTAATGATTTATTAAGCTGCTCTGTACAGCAGAAAAACTCAGTAGCTTTCCTCAAAAAAAGTATAATGACTGTTATTAAATTGTTTTTATAATTAATACTACTATTTTCATGTATATTACAAATTTGTAATTTTTGCTTCAGAAAGATAAATATTTTTGCTCAATGAAGTCACAGTTACTCCATATTTAAAAAAAAATAGACCAAATACACACATTAATAGAAAATTAATGGACATTTCAAAAATATTGTCATTATATAAAAAGAACATTCTCAAGCTTAATAATAATAATATTATTAATAATAATAGCTGGGGGTGGCTAGGTGGCACAGTGAATAGAGCACTGGCCCTGGAGTCAGGAGGATTTGAATTCAAATCTGACCTCAGACACTTGATATACTTACTAGCTATGTGACCTTGGGCAAGTCACTTAACCCCAATTGCAATCCATTCCTCCCTCCAAATAAAAAGCAAAAAATAATAAGAGCTAGCATTTATAATCTTTTTGTGGTTTGCAAAGAACTTTTAAAAACCTTATTTTATCCTTCTAACAAACCTGGGGGATAGGTTGGTCCTCTTTCAGTTAAGTAAAATTGACAATTATATAATTACACAATTTTTGTACTGGAAAAGACTTTGGGGAAGATTGATTTCAACAAGTATTTGCCATGTGCCAGACCATTTGCTAAAGCAACAAAATTACAAACAGAACTAATCCTTAATGAGCTTGAAACGTAATATAATAGAATAATGTATTAGTGTGGGAGGGGAGGAGAAATTATGTGTTCTAAGAGACTTTGTGTTGGACACACTAACTGGAACAGGGGAAAGAGAACTGAATCTAGAATCAGAGAAGTTAAGTTTTAATTGCATCTCTAGAGCATTCTTCCTGAGTGACCTTGGGAAAAGGCATTTAACTTACCTGGGCCTTGCTTGTTTAACTATTTAAAAAAAAAATGAATTGGTTCGACTAGATATTCTCTGTAGTTTCTTCAAGTTTTAGAGTTACGATCCTATGAACTGGGGGAGAAAAGAAGCTCAGATTTACTTAGAGGAAACTTTTTTCCTGGGGATATTCCTACACTGAATAAATCACACGTCCATTTCGTTTATCTCTTTTTTTTTTTTAACATACAATTGGATGAGATAATTTTTGGTAGTTTTCCTTATATCCTCTTCATTTGTTGAGAATTTTCTTCTTATTCTTGACACAATTTGTCCCTTTCTTTGAAAAACAAAACAAAACAAAACAAAAAAGCCCCAAACAGGTCAGCTAATTTTATTTCATGAATTTTTTTAGTCTGGTTTTATTTATCAATTACTTCTTTTTGGTGGTGGGGGGTAGAGGTGTCTTTTTCAATTGGCTTAATATTTATCCCGCCAGAGACTGTTTGGAACCTCTCCTCTTTCCTTAAACCTTATTCCTGAATCACTCTCTTCCCCAATCCCTTTAAACACTGAGACTCTAATTTTCTGTCTTCTTTTCTCTGTCTTACGATCCATTCCTTGCCCCCGCAACATCATTCCTACTGAAGCCCTTATCCTTGCCAAGACTAAACTGTATTTGTATATCCTTAATCACGTCCCATTTTCTCCTACAAATAATTCCCGCTATCATTTTCCCTTCTAATCATTCCCTCCCTAGCTAGTTTCTTTTCTGTTGTATACAAAGATAGCCAAGTTTCTAACAAAACAAAGTAACAAACCCTAACTAGAAATCCCCTTCTATGTTAGATATCGTCTCTCTCTTCTCTTGTAATAGTTAACATCCTTGAAAAACATATCTGTACTTGATGCCTCTATTTCCTCTTCCTTGTTTTTACATTTCCATCATTTAAACTTCAGACATCTGGGGCCGCTAGGTGGTGCAGTGAATAGAGCACCAGCCCTGGAGTCAGGAGGACCTGAGTTCAAATTCAGCCTCAGACATTTAACACTTACTAGCCCTGTGATCTTGGGCAAGTTGCTTAACCCCAATTACCCTGCAAAAGGAAAAAAAAAACCCAACCTAACAATAAACTTCAGGCGTCAGTATTCAAATGAAAGATCTCATTCTCAAAATTACCAAATTACCTATCTTACGTAACCAAAGTTTGGAGTCTCAGTACCATTCCTGACTATTCATTCTCACTCAGTCTGTATTGAATGACAAATCTTTTCATTTCTTTCTCCACAACTTTCCATATCTTGGAGATGGGGAAGATGGCCTTTAGGAGAGGGTATTCTTGTAAGTACTGTTCTTTCTATATCATTTAAGAGAAACCTTTAATAAGAGCTAATTACTTCTACTGTTCTATTATAAATGAGAAGCACATTAGTGGGGATTCTGGGTTAACAGAAGTAGAAATATTCACCCTAAAGATTATTCCTACAGATCAAGGAAGCAGTTACCTTCTGGGCACCCAACTTATGAGTCAAAATTGAGAGGGTAGCACCAGAAGGGATAATGGGAGGAAGGTATGGACAACATTGCAGAAATATAAATATATATGAGAAGTTTTTAAAAAGAGAATTGGGTTAAAGAGATCATCAATGGCTTTGGAATCAATAGTTTCAGTAGTGGTGTGGTTGGAAGCCAGCTTGCAGGTTGCTGAGGAACTTGCATGTAGTGAGGAAGCACAGGGAGTGGATATAGACCCATTGTTTTAGACATTCAGCAGTGAAAAAGAGGAAAGCTACACGATAGTAGTTGGGAGAATGGTTAAGCTTAAAGGGAATACGTTAGAATGGGAAATCTGAGAACACTTGTAAGTTACAAATGACAAGTAAAAATTTAGAAATTTTAGATGAGACAAAAAGGTTAGTTGGTTAGTCAATCTCCTGAAAGAGATAGGAAGGGATGAGATCAAGGGTACAAATCTTGGAAAGATTAGTTTTGGCAATGAATTGATCTACTCCATCTTCTGAATTTCAGGATGAGGAATGGATTGGAAAGGAAGACTTTTGATGTCTGGAGGACTGATGATGAGATATTTCATGACAGATGGCCTCAATCTTCCCACTGTGGAGAATGTGATAGGGAGCATGTATAGAGGAATAAAAGGATTTGATATGAAATAATGCTGATCCAATGTACTTACTATCAATTGGTAGTAATCAGCAAAGCTGTATGACTTTCCACAGCAATTCTAAATAGCATCATAATAGAGAAGGCAGATGGTAGGAGTGACTTAGAAAGACAAAGCAGTAGGAGGGTTCCAACCTAATCTGATAAACATACAAATCATGATTCTTAACATTATATTTTTCAAAAAAAAATATTTTTTTGGGGAAAAAGATGGAGAAGAGAGTGGGATGAGTCAGAGAAGATCCAGGTTAATCACTTGTGAATTTTCAACTTTAATTGTAGTACCAGGTAAAATGAAATCATATTCAAATCCACAAATTGACAACTCAAAGGAAACTGTTCCAACTCTAGCTGATTTTTTTTATTTCTCTAATTTGTGTGTATATATAGAAGCAACTACAAGTTACAATTGCACTGTTAACATGGTATAAAGAATCTATAAGGTTGCACAGTATAGCTATGATATACTCAAAATAATCATTTATACAAAATGCATTGATGAAAAACAGAAATACATTTGGATTTTCTCTTTACTGTTAATACTATTATTTCTATTTATTGAAGTTGACAGACATTAACCTTACTGGAGAAAACATTTGGGAGAATAATTGTGTTCATTTAATAGTTGTTATTGTGGTCCAATCAAGTCTGATTCTTCATGACCATATTATGGGTTTTCACGGCAAACATATTAGAGTGGTTTGCCATTTTCTTCTCCCCCTCATTTTACAAATGAATAACTGAGGCAAACAGGGTTAACAGCCCAGGGTCACATAGCTAGTAAGTGTCAAGGGATGGATTTGAAGTCAAGATAAGTCTTCCTGACTTCAGGTCCAGTACTCCACCCACTGAGTCACCTAGTTGCCCCTCATTTAATAGTAAAACACTTAAAAAAAATCTAAAACTTTTCATGCTAAAACTAAACACATTTATACTTACCCCAAAAGTAATTGAAATTTTGATTAATTTTTATTATTCAAATAATCAGAAAAGATCCATTTTATTCATTTTCAATACATAGATATTTCTAAGACAAAAACCTTTTTAAAATTACAAGTATTAAAAAAATGGAGAAAAGACTCTATAAGAGCATTGGTGATACTATATTGTTGCTATGTAAATTATTACATAATTTGTTATATCTAATATACTTATATCATTTCAAAAGCATAAAAAAAAGAACATTAATCATTATTCAAGTGCATCCTTCAAAGGAATTCATAAAGATTTAAAGAGAAATACACCAGTGTACATTATTTATGGATAGGTTTACACTAAAAATAAAAATGTCTTCTATTGCTAAATGCATTTCTTTACCTAATTTGAAAGAATTGTACAAGTAAAGTTTGTAGTACTGAGTCATAACTTTGACTTAAGTATCTCAATTTAAAGTATTTATTATGTATTAGTACTAATTTTTGCATCCATTGATATATCATACTTCCCGTCACTCTCCATGTCCCAAATCTGTGTAAGCTATGAAGGCCTGTTATTCTTTAAGCTACATATATTATATTATATTATATTATATATATAATATATTATATTATATATATAAATATTATACAGCTATAAGGCTGTATAATATTGGCTTAGGATGGATAACTTTGAAAATCTCACTGCATTGAAGCTCATGAATGATAGGTAATTTATATTTATACTGATCAAGTTGCAAACGATAGTAAAATATATTGCAAAATGTTGTAAGACAAAACTCTTAGTGTTTTATACACACACACACACACACACACACACACACACACACACATCTTCCAGAGATCTTGTTTTCTGTTCTTATACCTAATGGTCTTAAATTTTCCTTCCATCAGTATCAAAGTTAAGTTCCCCCAAAATATTGGTGATTAGCAACCATTAGAATTCAATACTTCTGGATATGTATATCAAAGAGGGAAACACTGTCACTGATTGTACATACTCATAGCTATCTGCAGTGGTATGCTGGAGCTAGTTTAAACCTGCTCAGGGAAGCCAATTATTAAATTTTTCAGTGTAAGCCTTTAGATGTTGTATTTTTTTTTGTCTATTGTCCAGATTTAAGAAATTGTTAATAAACTTAAAATTAAATTTATTAAATTAATTTTATAAATTTAAATTTGTTAAATTTATTAAATTAGTTAAACTTAAAAATATGTCCTGCATACATTTTGGGGGGGGCAGACAGGAGAGACAATGCTAAACATTTACTTGAACACCCTTTAATGTAGGTAGTTTTAATTAACTCATTTTACTTATGAAAACAGAACACAAAAATTCAACTGAAACGAAATAGAATATTCAAGAGATCTTTTAGTCTATGGATTGAAACAGTGAAAATATATACCTTTAAGGTCCTCTGGTTAAGACACATAACACTATAAAAATGAAATCTCCTATAAGGAATAATAAGGATGCTTATTTTGTAACAGCTATGGTACTATTGCATTCCACAATACAATGACCCTAATCCACTATTTATTTCTTATATAATGATAGCTGCATAGTACTATAGCTCCTCAGTGTTCTGGCATCTGCATTGGCAGGAGTAGGAATTCTAGTTGGACCAAAGAAAGACAATGGCTGGTGTGGGAAGGAATGGAGAAACTTCAAGGCACTAAACAGATGTAAAATATCTTCCTGTCATTCTTTCCCAACAGCTGCCAATCACAGGATATGCTAAACAAGACACCCCTGAAGACAAAAGATAGCTTCCTTGGCTTATCATCCTTACAGAGAACGCACAGCAGGACAGCATGGTGAGACAGGATACCTGGGAAATCACGACAGCTGAAATCTATAGTCATGCGTTCTGTATTAAGCAAACAAACAAGAGTGATGGGACACCCTCTTCAGGAGAAATCAATTTGGCACTTACAATTCCAGTGACTAGAAGAACAATGGAATCCTTAAGAGACTTAGCATACAGTTTGTATCAAATGCTCTTAGGTTTGGCCTAAAGCATGTGCCCTTTGCTTTTAACTGTCAAAAACATTCCAATTGGTGTGTTGTGCTCTACAAACTAAGACAAAGACTTGTTCTTCTTCTTCACAAATAGGATTATCATACTATCTGTTGTCTTGCTTAAATTCCACTTTGAGAGTTGTTGTTACCTTCAAATGCTTGATTGACAATACCCTGGGAGATGTCATACTCTCTGTAGCTATCATTGTAGTATCCTAAAGCACCAGGGATATCTGTAGACCTCTTTCCCAGGTGTTCCAAATAGCTGTCAATGAACCAGAAGGATGGTCTCTTGTAGGGCTCACTTGTCCGACATTTTAACATCAACTGGTATCTGAAGAAAAGTTGAGAAAAGAGATTCTAAATGATGACATGATGTGAAAAGGGAAGAAAGGAATGAGACTAACTTGATTATGGGTTTTCTTCTGGAAGCAGCGTGTGTGGAATGCCAATTTAATAATAGAATTGACAGCTCTTCTCTGGTGTTCCCATGCCACAATGGTTCCTTTGACAGTTGATAAAATGGATCCTTTGTAGATTTCACTGAGTGGCACTGTTTATATTTGTGGATGCCCTGCATAACTAACATTCTCCCTCATGCCACAGTTATAAGATCTGCCCTCAAAAATCTTTTCAGATTGACCCATAGAACTAGGGTATGGAGACCCAGTGAACCTAACCAACTCTGAATTACAGTACTGCATGGCCACCCAATAAAGCTCAAGATGCCTGACAATCTTAAAAATCACTTTGAGATTGGAAATTTTTTTTTTGTTTCTGGACCATGCAATTCTAGTAGTAGTACTACTACTACAAGTTCTGATAATAATGTATTGATTTTGTCACTTCATTTCCCAAGGATGAATTTCTGATGCATTTATGAACAACACCAACTTGCAAATTCAGAATCACGTACACATGTACAACCCATCAAAATGACACTCCATAACTGTATTGACACTAGAACATTTTTTCAAAAAAGGAAAAAAGTCCCTGTATGACATAGTTTGGATCAGCCTTGTGTTACTATTTTTCCATTTTCCAGTTTTGCATATAGAATTTGGCAGAAATTCTAAAAGAATCTTAAAACTGTTTCTTTAAGAGAAAAGCTCTATGTGGATTTCTATAATGTTTTTTCAACTATGTTGTTGAATACTTATTTTTCAGTCATGATTCCATTTAGGGTTTTCCTGGAAGAGTGGTTTTGCCATTTCCTTACTCCAGCTCATTTTACATATGAGGAACTGAGTCAAACAGGGTTAAGTGACTTGCCAATGTCTGTCTACCCATGATAGCTTGCATTCATTTCCACCCAAAAATAGAAGTAAAATGATGACAATTGTACTCATCATGACACTAATTAAATGGATTTGGGCTTGAAAAAAATAACAGTCTTTTGCACACAATTATGAACCACTTTTTCACACAAATAAAGTCAAATTTAAATAACTGGAAAAACATCAGTTGCTCATGGGCAGGCCAAGTTAGCAAAATAAAAATGACAATTCTACCTAAATTAATTTAATTATTCAGTGTCATACAAATCAAACTACAAGAAATTATTTTATAAGGGTGGCTAGGTGGCACAGTGAATAGAGCACTGATGCTGGAGTCAGGAGGACCTGAGTTCAAATCCAGCCTCAGACACTTAACACAAAACTAGCCATGTGACCTTGGGCAAGTCACTCAACCACAATTGACCTACCTTTCCCCCTCCAAAAAGCAAAAAAAAAAAAATATATATATATATATATTATTTTATAGAACTAGAAAAAATAATATCAAATTGATCTGGAACAACAAAAGGTCCAGAATACTAAGGGATTTATGAAAAGAAATGCTAGGGAAGGTGGGCTAGCTATACCAGATCTTAAATTGTATTATAAAGCAGCTATCACCAAAAACTACTTGTGCTGGCTAAGAAACAGAAAGGTATATCAGTGGAATATATTAGGGTACACGAGACACACCAGTCAATGATTATAGCAATCTACTGTTTGATAAACCCAAAGATGCCAGCTTCTGGGATAAGAACTCACTATTTGGCAAAAATCGTTGGGAAAACTGGAAAATAGTATGGCAGAAACTGGGCATAGACCAGCATCTGACACTGTATACCAAAATAAAGTCCAAATGGGTACATCATTTAGGTATAAAGGCTGAAACTATAAACAAATTAGGGGAGCAAGGAATAAGTTTATCCGTAAGATGTATGGAGAATGGAGGGATTTATGACCAAACAAGAGATAGAAAACATTATGAAATGCAAAATGGATAATTTTGATTACATTAGATTGGAAAGTTTTTGCACAAAGCCAACACAACCAAGATTATAGGAGGGAAGCAAAAAACTGGGAAAGAATTTTTACAACTAGCAGCTTTGATAAAGGCCTTATTTCTAAAATATATAGAGAACTGAGTCAAATTTACAAGAATCCAAGTCATTCCTCAATTGATAAATGGTCAAAGGAATTAAAACTATCTCTAGTCATGAGAAAAAATACCTCCAGATTGGCTAACATGACAAAATAGGATAACAACAAATGTTGGAGATGTGGGAAAGTTGGGACACTAAATTCATTGCTGGTAGAGTTGTGAGTTGATACGACTATTCTGGAGAGCAATTTGGCCAAAGGGCTATAAAAATGTGCGTACCGTTTGACCCAGCAATACCACTTTTAAGACTGTATCCCAAAGAGATGATACAAATGGGGAAAGGATAAACATGTACAAAAATAGTTATGGCAGCTCTTTCTGTGATGTCAAAGAACTGGAAATTGAAGGGATGGCTTCAATTGGGCATGGCTGAACAAGTTGTGGTATATGAATGTACTGGAATAATATTGTGCTATAAAAAATGATTAGCAGGCAGATTTTAGAAAAACCTGGAAAGACTAAAGAACTCATGCTGAGTGAAATGACCAAAACCAGGAGAACATGGTACACAGTAACAGCCACAGTCTGCAATGACTAATTTTAATAGTCTTGGCCCTAATCAGCAATGCAAAGACCTAAAACAATTCAAAGAGAGGTGCCATCCACATCCACATAAAGAACTGTGGAATATGAATGCAGAGCAAAGGAGGCTTTTGTTTTGCTTTTTTTCCTTCTCATAGTTCCTCACATTTTTTTCTGATTCTTCTTTGCAACATGACTACTGTGAAAATGTTTAATAGTAATGTTTATACACACATACACATATGTATATATGTATATATGTATGTATGTATGTATGTATATGTTAAGCCTATATCAGATTACATGCCCTCTTGGGGGGGCAGGGAGAGGGAGACTATTTTAAAACTTAAGCAAGTGAATGTTGAAAACAAAAAATAAATTTAAAAAAATTTCACATTATCTCATTTCAACTAGGCCCTCAATTCAGTAAAGCAATCATCTGATGCCTCCCTGTTCTGTACACAATCCTACTCTCCAAAGACAATTGAAACTTTCTTGTCTTCTAAAGCCTTCCTTAGCACCCACTCTCCAACCTTTAATGTCATACTTTACCAAAAAAAATTTTCCTTATCTCACATCACTTATCACTCACCTTCACCCATTATTTCCTTCTTCATTTCTCTTCTAGATGAAAAATTGGCTCCTCTCTTTTCTTATCTTTAATCTCTCCCTATCCACCAGCTTCTTCTCTATTATTTACAAATAAAATATAATAATAAACTTAAAAAGTCTACAATTTGGTGACTCTTTTTTCTCTCTTCTCTCTTTTCCTAACTCCTTATAATACAACTTCCAGTCTTATCATTCTATGCAAACAGCTCTCTCCAAAGTTAGTCATCTCTTGGTTGCCCAATCCAATTGTCTTGTCTCAGTACTCATTCTCAACTTCTTTCATTTTCAGCCTTTGACACTATTGATCACTCCTCCTTGAAACTTTTCTCTCTAGGCTTTTGTAAAGCCAAGAACAAGCAGCTCTCCTGAGGACTACTGCTGTGAATAACTTTAAGGTTTTGATCACATAGTATAGTGAACTCTCTATTTATTCAGCAACAAACTAAAAGTAAAACATTCAAAACAATATAACATAACAATTTATAACTAAGATGGCCATAAAAATCTATCATCCTTAAGGAGCAATCATCCTTAAGGGGTACATCACCCCTGGGTCAAATAGTCTTAATCCTGTTAGTCAGCACTAAGTACCCAAGTAAAAAGTCCTTTCATCTAGACTCCAACGCTGACTTCCAAACTCCATGGTTCTTCTTCCATGCTCCCAGCTCCTGCCTGAATTCACCCAACTGTCACCTGGGTTCACGGGTAGGCAACTCCCAGCTCCCTGTCCAGCTCCACACATCAAGCTTAGCAGAATTACAACAATATTCACACACATTGCCAGCGCTATCATCAATTCACTTTCTGCCTGTGAAATCAACACAGACCAATAGACAGAGCCTCTGAGAAATTAGCACAAAGACAGTAGGAAAGTCCTCTTTCAGGGCTTCTAAACCAGTAGCAAGGTCCCAGGACTTCTGGAACAGCAACATCCTCCATCAGCAGACAGGTCTGACAAAGTAACATCAACACAGACAGAAAATACAGAATGTCAGCACCACAGCCATCCTTCCTTCCAGCTGAGCTCAGTCCCAGCTCATGTTTGAGCTTTTATTTGCTCTCCTCCTTCCTGTTCTGGTCTCTGACTAGTTCTTCCTACTATGGGTTTCACAGGTTCTGTCACTAAAAAAGACTTGATATAATCACAGGTGAGGCTTAGACACTTGAATAACTGAAACAAGGAGCTAATTACAATTTTGCTTGCTATTACAGCTTTCAAGATATCACTCTTTCATGGTTCTTCTATCCATATGACCACTGCTTCCCAGTTGACTTTGTGGGATCATCTTCCAGATCATGGGTGTTCAGGGTTTTACCCTAGGTCCTTTTCTCTTACTATATTATTTGATGATCTCATCAGTTGTGGGGAGCCCTGCTGTCCTGCAGCAGGGCTGAGAAAGAATCACTTACCTAGAGGTTACAAGAGGGTGCATAAAAAGAGATGGGACTCCTGGAGTATTGGAAAATAGAGAGCCAATTTTATTACCCTGCCTACAAGCTTTTATAGGATGCTTCTTAATTGTTTTCCCCTGAGAACATTTTGCACTTCTTTGTTCCCAGGCTGTGGGTGTAAATATCTTGCTTATCTTGAGGACATAATTCTCACACCTGTGTGTTTGAGCTCTTTCCTGGGGGATGGTGACCTGATCCAGGTTCCATAGCAGGCTCTTCAACTGAGAGGGCTTATTCAGCCATCAGGGTCAGAGTCTCACTGGCCTGTGATCCTCTAAAATCAGTTCTCATATATTTTAATTACCATTTTTATACTGCTGATTTTCAAATTTACCTCTCCTGCCTCACCCTCTCTCCAGACCTACAGTAATCTCACATCTCCAACTGCCTTTCAGACATCATGAACTGGATGTCTAGTACATGTTTTAACTCAACATATCCAGAATAAAACTCATACTTTAAACCCTCCCCCCCTCCCTACATTTCCTGGTAATGTAAAGGGCATCACCATCCTTCAAATCTCTCATTTTCATACCCTGAGGCATCTTCAACTTTTCACTCTCTCTCACCCCTTCACATTTAATCTGTTGCCAAGGCCTGTTGATTTTCTCTTTACAACATCTTTCAAATATGCCCCTTTCTCTCTCTGACATTGCCAGGACTGTGGCTCAGGCCTTTGCCTAGACTATTGCAATAGCCTGTCTCAAGTCTCTCTCTCTACTCCAATCCATTATTCAGTCACTAATAGTGATTTTGCTAAATCATAGATCATACTGTTGCAGTTTTAACTCAGGGACACCAAAAACTGTTGGGGTTTCATGAGATGTTGTGGTGGTACAAAGTACGGGCATTTATTGAGACTGACACCTCTCAAGAGTCAGGCTAAATTCCAAGAGGAACCAGCAACTTCAGAGAAAGCAATATGGATTTTTATAGGATAAAGATGCAAATTACATAATCAAAATTTACATAGAATAGAGGAATATGATTAATATTAAAAAGGCAGGAGGAGTCTGTTAAGAGATTAGGTAATGGAGTAGGGGTCCCATCTATGAGTTTGGTGGTTCTGCCCTCAAACTGGCTAGTTAGTGTGGTCCTGTCTTGGGCTAGATGGATGATGTGATTGTGACTGAATGCAAGAACACACCTGTTTCTATGGGATTGGGTCTGGGAGTAGTAACTAGGTAGAGGCAGTAGCTGGTTTTGCGTTACATGGACATACCTGCTGTTTCTGTGGGAACTAAGAGTTCAGGGACACACCTGTTGTTCCAGTGAGCAGTGAGGCATAATATGAAGAAGTTAAGTGGGCCTGCCGCTAAGTGGAGCCAATAATGAAGTAAGGACACTGGGGCTGGGGGCAGCTTTATAAGGATTCCATCAATATCACCCCCCTATTCAATAAATTTTGGTAGTGTCCCATTGCCTCTAAGATAAAATACAAAATTCTTTCTTTGGCATTCAAACCCCTTCACAGGGATTCTACTTTTCCTGTCTTCTTATACCTTACTCCCTGATATGTACTCTTCAATCCATTGACAGTAGCCTCGGGCTGTTCTGTAAATAAGAAACTCCATCTATCTTTGGCTGTCCCACCCCATATCCAGAATACTTGTGTCTGTCCTTTACTCTTTTCTCTTCTGACTCTATACTCTTTCCCTTCATTATCTCATCTGCTCTCATGGAGTGAATTATCACTCCGTATCCATGTTTATAAATCTAGCCTTGGTGTCTCTAATAAGCAACAGTCTTGTACCGCCAACTAATTTCTGGATATCTTTAACTGGATGTCCTTTAGGTATCTCAGTTAATAGAATTATGTATTTTAAGCTAGAAGGGACCATAGATGCTATTCAGTCCAATCCTCTCATTTTGCAGATAAGGAAACGGAGGCAAGATAATCTATTAAATTCCTTGCCCAAGATCACTCAGTAGTAAGTATCAGATAGGATTTAAATCCAGGTTTTCCAAAACAGAACTCATTTTTTTCTTCCAAAACTTCTTCTCTTCCAAACTTTCCAATTACTGTCCAAGGCATCATAAACCTGTCAATCATAAATCTCAGTGTCATCCTTGACTACTCACCCTACATGTCTAAAGTGTTTCCATATATTGTAATTTATTCACAGTACCATATATATATATATATATATATATATATATATATATATATATTAACTCTTAGTATCTAGGTGGTGCAGTGGGAGCACTGGGGAGAACCTAGAGGACTTGAGGCCAGGCTGCAAGTTCCCTATCCCTGAATTAGAACAGCCTGGTCCATGGGAAAATGGAGAGAAGGTAGAATTTAGTTGAGACTTAAAGGAGAAGGGGGTCTAAGAGACAATGGTGAAGTGGAAGAGCTTTTCAGTCAGGGGGTCAGCCAGAATCAAGAGGACTCATCATTATGAGTTCAAATGTGACCTCAGACACTAGTTACGTGACCCTAGGCAAGTCACTTCACAGTTCCTCGTATATGAAACGAGATAGAGAAGAAAATAGCAAACTACTCCAGTATGTTTGCCAAGAAAACCCCTAATGGGTTCATGAAGAGACAGACTCAACAACAGTGAAACAAAAAAACAACTTTTGCCTAGCTTATTACCATCGTCTTTTAACTAGTAAAACCAATTTGTTCCCACTCCAATCCATCCTCCACTTATCTGGCTAGTGATTTTTCATAAAGACCTTGTCACCCCACTACTACAATAACTTCAGTGGATCAGATATAAAATCCTGTTTGGCATTTAAAGCTACTCCAATATTCTTACACTTGACTGTTTCCATGGTTCAGCTACCCTAGTCTATTTGTTATTCCTTGCACATGACACTTGATCATTCTGTCATCTCAATGCCTTTTCACTGGCTGACCCCCTGACTGAAAAGCTCTTCCACTTCACCATTGTCTCTTAGACCCCCTTCTCCTTTAAGTCTCAACTAAATTCTACCTTCTCTCCATTTTCCCATGGACCAGGCTGTTCTAATGCAGGGATAGGGAACTTGCAGCCTGGCCTCAAGTCCTCTAGGTTCTCAAGTGCAGCCCTTTGAATTCAAACTTCACAGGAGAAATCTTAACAAAAGGGTTTGTTCTGTTCTGTAAAACTTGACCTCTGTTAAAAGGACCTAGAAGGAATTCTGCGCCCAAGGACCTAGAAGACCACATGTGGCCTTGAAGACAGAGGTTTCCTGCTTTCCCCTGAGCTTACCTTCCATCTACTCTGTATATATCATGTTCCTTAAGAATTTATATTGGACCAACCACAGCCAAATACATTGTCAGGATGTCATAGTGAATAGAGCATTGGCCCTGGACTCAGAGTGATCTGAGTTCAAATTTGGCCTCAGACACTTGACACACTGTGTGACCTTGGGCAAGTCACTAAACCTCAATTCCCCTCCTCCAAACAAAACACAAACAAATAATGAACAACAATATATTTTGTTTTGTATATACCTAGCTTTTAAAAATGTTGTTTTCCCAAGCAGAGTGAGAGTTTACTGAAATCAGGGACTATATTTTTGTTTTTCCTGAAGCGTTTATCACTCAATAAATGTTTGGGCCATACGTGCACCATGCAAGCTTGCTACATAAAAAAAGAGCACCATCTTTTAAACATCTATATTCTTTCAATAATAAGCTACGGTCTACAAAAATTTAAAATGGAGAGGAACATGGTCAGTAAATACTAGCTGGCTAAATTTATTAAAAACAAGGAATCATGTAGAATTTTTAATAAAAGATGTTATCAGAGAACTAGGTTACCACTACTTCCCCACCCCCATCCTCAACCAAAAAAAAAAATATGCCAATTATAGACCCAGAGCAAAGAGACTTCTTGAGCTGTTGTAATGTGATGTCAAAAGGGTACAATACAAAGAAATGCCTTAGCATACTGAATGTGCTTCTTGTGCTTTGATGTGTCACATAGGATTGATAAATGTGGATGAACTGCAATTTGCTTTATTGAAAAGAATGCCCATAATAATATCAGCGAGGCATGCAGACAGTGCAATAAACACACATATGTAATTGTATTGAACATAGAGTGAGCTAACTGAGGCACGGATATCAAATTACTTGCCCAGGGTTGCTCTATAAAAACACTGTCCAAATCCACACAAATTCCTTGCTATCTATAGGGTTCTATGAGGCTATAATAAAATGTAACAGAAGAATATAACGTCATTCAGCATCTAGATTACATTTATATATGTCAGGGGCAATAATAATCGTGGTCTCCCTGGTTATTGACAATGAAGGGCTAATTTGCCTAAATTTTAGTTTAATCTATTAGCAAAGTGCTAAAAAAGACAGTAGATTCCAATAGTTTGGGGGAAGAAGTAACAATATTGCAGTAAATGAATGCAATAAAATGTAATGATGAATATGAAGAATAGAGGAAGACTTACGTAGATAAAGTAAGCAAAATCCAAGGGGGAAAAATACAGTGACTACAAAATGCTGTGCAGTTGTAATAACCGCGTCCTGGAGATGAGTTGAAAAATTGCCCTTCCTCCCTTTATGGAGAATTCTGAATGTGGAATATTGTTAACCACAGCTTATGGATTGATCAGTTTTGTAGAAGTGCTTTTATATGGAAAGCTTTCTTGTACGGTAGGTGTGGAGAAATGTATATTTAGAAACAGGACAGTTACCTGGCTGAAATGAGGAGGATCTGAGTACAAACCAAGCCTCAGACAATTGACTAGCTATGTGACCTTGGGCAAATCACTTCATCTCCTAACTCCACTGGTTGTCCCCCATGCTTAGGATTGCATCTTTCCCGATTTCCTCATTTTGGTTTCCCCAAATTCCTTCAAGTTCCAGCTAAATCACACCTTGCACAAGAAACCTTTTCTGATTTACCTTAGTGCACATTCTTATACCTGTGCTTTTCTTCAGTTCATCTGTATATAGAGTGTTGTGTCCCATATCAGTCCTTAGAGTAGGTTCAATTTTTTGATCTTTATGTCTCTGGGACATAACACAGTGACAGGCACAGGTTAGGCATTTTAATAAATACATGCTGACTGATTCACTCATGAAAGTATCTATCCATTTTAACCATTTAAAAAAATTTATCCTGACAAAAATATCAAATTTATCATCAGATGCCAAAATTCATCTTTTCTTGAATTTATAGAAGTACATCATGCATGCTGAATGGAACCAAGGAATTCTTACTGCTTCTATGGATTTGTTATTTTACACCAATATTTCCGGTCTTCCATTCATTGTATTTAGACTTTTAAATAGATACACACACATCTTTGAGTCAATCACATATGAATTCTGGATGCAAAATATTTTGAGTTTTTTTTTTTTTTGTGGTTGATTTGTCTTTTAAATTTTGTTTCCCTGATGGTCAGTCAATATTCCTTCATGTAACAGTAGAGAAAAGTATACACAAAGTAGTCTGTGTAAACTGCCATTAAACATTCATCATAGAGATTTCTCTATATCAAAGCAAATAATTCACCCCTTGTTAATTAAAATCTAACTCTGTGTGAATCGTTGCAAGTTGTTGGCTTTTAAATTGCTTTGAGTTGGTGTTGCAATGCCATCAAAAACCAGTTGGATAGTGGATATCTTCTCACTGGGAAAGAGGGAAGCAGCATTGCTTATGAGCATTTTTCTTCACTATAAAAAATGATAGAATTTTCCTTGTAATCAAATGAGAGATTTGAGATTTGCAGGTGAGTCAGGATCTTGATTTCAATCCAGATTCTCATTACTCAAGAGGTTTGACTGTTTTGTAAAATAGAATCATTGAAATACACTATAAGATTTTGTATTAAAACTAATGGCTACAGTTTTTACTAATTTCTATTCAATGAATATTTTTTATTTACTAATTTTTTGGGCCATTTTCAAAGAAGCATAAATATAGACGTTTGAGCAAAACAGCATTATTAAACCTCTTGAAGAAAAATACAATGAATAAGTTGATAACATCATTGTAAATTAGTTTAATGGCAGTCTTCTGGAGTGTACACACTGAGTTATTGAGAATGTTTTTGGGGGGTGAATAGTGTACAATTTTAGATGAGAAAATGAAGAACTATCTAGAAAAATATGTCCCAGGCTATATTACTGGTGAACAATCCAGGTTAAAAATTATTTTGCTGGCTAGCTAGACTTTCTTCTGCCAAAGAAATATGAGGAAAAGCCATAATATCTTTTTGGAGATTGGCATATGGCATAGAATCTGTATCAAGGTCCAGATCAAGTTCAGGGCCTACAAAACCCCATCTACTAATTTGATTCAGCAATTCAAGAAACATTTTTTTATGCCTCAACACTGTGTTAGGTGACAGGAATAAGACAGTAAGGAAACTATTCCTGTCCTCAGAGTTGACACTCTACTTGAAAAACATGCTACTCCCCTACCAAAAATTATCTTATGACAATATTGTGCTCATTCTTCTGCCCACTTTCTACCAATTCCTTTGAAAAATAGTTGCATTTTTCAGGATGCAACCATGCCATTTATATACAATTTACATAGTACCAACCTCCTTGTTTCTTTTTTTCCATTTGATCAGTACCACATTAAAATGTCATGGTTTTATACCACTAAAATTCTAACAAGCTTTACACCCTAAAGGACACAGATTTTCTGTGTGACTGATGTGTGAAGTCGCTGGGGGCAACAATCCGGAAAGAATGTCTTGGAAGACAGGCTCACAACAGGGGGAACATACTCAAATACAGAGGGGAAAAAAGAGATATTTTTTATTTGTTAAGTAAGGTTTTAAAGTAAGGTTTTATTATGAAATATAAAAAAAATAAGTTTCATTAAGTTTTAGTCTGTATAGTTTGATAGATAAAAGTAACAGGTTTTACGGAGGATTCAACAAATGTTTACTTTTAAAAAAATTCTTCAGGTACCTATTCTAATCAGAAGCATTTCACAAGTTTCCGAGGACATAATGAAGTGCACAGCTTTGAATAATAAATATTCCAGAGCTGCAGAAAGCTGAAAGTTTAAAAGTTTCAGAAACTTTCCTCATCCGACTGCCAGATAACAAATCCTGCAGTGCATCCCATTGATTATATATAATTATTTTTTAAAAAATTGATGACACATGAAAAGACATTGAAAGATATGATTTGTTTTTGGGGTTTTTGTTTTTGTTTTTTGCTTTTTTGGAGAGGAGAAGGCAAACACAGCTAGTAAGTGTTAAGTGTCTGAGGCCAGACTTGAACTCAGGTCCTCCTGACTCTAGGGCTGGTGCCCTATTCAATGCACCACCTAGCCACCCCAAAACATATTTTTAATTTACATAGTACTCTCATTTCATCCCTAAGACAACTCTGGGAAGTACTATTATTATTAGAAACTCATTGAGGGAAACAGATGTTAAATGTCTTGCTGAGTCCAGCTCCAGCTCTCACTGCCCTACCTAATTTCCTAGGTGAATATTTTATTTTCCAAGGATCACATAGAAGGAGGATGAGGAAGATGATTTCACTAAAGGAGAGCAAGAAGGCGTCCCTATTGACTATTAAATATGCTTGTATTGCAATGCTATTTAGGACACCTAGAATGTAAGTCTGTGACCAAGCAGTCATTCAGATAATACTTAAAATACAATTATTCACATACAATCATCTTTGAACATTGAAAGTTCATATTAATGGCTAAACTGGGTCTTTTAAATCAAGAAAATAGAGACAATGTGATATTACTAGCTTTGCAAAATAATTCCAAATCAGGTTTTAAATGGCAGACAATCCTCTTCCTCCAAAATTCATACTATATTGCTGGGGGGCATGTATTCGATGAATTTTTTTTTTTCCAGCAGAAGGAATGAGCAGAAGGAATAAGAATAGCATTTCAATGCCCTTGGATAGGCCCTTTTCTGCTTATATGTTCTCAGAAATGTGGCATGTAAAGTATTTAAGTTCACTTCATTATGTTTTCACTGCAAGATTGAAATGAATCGAGAAATATACAACTACTTGGCCTGCCAAGCTAAGCCTATATGAAGATAGAAAATATAATATAAATGTGATTCACAACATTAACTATGAATTCAACTCTGGATTCCCATTTCATCTATGACTTTCAATACTGTTTTAAAGCCTTGAGAAGACCAACAATCTACTAAAGCTCATAAAGCAAAGCTAAATAACAAGTTATGCATTCTCCCAGTTATGGGATGGAAATAACTTTTACATTAGTGTCCCACAATGAGTGAGAGAATATTTCTTTTAAAAAATAAGACTCCTCTAAACAGTTCCATGTCTACCTATCTGTGCACTACTTATACAGTAAAGATTATATTGGAACCTATATTCTTCCAAAAAAGATGTTTCTGATAGCAAAACAACTGTCGATCCAGTCAATTCATTCAAAAGCATATTTAAATATCAGTCTTTACATAGACAAAACATTTAGATCATTAGTTTGTCGCTTGTGAAAGAGTAATCATGGCCTGCTCCTAAAATGGCTGATCTCCAGTGAAAGGCTGGGAACAAGTACAGCAGAACTAGAGAAAAAGTTTCCTTCTTTTGGAATTTTTTTTAGCTTGATAGTATTTTTTAAAAATGTTTTTACAATTGTCTACCACATAAATACTTTCCATATCATTTTTCTGGTGCAATGTCTGGCTCTGACTCAAAATAACTACATGCGTACAATGACATAATTCCCTAGGGGTTTAACTAGAAAGGATGAGGGAAACTGAATGGCAGAGTTGGGTTAAAGAGATTTTGAACTTAACATTTCTCTAGTTTCTTCAAATTATAAATTAAGGACCAACAATTTCGCAAACTTTCAAGGGGTCTGAAATGCTCAATGACTCCCTCTCTTTTGGGGCAGAATAAATACTGAAACATGATTCTGGGATTTCTGGTACTGTTTGTTTTTGGGTTTTTTGTTTTGTTTTGTTTTTGCTAGCCTGTATGCTACTCTTCAGAGTCTAAGGGGATTAGATTTTTAAAAAAAATCAATACTACTCAGTGTTTCTATAGTCCTTTTAACTTTTCAAAAAGCTTTCCCATTTGATTTACTTTTGTAGCAACCAGATTAGGTATTTTACAGATTTTATTGATTTTACAGATAAGGAAAATGGATCTAGAAATATTAAATGATTTGGCTACCTAGATAGCCATGCATCCTCTATATTGTTTCCCCAGAAATTCCAAACCTTCCCTAAGGAATGGGGACTGGAGTCAAGTTTAGAGACATTGAGGCTTCTGGTTGTAAGGCTTCTAGAAATTTTTTATAATATTTCATACTCTCCTGGGTGCCAGCCCCTTTGTCCTATAATTCCCCTCAATTGTTCCAACTTGCCATCCAACAGCTTGGGCTCTCTGGAGCGTTGCAAATTAAATCTAAAATATCACTCACATTTGAAGAAAATTGTAAAACAAATGAAAAAAGTGTAAATAATTTTGATTTTTTTGCCCTTTTTTTCCTCCCTTAGCTTTTGTGTTTCTTGGTTTTAAGATTAAGGTGGTTACTGTTAACGAATTTTAGAATAAAACACAGACAACTGAAAATTTGAAAAGAATTCAAGGAAGAAAATAATTTTTGTTTATACATTTCAGAATCATGCCTTTGCTGTGAATTCACCTGCTCCATTTGGTGCCTCTATGATCCACTAAGCCGAAAAACATACTATTTCCCAACAGATCGCTCTGCCAGGGGCTTGCTATAAATCCCTCCTTGGCCAGACAAGTTGGCCTTTATTTTTTGTATTGCTCTGGGCATCTCACATGACATTCCCAAATAAGGTATGTACAAGGCTGCTATGATTGCTAGTAATGACTTAACTGCTGAGGAATTATAACAGTATGAATAACACTATGAATGTCCTAGCTACTCCAAAAATGCCAGAGGAGCCAATAGAAAATGCTTCTCATGTGCCAGTTTGAAAGAAAGAAAAAGTCAGAAGACTTTACAACTGCTGCTAATGTGTAAACAATGATTGTTCATTCAACAGCAGGAAGCCAAACTAATGTAGAACAAAGGATAGCATTAGGCATTCTGTGGCTGAGTGCAAATGGCAGTCCAATGAAAGACGCAGAAAGAAAACAAGAACCACAGGTTCTGACTTCTCATATTCATGGAGAAGGACTTTTGGACCAATAATGGCTTCTGTCTGAAAACCTCCATGTATAAATTAAGTGCACTCCTCTTGCTAGAAAGAAATCACTTCATTATATTTCCTTATGTAGACAAGAGATCAGCCGTGAAGGTACAAAATTAATATAGCTACAATTCAAAAAATTTAATGTCTGCTTTAAAGTGTCAATTTAATGTCAATGTCAATTTAATTCATGTCAATTTAAAATGTCAATTTTAATGTCTGCTTTAAAGTCATTTATTTATTTATTTAGAGGCAATCTGACATGGTAGAATTAGACTTCAAGTCAGGACAGTCCTTTTCCCCAAAGACTTGCCATCTTTGTAATCCTAGCTTCTTTCAGGCTTTTTCCTCATCTGTAAAATGGGGATGATAAACAGCACCAATCTCATAGGAATGATGTGCAAATAATTCTACTCTTGTTTCGCCTGACCAGGTATTTAATACCAACTTTTTAAAGTATTTAGAAACATAGATGAAACTCTATCTTCCACATTTGTGCCTTTGAAAAATTGTCTATCACTTGTATCATGTGGTAGAATCTCTAGTTTTGTTTAAAGCATTTCCCAAATTTTCTCAGTCATTAAATTTTCTCTCTTAAATTTCTCTTTGTATTTTTTTTTATTTATCCAAGTTATATTGTCCCAGTTAAATAAAACTACCTTCATAGCATTTAGCTTTTCTATCCTTAGCAGCTTTGCTGAATTAGGAAAAAGATAAAAAACAAACAAAAAAACCCCAACTTTTCTCTGCACAGTAAAGGAGGCTCAATTTCAAGTGCTTCACGATGCTCAGCTATTAGGATTACTTCTTTTTCCAAAAAGGATTTGTTGTCCTGCAAGTTCATCAGTATGGGAAGATTTAGGGAAAACTGAAAAGCTCAATTACACTGTGAAGAGTTATTCTGCAGCAGGTCCTCTTTCCACCAGAAATATGCTACCTCACACCCCCAATTTAATTTAACTGCTTCCTTTCATGGCCTCACGAATACACATGCCCACCTGTCTAAATATGTCTGAAACCACTGCTGTTCTTCTACTTTGAATCCTATGATTGACCAGATGATGTGAGTCTTGGTACACTGAGGCACATATTTTGTTCACAGTGAAGCTTATTAGCATCCTTCCCCAATCATTATGTTATCTATTGGCAATATGCCAACCTAATTTGTCACAGATTCAAAGGTTCATTTTGCATTCCTACAGCTATGCCTTGTTCCCTTTCCTGTATAGGTTTGAAACCTGAGCACCTTCCTCATGGGGCTTGTGCATTGGAAACTTGGCTCATTTCCAATGAAGAAATAGGGTTGCCATTTTTTCCCAGGTTACCATAGCAATCGATGAATTTAATTATCCAACTTGTGGGTCAGTGACCAGACTGGCATACAGGCTTTGACCTAGGATGAAAGATGAGCCCTAATGATCCAATCTGGTCCCCTTGTGCCCCACTCCATCGCACCCTTTTTAAATCCTATGTATCCAACCTTTGTAAATTATTCCAGCCCTCATTAATTTTTCCTTTGTAATAAATAGATATATAATTTTTCTTACAAATTGCATGTACATACATTTATTAGAAGTTATATGTAACTTACACATAATGTAACTTGATTACATATTGTCTACATGTGTTCTCTCCATAAGCACCTTGACAGTCAGTATTTAGGCCAGATGTGACCCTCTAGTGTGGCTCTTTGATTGAATCCAAACTTGTTCTGTAAAATTTGGCACCTACGCATCTAGAATGTGACTAGGAGATTCACAAATGAATGATGAAATTCAATCTGAACCTTTAAGACAAGAATTTTGAAAGGCAGAAATGAAATAAAATGAAAGAGTCAATTCCAAACCTTCTGTTTAAAAGTTAGAAGTAATTGTTTCAGGGAAGAGCAAGTTTCAGTAAGGGAGAAACAAGTCCAGACAGCTAAATTAAAACAGCTAAAAAATTAAGATATCAGACTGAAGGATTTGTAGGAACCTTGAGGAAATAGAACCAGAAAGATATGAAGAGGTTAGAAGCAGGAAGACTGATTTGGGATCTATAGCTAAAAATGCATTTCCAAGATATGAGTTGGGTAGAGTTAGCTTCTGAAAGAACAAAGTGGAAAATAGAATACTGGGAGAGTGTAGGAGTTCAACTGTTTCTACATTCTTCTAATCTTTCCTTTTCTAAACTTACCAGGAACTTCTTTCTCTCTCCTCTTGGAAAAAGTTTGGGGGTAGCAGTGAATAGAGCACAGGCCCTGGCAAACTTTTCAAATCTAGCTGTGTGACCTTTGGACAAGACTACACTCCCCACCTCCAGCCCCCCACCCCCCCAAAAAAAAGAAAGGGGGAGGGGAAGACATATAGTGAATATAAAAAATCGACACTGCAACTTTCAACTCATTTCTCCATAACATTCAGTCTACTTATTTTTACCATTATACTTTTGTTCATTAGCATAATAATTCTAGACTTGGATTTAGAGCTGAAAAGGACTTTACAGGATATCTGAAGCTGAGACACAAAAGTGTTAAAATAATTTGAAATATGATTTAAACTCAGGTCCACTTCCTATAGTCAAATTACTGACCTGGAACCAGAGGATATGGTTTTATACTCTGGTTCATACAAGCTTACTGATTTTGGCTAAGTCACTTACTGGTCTTCAGTTTCCTCATCTGTAAAAAGAGGATGTGATTTTAAAGTTCTTTTCATGACTCCATTTGGGGTTTTCTTGGTAAAGATAATTGAGTGGTTTGCCATTTCCCTGTAAGATTATATAAATAACCATAGATAAGCTTAGAGATGCCAGGTTTCAGCATCTAACATGGGGTCTGAACCTCAAAAGGAGGAGCTTTGTATTTATAATTTCTCTCTAAAGGTCTGTTCTTTGGTATTGCCTTTAAGATCTTAGTGACATCTCCATGCCATGTGTCATAGAGTTGACTGTTTTAAGATTCATCCCTTAATTTTTTTTAAAAATAGAAATAGAAGTGGGGGCGGAGCTATATGGCAGCATAGAAGAAGGAAAATTCCATGAGCTCCCCACACAACCACATCAAATACCTATAAAATATGACTCTAAACAAATTTTACAGCTACAGAGAGAAACCGGCAAGCCTACAGGAAGGGTCCATAGCAGGACATTGGGAGCAGAGCACAGTGCCCCACGGGCTTTGGCCTGGGGCAACCACCCTCTTTTGGCATGTGGCTGCTTCCAGAACTCCTGGCCTGCAGATTGTAGGGGAACCAAACAACCATTTAGAGGCTAATCATTCTTGCTTTAACCTGCTTGGATCTGTCTTGGGTAGAGGTCCTTGGGTGTGTGCCCAGTGGGCCAGATCTTGTGGGGGCTTGCAGAGAGAGCACCAAACTAATAGCAGCAGTTGCAAAAACCCCAGCAATCTGGGACAAAGCTCTCCTCTCTGGAAGCAGAGTTCTCCTGTGGCAAAGAGCTCAAAAGTCAAGTAATTGACTGACAACATGAGCAAGTTGAGGAAGCAAAACAAGCACAACTATCCAACTTCAGATTCTTTTTTGGGGGACAAAAATGACCAAAGCATGGAATGAGAGGAAGACAACACAGTCAGAACTCCTGCATCAAAAGCTTCCAAGAAAAATATAAGCAGGTCACAGGCCATGGAGGAGCTCAAAAAGGATTTTGAAAATCAAATAAGAGAATTGGAGGAAAAATTGGGAAGAGAAATTAGAATGATGCAAGAAAAACATGAAAAGAGAGTCAACAACTTGACTGAAGACAATAACACTTTGAAAAACAGACTAACTCAAATGGCAAGAGGCCCAAAGAGCGAATGAGGAGAAGAATACCTTAAAAAGCTGAATTGCCAGATGGAAAAAGCATTTCAAAAGCTCAATGAAGAGAATAATTCCTTCAGAATTAGATTAGAGCAAATGGAAGCTAATGACTTTATGAGAAATCAAGGTACTATTAGACAGATCCAAACAAATGAAAAAATAGAAGGCAATGTGAACTATCTCATTGGAAAAAGCCACTGATCTGGAAAATAGAGCTGGAAGAGATAATTTAAAAATTACTGGACTACCTGAAAGCCATGATCAAAAAAAAAGAGCCTAGATACCGTCTTTCAAGATATTATCAAGCAAAATTGCCCCGATATTTTAGAACCAGAGAGCAAAATAGAAATTGAAAAAATTAATTGATCACCTCTTTTAAAAGATCTCCAAAAGAAAACTCTTAGGAATATTATAGCCAAATTCCAGAGTTCCCAGGTCAAGGAGAAAATATTGCAAGCAGTCAAGAAGAAACAATTTGAGTATTGTGGAAACACAATCAGTATAACACAAGACCTTGCAGCTTCTACATTAAGGGATAAAAGGACTTGGAATATGATATTCTGGAGGTCAAAGTTGCTAGGATTAAAATCAAGAATCACCTACCCAGCAAAACTGAGTATAATGTTTCAGGGGAAAATATGGTCCTTTAATGAAATAGAGGACTTCAAGCATGCTTGATGAAAAAACCAGAGTTGAACGGAAAATTTGACATTCAAATACAAGAAGCAAGAGAAGCATGAGAAGGTAAACAAAGAAAAGAAATCATAAGGAACTTATTAAAGTTGAACTATTTACATTCCTACATGGAAAAATGATAATTGTAATTTATGAAACTTTCCTCAGTATGAGGATAGTTGAAGGGAATATAAAGGTATATATAAATACATATGTTTATATAGGAAGGCATGTGTGCATATAAATATATATGTGGGTGTGTGTA
>CM053591.1:35934448-35952386 GCA_028646515.1 Pseudochirops corinnae | reverse complement strand
GCACAGGATCAGTTGAATAGGAAGGGATGATATCTAAAAAATAAAATTAAGAGGTGAAACAGGAATATACCAAGAGGAGACAGGGAGAGATAGAATGGGGTAAATTACCTCATATAAAAGAGGCAAGAGAAAACTGTTTCAATGGAGGGGAAGAACAGGAAGGCAAAAAGGAATGGGTCAACCTTACTCTCATTGAATTTGGCTTAAGGAGGGAATAACATACACACCAAATTTGGTATCTTGCCCTACAGGAAAGTAGGGGAAAAGGGGATAAGAAAGGGGATGATAGATGGGAGGGCAGATTGGGGGGAGGGTAGTTAGAAGCACACACTTTTGAAAAGGGACAAGGTCAAAGTAGAAAATAGAACAAGTGGGGAGATAGGATAGAGAGAAATATAGTCAGTCTTTCATTATATATCCACTATGGAAATGTTTTGTGTAACTACACATGTATAACCTATATTGAATTGCTTATATTCCCAGTAAGCATGAGTGACAAGGGAAGAAAGGAAAGAATCTGGAAGTCAAAGTTTTAAAATAAAATGTTTTTAAAAATATATATATAATTTAATTTAATTTAATTTAAAAAAATAGAGGCTATACAATTACAAACTACTAAGAGCAAGAGCACTATCTAGTGGCCAAAAAAGACACTATCAGTGCCCATAAACTAGAGATTCAACTCTAGGGTTGGAATCACAGAAGATAGATCTAAGAGGCATGTGTACATGTACATATACTTGCAAGGGAAAAAAAAAATAAGATTATAGGCTTTCCTCTAATATTCACATTATTCAACATTATAAATTTTAGAGCTGGAAACTTTTTTTTTTCCTTTGAGTCAGAAGACCTATGATGCTTACTACCTGTATAATTTTGCACAAATTATTTATATTCTCTGGTTCCCTACTTCCTCATTGGTAAAATGAGATGTTAGACTAACTGGCTTATAAGGTTCCTTCTTTCTGTAAATATATAATTTAATGTAGAACCTCCTCATTCTTTTTTATTTCACAGATAAGGATACTGGGGACCAGGTCAAAAATCAGCAACTATAATTTATAGTTACACAAAAGTAGGTAGCAGAAAAACCAAAATTCTAACCCAATTCTTTCGATTCTCCAAGTTTTTTTTAGTTCCTTTAACCTTCCTCAGACTCCTTTTCCTTGCATTAACAACATTAGGATTAGGTGTGTGCTAAGGTGAGCTCCAACATTCTGTTCTTCTGATTTTACGTATAACATGACAATTATATATTATATGAATACATTTAACTTTACTAAATATATCCTAACAGGCTAGGCAGAGGGCATTGTATATAGTACATGTTTAACCATATTTGACAAAGAAATTAATTGTCTCTAAGTGTCATGTTTCAGAGATTTAGTTTTTTCATGTTAAAAATAATGCTTTCAGGGAATATTCTCAGTGTTTTTGGGTCAAGGTGCATGATTTTTTTTTCACCATTACAGGTAAACTACCTGAATGTTCTCCTAAGATTATACTACTTTGCAGTTTCTACCAGAAATTTGTTGAGTACAAGACATTATCTTAAGAATGTTTTAATTTTAGTGAGGTGTAAATTTTTAAATATTACTTTGTTTTTGTTTTCTCTTTGGTTAAGTAAATTGATTATATCACATGTTTCTTAGTTGTTTACCCTTTATGGGTACATATTTTAAGTGATTTTCCAAAACAGTCCAAAATAAGAGAAAGGAAATGTCCATCTAATGAAAACACATGTTAGATTCCAATAAATCAAAACATTTTATACTGGTAGAGAGAGGCAATATGATGTAGTAGAAAAATACATACACTTGGAGTCAGGAAGACTTGAATTCAAGTCCAGCTTCTGACATATACTGATTATATGAATCCTGGGCTTAATCTGAGTGTTATAGTCAATTCTCTAGCACTAAAAGTTGCACATTAATGCAGAGGGTTTCCTCATCTAAGAAATTTGCTATGCTAATGAAATCACAGGTTCAGGGTTATTGCTGAAATATTTTAAAGTCAAATTATATTCTTAAATATTATATAGCCTATAACATCTCTCACCTCAGAATGCATTAAGAACTTGTGGACATGCTTAATTGCTTCTGAGACATGTTTTTACTTTGGGACTAACATGAATGTTTACTTAATACATTACAAATTAGGCCAATTAAGTTTTAAACTTAAGACATAAAAACATTGTCTAATATTATGACATTAGCATTTTAGTTATTACATAGAATGGAAACACTTAGATTTGGAAAACAATAGATCTCAAATGATTTCAGTCATTCCATAGAGTTTTTCTTGGAGGAGAAGGGGTTAGAATTTATGAGGTAGAGGTAACAAAAATTTAAAAGACTCCTGGGCTTTTACACATGTTTCAGTCATCAGGAAAAAAGCCCAAGGCCCATACAGGTTCAAAACTTTGTGACTGTTTCCTAATTTTTCTTGTAGGTAAAAAAAAAAAATCACTTTACAAATTCTTTTTATAACATCACAGTCTGAAAGCAAGGAACTGCTGTAGTTATAACAGAATGCATTAACAATCCCAAGGTGGACTTTTTAATGATTCAGAAGAAAAAGGTGAAAAAGCATAGATTCAGCTACAGTTTCTTCTAAGATTTGGAGACATTCTGTATGAACCTGCCATTAGAATTTAAGGTATGGAAATACAATTGCCTCAAGATTTATTTATATATTTAGTGTTGTACAAGATATATTTAGTCCTTTACTAATAATCATATGTCTCATTAAACTCCTTAAGGTGATTATCTGCAGCATATGGATTTCTTCAACACAAGATTTACTTAGAAGTACAATTTCTAAAATAGGAAGAGCTCTACGGTAAGCTTGGAAGATAAGGCCTAGCCCTTGCTGTGTATTTACTATAGATCAGTTTCTGAAGGTCTG
Source organism: Pseudochirops corinnae (assembly GCA_028646515.1). Lineage (NCBI taxonomy): Eukaryota > Metazoa > Chordata > Mammalia > Diprotodontia > Pseudocheiridae > Pseudochirops > Pseudochirops corinnae. The sequence continues at coordinate 35,949,479 of CM053591.1, read as the reverse complement.
TGCCAAGGACATAATCATAGCTTTTCCAACAGCCAACACTGATGGTCTGGAATGAGTAAGTCAATCATTTGGTGAAATTCAGACTAAAAACATCCTCTCAAAATACAAGTTAAAAATAAGGGAAATTGAGTTCAAGGTCATATAACCAACAAGATGGTAGATGAGTTCTTTTATCCAAACCATCTTCCCCAAAGGAAATTATGTCATCTAGCAATTATAGCTAAATCTACAAAAAAAGATGAACTTCCTATAAGAAAAAACATTGATAAATTAATGTTGGAGAATGTTAATTTCAGGGGCTCACTTGGCACTTCAATATCCTCCATTTGCTAGCAACAAGAGCAAAAGCAGACATAGATGTGTGCAGGACTTGAGCTTAGGCTAGGGGTCACTGCTTATGTATGCAGTGACTCAAGTCACAAGATGGCAGTCACTGATTCTGCTCTGGGACCAGAGGCACCAGAAGTAAAGGAAAATAGAAGAAATGGGATCATGTGTTACCTCCTTCTGGGCCTGCCCCTAGGGTAGGCCCTCCCTCTCCTCAATATTTCAGTGACTCATGCCCTGTCACCTATCCCAAAAAAGTGGTATGTATTGATTGCGACCAGCCTCATTAAAGAAAGGAAGAAGGAAACTAGTAGGATGATCTCAGGGTGGCTGTCAGTGCCAGGCCTAAAGGAAAAAAAGACCGAAATCAATCTGACATATCGAAACTAATCTTTTCCCCTCCCTCCACTAAGAGTTGGGACAGATCCAGGTCAGCAAATGTTTTACCTGAAAGAACACCAAAAAGAAATTATAGTAAGTGGCTCCATCAAATCCAGGACTCCATAGGAAGCTTGCTAGAAGGTGCAGTTGCTTAGAGAAGAGGTGGGGCAAGGGAGACAGAAACCTGTACCAAGTCATGTTAAAAGAGTGATGAAATCTGAGAGTACTGAGTGGTAACAGAAAATAGGGTCTGAAACCAACCTGGTCTTGAAGATCAGAAGCCTGTGGGCACTGAGGAGGTTGCAGCCAAAGCAGACTCTCAAAACTAAGGGTGCATTAACACCAGAGACTTAGCTTGTTGGAACATCCACAGGAGACAGAATTAGGCCCCATACTTCACTGAGCATTGAGTAGGGGAATTGAATGTGTCATAATATAGCACAGAACTCTTGAGACACACCAGGAGATAGTCCAACTCAACGAAAAGACATGCTGTAGAAGACCCTGAAGGAACTCTGAGTAACACTTGACTAGTACAAGCCTATCAGAGCAAGGGGAAAAAAAAAAAACAAAAAACAACTAAGTATAGAGACCAAGCAGAAAATACTTCTTTGTCTAGAATGAGCTCAAGACCTGCACTATGATGGTGGCAATGTCAAAGGAAAGAAGGCAAATGAGAGTTTGTAAAAGGATAGTATTTTGGTGAAAAGAGGATTTCTTTTTGGAACATGTTGTTTAAAATATTTCTAGGATATTCAGTTTGAGAAGGCAATTGGACATGTAACACAAGAGGTCGGGAAATTTGAGAGCCATCTGCTTAGAGATGATAATTAAATCCGTCAAGTATGATGAAATCAAAGAAATCATATGGAGGAAGAAGAGGGTACAGCACAGAACCTCAGAGGCACCCCCCCCCCCCCCCCCCGTTAGAAGGAGTGACCTGGATATAAAGATACAGTGAAGGATAAAGATTAGTAGTGTTTAGACAGGTAGGAGATGCAGAAACAGTCTGATAAAATACAGCAAAAATTCCTGTTAAAAACATGAATAAGCTTTGGAATAAATGTAGCATTCTGTGGTGAATAGTAATTAATTAGAACCAAGTGCAAATAAGCTCTTTAGTGGAGGAACTATATAGGGCTTTCCATTAAGATGAAGAGCCTAGCAAGGTTATATTCCTAGAAATGCTATCATTTCAAAATGTCATTCAAAGATCAATAAAAGGAAAAAGAAATTGAGGGAATAACCACAGTGGAAGAGAAAACATCCCTTTTTTCTTGAGTACAAGCTTTAGCTAACATAACTGAAATAACTTCCATCAAGTACCAGAATATAAACATAGGACAATCATCAACCTTTTCACATTGTGCCAACAAAATAAAAATAAATTCCATTTGAAATTAATACAGAACATATAAAACTTAGGAATCTACTTTCCTGTATACATACTAGTAGTATGTAAAGAAGAGCCCCCCAAAACACCACAATTTTTTAAATGTTTATAATTTAGTTTTTAATATTCACTTTCACAAGATTGAGTTCCAATTTTCTCCCATCTTCCCTCCTCCTCCCCAAGCCTGGTTACATTTTGATTACCCCTTCCCCAATCTGCCCTGGCTTGTATTGCATTCCCCTCTTCTTGTCTTGGTGCCTTCCCTTCTATTGCCCTGTAGGGAAGATAGATTTCTTTATCCCATTGCCTGTATATTTTATTTCCCAACTGCATGTAAAAACAGTTAAGATCCATTGTTAAAACTTCAGAGTTCCAAATTCTCTACCTTTCTCCCCCCTCACCCATACTCTTTGAGAAAGTAAGCCATTCCACATAGGTTATACATGTGCATTCTTTCAAAACACTGCAATAATGGCCATGTTGTAAAGGACTAACTATACTTCCCTACATCCTATCCCACCCTTGGTTTATTCTATTCCCTCATTGTACCTTGTCCCTCCTCAAAAGTGTTTGCTTCTGATTACTCCTTCTCCCAATCTGGCCTCCCTTCTATCACGCCCCCTCTTATTACCTTTCCTTCCTACTTTCCAGTAAGTTAAAATAGATTTCCATATGCATGTGACTGTGTACGTTATTTCCGCATTAAGCCAAATATGAGGAGTGTAAGGTTCACTCATTCTCTCTCCCCTCCCCTCCTTCTCCACTATAAAAGCCTTTTCTTGCCTATTTTATGTTTATTCATTTACCCCCATTCTACCTCTCTCACCCCCTAATTTTATTTTGGATATCATATCTTCATATTCAACTCACCCTGTGCCCTCTGTATACATATATTCCCTCCAACTACCCTAATAATGAGAAAGGTCTCATGAGTTACAAAGATCATCTTTCCACCTAGGAATGTAAACAGTTCAACGTTACTAAGTCCTTTATAATTCCTTTCCTGTTTACCTTTCATGCTTCCCTTGAGTCTTACATTTGATTGAAAGTCAAATTTTCTATTCAGCTCTGGTCTTTTCTTAAGAATGCTTTACTTTTGGGGGGGCTAGGTGGCTCAGTGTAGAGAGCACTTGCACTGGAGTCAGGAAGACATGAGTTCAAATCTGGCCTCAGAGACTTAACACTTACTAGCCAAGTGACCTTGGGCGAGTCACTTAACCTTGCCTTCTTCCCTCCAAAAAGCAAAAAATAAAAAATAAAAACTTTATTTTAAAGTTCTCAATTTCACTGAATGTCATTTTTTTTTCCCTTGAAGTATTTGTTATGCTCAGTTTTTCTGGGTAGGTGATTCTTGGTTTAAATCCTAGTTCCTTTGACCTCTGAAACATCATATTCCAAACCATCTGAGCCCTTAATGTAGAAGCTGCTAAATCTCGTGTTATCCTGATTGTCTTCCCACAACTTGAAGACATGGATGCTTACAATATTTTCTCTTTGACCTGAGAACTGGAATTTGGCTACAATATTCCTAGGACTTTATTTTTTTTGGGGGGTGGGGGGAGAGAGGGGAATCTCTTTCAGGAGGTGATTGGTGTGATTCTTTTTCATTTCCATTTTCCTCTCTGGTTCTAGAATACCTGGACAGCTTTCCTTGATAATTTTTTGAAAGATGTCTAGGCTTTTGTTTTTTATCATGGTTTCCTATAATAATCTTTAAATTATCTTTCCTGGATCTGTTTTCCAGGTCAATTGTTTTTCAAGTGTGATATTTCACATCATTTTCCATTTTTTTCATTCCTTTGGTTTAATTTCTTGATTTCTCATAGCATCATTAGCTTCCCTTTATTCTTATTTAAATTTTTATGTAATTATATTCTTAAGTTAGCTTTTGAACCTCCTTTTCCATTTAGCCCATTCTGTTCTTTAAGGCTTTCTTCTCATTAGCTTTTTGGACCTTTTGGGTTAGACATTTGGACATTTGGGTTAGTCCTGTTTTTTAAGGTGTTTTTTTCTTCAGCATTTTTGGGGGTCTCTTTTAGCAAGCTCATTTTTCATGATTTTCTTGCATTACTCTCATTTTTCTTCACATGTTTTCCTACTTCTCTTGATTTTCAAAATCCTTCCATGACCTAAGACCAATTCATATTTTTCATGGAAGCTTCGGTTTTAGGAGCTTTTACTTTGTTTTCTTCTGGTTGTAAATTTTGATTTTCCTTGTCAACAAAAATTTCACAGTCTTGAGTGTTTTTATGCTGTTTGCTCATTTTCCTAGTCAATTACTTGGCTTATTAAAGGAGGACTCTTCCAGAGTAGAAAATGCACTGTCCCAACTTTCAGGGATTTGGCACAGCTCTTTTCAGATTTCTAGCCGTATGATCTGCTCCTCTCCTGATCTATGCTCTGTTCTGTGAGTGATAACAAGCACTCTTTTCTGCCTTGGGACTCTGAGGATTCCCTCTTCAAGACTAATATGAGCTCTACTATGCCACACCTCCTCCTAGCCCCAGGACCACACCTAGGACTGTGACCCAGCCCAGATCCAAGTACAGGCAAAGCAAGAGAACCCTGCCTTAGTGCCAGCAAAGAGATCTCTGCAATCCAAGTCCCCTCTGATTGGTGGCGCTGGAAGTGCTGGGATTGGGGCTGGGGCCAGATCATGCTCCTCTCTCACCCAGGTCCCACAGATCTCCCCTTACTGACTTCCACCTACTGACCTTCCCCTGACCCTCCCAATTGTCTGTGTTTGTGGGTTGAGAAGTCTGGAAAACGCCTCAGCTGCCAGTGATTCAGTGTTGTGAGGCCTTCTCTCTAGTCCCAACTGTGCTGTTGTGGCCCTCACTGGACTACACTCTTCTCTTAGAGAGGTGCAACAAACCTTTCCTGTCCACCTTCCAGGTTGTCTTTGGCTGGAAATTTATTTCACTCTGTCATTTTGGGTTCTGCTGCTCAAGAATTTTTTACAGGTATTTGGAGGGATTTGGGGGAGAATTCATGTAAGTCATTGCTTTCACTCTGCCATACTGGCTCTGCCCTGAGCAAACTAAACTAAAGAAACCATAAGACCAAAGACCTGACTTAAAAGAGGAAGGGGATTAAAAACAAAATACTAAAGAAAGTGATGAAACAGACATTTCTGTTTATATTTTTATAATTTATTATAATTATTATATTATATAATTATTATAATTATAATATTTAATAAAATAAAATATAATATATATTTTATAACCAAATGACTAAATCAATATAAGCCTTTAATAAAGCAAATACATTTATGCTATGAAACCATACTTCAAAGTTATCTATTTAAAATGTTATAGTAATTATTTACCTAAAAGCTGGCAATACATTTGTTGTATAAATTAGAAACTTTCCCCAAAAATGCAAGAGAAAGGGAGGGCTATGCCCATTCCCATTTTTATTTGAAACTGATGTAAAAATTCTATAAACTGTAGTATATTTACTTAATAAATAATAGTAGAAAAACTGAGACAATTCATACTTTTAATCAAGTGGTAGATCACCAAATACATTCACAAATCAGTATCACTTCCTTATTGCTCTTGCTACACCAAAATGCACTTTTGAAATAGCAATAAAAGGTGTTAACTATCTGGTAAGCAAATCTACCAAACAGGGCATTGAGTCTCACAGTCATGTGTGCTAAATGCTATTAGGATGCTGACTTAACTGTTGAGCAAACTGAGGGAAAAAGAGGATAACCAACTTGCCTAGGGTCATACAGCTAGTGAGTTTTAAAGGCCAGATTTGAAATGTGGTCTTCCTGACTCCAGACTAATTCTATTCATTACATCATCTAGTTGCTTCTAAGAATACTCAGTCCCTTCAGAGAGATAGTTACAAGATGCTGCTTAAAAACAAAACAAAAAAATTCAAATAACCGAGGGGAGAAAAATATGCCGTTTTAAATAGCAAGGCCATGACGATGACATAAAAAGTGACAATGCTACTAAAATTAATTTACAAATTTAGTGTTATGCAAATTCAGCTACCAAGGGGATACTTTTGAGAGATTGATAAAATTAACAAAATTTAAAAGACATCATCTGGACTAGGCAATGAAAGGGCATAAGCTTTTAAAAAATGAAAGCACTTGAAAAGCCCAAACTACCTGACAAAGACAGATCATCCAAACTATTTGATACTGTTTAAAATAATATATCAAGACAATAGATTAGGCAAGCAAGAATCAGAATCTTAAATACTTTTTGTTTGCTAAGTCTGAAAACCAAAATTACCCCAAGAAGGAACTCAATATCTGACATGAATTGCTGGTAATACTGGAAGGAAGTTTAACATAAATTAGACTGAGACTATTATCATCTATAATATAAAATAAAATGCAAAAAATACATATAATTTGAATACTTTGTGATTAATATATATTTTCATTTTGCTTAGTAGATACAGATGGATATATTTCTATATATACATGTTTGTGGACACAACTTTGCTTTTATGGGTGACTCCCACTAGGGATGCTCTATCTCAACTTGTACATATTTTCCAATAGGTCTTCATTAGATGATCTTCCTAATCAATAGAAGTAGGCTTTCTTCTTGTAGGTCTTTTATAAATAACTCTGGAGGGGAGATCCTGAGCCAGTGCTGTAGTGTAGCCAGTTGAGGAAACTGAGACTTGTATCTAAGGCCTGATTCAAACTCAGGACTTCCTGACTCAAGTGCCAGGACTAATTAACTAATTAATCACTTCAATACCTAGTTTAAAGAGAACCTTCATTGCAACATTCCTAAAAGATAGGTAATATAAGCATTATCATCACTCTCCAGCTAAGGAAGCTCAGACTCAGGGATAAAGGAATTTTCCAGTTGACACACCTACTGAATGTCTGAGCAAAGCTACGAAGCCAACCAAGGCCCCTCATTCCATTGTGGCCACAGTAGAAAAAGCAAAGGACATACATGTGGCAAAATTAGTTATAGCAGCCCTTTTTGTGGTGGCAAAATACCGGAAATTTGAGGTGATGCCGAATGGCTGAACAAATTGTGGTATATTAATGTAATAGATTATTGTGCAATAAGAGATGATGAGCAGACTTCATAAAAACCTGGAAAGAAACTGATTCAAGAAAAGTAAAATGTGGAGAACCAGGAAACCTTTGTAGAGGGGTGATGACGAACTGGGAATAACTCAGCTCTTCAGAGCAGCCGTGATCTAAGTGCAAAAGACTTACTTAAATCAGAATGCTGTCCACATCAGAATGGACTCTGAATGCAATCAAAACATTTTTCTCACTTTTTCTTTTGACCTGCTTATTCTTCCACAACTGAGACTAATATGGAAATGTTTTACATGAGAGCACATGTATAACGTATAACATTTTAGGAAGAGCAGGTGAGAAAATAAAAATTTTGCAAACAGGAATGCTGAAAATAATTGGGAAAAATCAATTTTAAAAAATTGAAAAAAAAAAATCTCCGGAATATGAATGCACTGAAGCTCTGTGTCTTTTATTTTTAACTTCTATGTTCCACACATATTTATATAATACATATATTAAATGTTTAACAAAAAAAAAAAATCTTACTATAGAATATATCTAATATGCATATATATGTGTATATATATGCACATGCAAAGATTTAAAGCTAGAAAGATGAGGAAATTGGTGCTTATCGATGTTAAAGGTAAGAAGTCAACATCAATTAGGACAGCCAATCTGTCATCCACATCTCTAATCCTTACATTTCATGGCAATAAAATCTTACCATGAACTTTCTAGCTTATGCCAATTTTTATGTCCTGGCAATGACATGAATTGTTTCTAGAGATTAAGATGTAATAAATAACATTTCTAGGTTTATATTGCAAAACTACTGAGTGATGCAGAGTATCAAATTAAGGCTTTTCCTTGTGCAGTGAGGAGATAAAACCATTCTACGTTTTCTGCTCTTCTGTTGGGACTTCTAGGTTGAAGAGGTGAATTTATAAGTATGATGTGTGGGGCAACTAGGCAGCACAGTTGAATAAAACTCTGGCCCTGGAGTCAGGAGAGCATGAGTTCAAATTCAACCTCAGATCTGGTGATCCTGGGCCAGTCACTTAACTCTAATAGCTTAAAAAATAAATGAATAAATAAATATCAAGTGATCGGGCCTCTAAGGTCACTTCTACTTCTAAATCTATGAATGTATGAAATGAAATCATAGGCAGACTGGTTTTACATGAAGCTATTCTGTTCATTTGTTTTCCCAATAGCACACTGCAGCACAGGACACATAGCACAGAATCACATGAATTGTTTTTTTGATTAACCACCTGATTAACTGTCCTGACCCAGTACAGGAAAATATTTTTCCTGAGGAAAGTACAAGAACAAAAGTAAGTATATTTATTGAGGATGCCAGTGGAACTATTTGGGACAGTTTTATTGTGTCTGCTATTATAATTAGAATTTAAGTATTCCTTTAATTTTTTTGAAATGTATTGCTTTGTAGAAATATACAAGGCATTACATGAAAAGATGAAATGCATGATTTGCAACATGGGAGTAAGTGATTTGACTTAAGCATGGTATTAAAAATAAATAGACAAAGTAGTTTCAAGTTGAATATCAGTTCTGATTTAAAAAAAAAAAATTAAAGAGGATTGACATGCACAATCTTCCAAGGTCCTTGGACAAACCCTTTGTTGACTAGCTAAATAGAAATCTTCAGTAAAAAAACAAAACAAAATGAAAAAAACAACAACACAAAAACAGGAAAAACCTTGTTGGATCTGCATAACTATATTTAGAATTAAATATTTATCTGTCTATGTGATAAAATTGTTGAGATCCTTATGGAGAAAGGAATGAAAGGATAATCCATAACTTATGCTTCCCAGACACCCTGTAGGACTGTTCTAGATTGGCAATCTGGATGTGTTCAAAATACAACCTAAGCTCATTTACTGAAGATGGCACTTATTTTTAAGAGTGTAAAAGTAAGGGGTGGGGCAATGGGACTAATGGTCTAGGTAAAATAAGGCAGGTAGCCTGCTGTTGGAAACACACAATGCCATGCAATTTCTATTTAAACTCTCTTGTTCTGGGTCCCCTGGAACAATTCCTCCCTCTCTCCTTTCACCTCCCTCATTTTTTATTAGTATAGTAAGTTAATAACTGCAAATTGCAGGGACGCACATCAATTGGGGAATAGCTAAACAAATCGTAGTATGTGCCTGTGATGGAATACTACTATGCTCTAAGAAATAATGAGTTAAATGATTTTAGAAAAACATGGGGGATTTGAGCAAAATAACAAAAAGTGAAATAAGCAAAACCAAGAGAACATTGTATACAGTAACAGCAATATTGTTTTAAGAATGACTTTAAGTAATTAGGATATTTTTTCTATTATAAATAAGGACATATGAAGATGTTTATCTACATCCAGAGAAAGAACTGCTATGTATTGAATTTTACACACACACAATCACTTATTTGTATCCAGTGATAGACATCTACAGGGGGAGGGAAGAAAAAATTTACTTGATAATATTTGAAAGGAATAGCAAATTGTGCATAGTAGATTTGCAATTTCATGTACAATCATCTTTTTAAAATTGTACTATCTTATGGAAATGCTCGCTTTATTCCATAAATTAAAAATCAAACTAAAAAAGTTTATATGTAGTCAAGTATGAAGTGGTAATAAGCAGGAAGTAAAGACTACAAAGGAGAAGACACATACAAACTGTCCCAACGACCAAAGGAGGATAATTTACAAATTGTATCATACATTAACCAAAAATCACTTCCTGGTAATATGTGATAAGGCTTTTAGGATTTGCTCTCAAGGATCCTATAATATCTATCTCTGACAAGATACAGAACTCTGTGGTCAAGACCAGTGGAACACCAATTGGCATTGATAACTTTGAGATGATGGCATGGATATATTTAACTTAAAAAATTTTATTGACAACTTTGAGATGATATAGATATATTAATGAACCCCAAAGTGGCACAGATGATAGTTTGTCCCTCCAAAAAACCTTATAAAAATGAGACCTCAAACTCCTGTGCCATCTCCCTTCCCAAACTCTCTTCCATTTCCTACAGGTCCATGCTACTAGAGTGCTCCCAGTTCCAAACCATGGCTACACAGGTGACCCACCCACTCCTCTTTCCCTATTCCGCCTGACTTCCTTCACCACCCTGTGCCATCGGCCTTTGTACTCTTTTCTATCTCTGTACTTTCTGTGCTACTTGTCCCTCTTCCCTTGTCCCTTCTTAAAGTGTGATTGCACCTTCACTTACCCCTGCCATCATGGTCTTTTCCAGAGAGTACCACCCCTCCCACCCAAAAACGCACATTTTACACAATATCATGAATTCGTCATTCACAGTGAAAATGCCCTGCTACCTCACTTGGAACAGGAGTTCTCTATAACTGGTTCTGGGCTGTTAACAATGACAAGAGAAGATAACAAAAGACTGAGTTGCTCTTGGGGTAAGATATAAGGCTATAAGAGGAGAAACCCTGCTTGTTACCCATGTGAGGCCAACATATAGTGTTCGAAAGTAGGCCACTGTTCTTTGCCTCATTGTTTTTTCCTTATGTTTTTAGATAAACGCTGAAATTCTGAGAGTACAAACTATGCCAGGATTTTCTGGAAGCCTGGCAGAGAGAAATGAAATCAAAGGAGTTAGTTACTTGCTTGACCTAGGCTGACAGCTGACATATTGCCTCCACCCACCATTCCATGTTTAGAATAAACCTGGTGAGGGGATTCTGGGAAGATGGCAAAGAAGGTCAGAAAATTCCAAGCGCTCTAGATTTCCTTCACAAACAAGACAAAATAGTGCTTAGAGCAGCAAAATTAAACAAGTTTAATTAATTAATTAGTGGGGCAGAGCAGTGAGTGGTCCTCCTGGGACAACTAGAAAAGACCTGAATAAAGACCACAAGGACGAAGATTCAACCTGAGTGAAGGGCAAATACCTGAAGGTCTCCACTGAAACAACCAACAGCAAGCCGGGACAGCTGGGTTGGGAGGCGTCAGCTTCAGTCATAGGAATTCTCACCTCATAAGACAGTGTGTGAGATCAGGCATAGGAGCAGTGAAAGATAGAAGGACCCTCTGCTGCAGAGGGACACCAGGCCCAAGCTTTACTGCCAAGACATGGTCCAGGGCTGAAGGTGAGAAAGAACTAGCACAGGCACTGTGAGTGCAGAAGCAGGGAGGCAGAAACTGCTGGCTGTGGGCACTGTCAGGAGAACCAAGTTCCTAGTTTTGGCTCCAGGCCGGAGGAAGAAGTGAAGGTTACAGCCTCTGGAGGTTCCTCATAGGAGCAGGAACATTTCCAGCTGAGTGTAGCTGGGGGTCCTAGCTCTGTGTGCTGAGGTTGGGCCCTGCACAAAAGCTTGGGGAACAGTAAGAAGGATGGAAGAACCTGAGGCCAGAGGCACCATCCCCCCACATGCTAAGACTAGGACTAGTTACAATAATTATAATAACAAGCTGCTATAAATTAAAAACAAAGAATAAAACAAAAAATGAGTAAGCAAGGGAAAAAGAACTCAACCACAGAAAGGTACTGTGGTGATAAAGAGTTTGGTTCATTTTTAAAAGAAGACACTGAAACCAAAAAAGACTCTCCTACCCCAAAAGAGGAACATCAAATAGTTACATGCCACAAAAGAGTGAGAAGAACTTAATTAAGGACTTTAAAATGCAAAATTGAGGAATAGAAAAAAAAAAGTCTGAGAAAAACAAGGAAATTATGAAAAAGTCAACCAGAAAAAGGAATTCAGAACCTTAAGGAAAAAACAACCCCTTGAAAACTAGAATCAGATAAGGAGATAACAATATAAGAAACAAAGAAATAAGACAAAATAAAAATGGGAAAAAAATTGAATTAAATGGGAAACATCTCATAAGAAAAACTGATCTGGAGAACAGATCAAGAAGTGAAAATATAAGAATTTGATAGACTACCTAAAAGCTATGATCAGAAAAGAATCTTGATATAATTTAATAAGAAATAATTTAAATTTTCCTGGAATTTTGGAACAAGTACATACACTGATCACCACCTGAAAGAAAACCCAGGATGAAAACCTACAGGAATATCATAGCAAAATTTCAAAACCATCAAGTTAAGTAGAAATTATGAGCAACAAGAACAAAACAATTCAAACTCTGCAGAACCACAATTAGAATTAGACAAGACCTAGCATCTGCTACACTAAAAAAACCACAGGTTATGTATAATCCTAAATGGAAAAAAAAAAGGGGGGGCCTTCAATTAAGCTACAGACTTTCAGGTTTTTGTCACAAAAAGACCTGAATTTAATGGGAAATTTGATATAAGATCCAGGAAAAGTACAAGTAAACATAAAGACCCATATATAAGGGATTCAATTAGATTTAACTGCTTACTTAGGCAATCTGTATTCTTATAACTGTCATTATTAGTTTTGCACAAAGGTCGGGGATGAGCTGAGCATGATGGAATGATTCTAAAAAGCAGAACTGAGTTGGAAAAGATAAGGAAAAAAAAGGCCAATTGTCTCATACAAATGAGGCACAAGAGGAAGAACTGATACAGAGGGATCAGGTCGGGGTGGAGGAATGGTAGTGCTAGGACCTTATTCTGATCAGATGTGGGTTAAAGAGAGAATATACACATCTAGAAGAGTATAAAGATCTTCTAAATTTATAAAGAAATATGTGGGTGAGAGAAAAGGGTGGGGTTTAAAGGGTTTGTAGATTAAGATTTAGGACAGTGGGAGACAAGAAAAGGGAGTGACCCTTAGAGTGGGTACAATAAGGAACTGGAGGCTTATGGGTTAAAAAAGGTGTAGAACAGGGAGCTCATGGTTAGAAGTAAACTATGGGAGAGAGGGTCAAAAGAAAGGCTGAGAACAATAGAGAGGAAAAATAGGCTGAAGGGAAACAGATAGTAATTATAACTTTGAATGTGAATTAGATGAATTCAACATAAAATGGAAACATAACAGAATGGATTAACAACCAGAATCTTGACAATATGCTGCTTACAAGAAACACATATAAAAATAAGAGATACAACAGAGTTAAAATAAAGGGCTGGATAGAATGTATTTACGCCTCAGCTGATGCAAAAGAAAAAAAAAAGGAATGGTAGCAATGATAGTACAAAGTCAAAGCTAAAATAGATTTAATTGAAAGGTAAATAGGGAAACGATTATGATAAAAGCTAACTTCAATAATGAAGCAATAGTAATACTAAACTTTGTGCTAAACTCATTAGCAAACCAAACACCATAACATCAACTTTAAAAGCAAAGCTAAATGATTACAGGTAGAAATACTATAGTGGGGGACTTTAATCTTCCCCTCTCAGAACTAGAGAAATGTAACAAAAATAATTTAAGAAAGTATATTTAATTTTAGACAAGCTAGATATGATTGGGAATTGAATGGAAATAAAGGAATACACCTTTTTCTTAGTGGTACATACTACTTTTACAAAGATTGACACAAAAATTGTATAGCAGATTACAATGCAATAATGTATTTAATAAAAGATTGTGGAAACAGAAAAAAAAAATTTGATACTGAACCCAATTTTAAAGAATGTATGGATTAAAAAATAGAAGCAATCAACAATTTCATCAGAAAAAAATGACAATAATGAAACATATCAAAACATATAGGATAAAATGAAAGCAGTAATTAGAGGAAAATTTATATCTAAGTGCTTATATCAATAAAAAAAAAAGAGCAGACCAATGAACTGGCTATGTGATAAAAAAATCCCTAGAATTTTAAAATCTCTACTTAAACACTTAACATTGGAAATCCTAAAAATTAAAGGTGAAATAAGATTTGTGTAAGAAAACCATTAATAAAACTAGGAGTGGGTGGGTATTACAAAAAAAATTAAAAAGAAAACCAAATTTCTATAATCAAAAGGGTAAACACATCACTAAAGGTGATGAAATCAAAGCAATTATAAAGAGTTATTTCGCCCAATTATATGCCAAAAAATTTAACAACAAACCAAATGGAAGAATATTTACAAAAATACAAACTATCTAGATTAGCAGAAGACGAAACAGAATATCTAAATAAGACCTTGTTGCAGCAAGCACCCTAGCATACCCAGGATGGCTGCTAGCACAGGTTCTTTTATCTGCTTTTCTAAAGTAAAACAACTCAAAAAAGGTTAACAATCTCACTTTAATCAAACATATATCATTTACCTAGTTCAGGGGAAAAATCCCGCACCCTGAACTTCAGAGAATACAAACAGAAGTTTACAAGCAGACAAAAAACACAGATAGAAAATAACACAATTCAGCAGACAAACAGACAGGACTTCCAGCTGTCTGACCATCACATACATACAATTAGTCACCAGAGAGAAAAACATCAACATCTGGGTTTTCAGTGGGGGGCTGGGGGGGTGGGAAAGGGTCAATGGTTGCCCACAGTCTCATCTGGCCAAATCATACAACTCTTCCCAAAGTGAGTCCCAAAGCAAAACCTCACCTAAGAGGTATATATAGCCTTCTCCAGGTGTAACAGCAAGCACCCCAGCACACCTAGGCTGCTAGCACAGGTTCTTAGATCTGCTTTTCTAAAGGAAAGCAACTCAAAATGGGTTAACAATCTTACTTTAATCAAACATATCATTTACCTAGTTCAGGGGGAAAAGTCAGCACCCTGAACTTCAGAGAATACAAACAGAAGTTACAAACAAACAGAAAAACAGATCAGCAGACGGCTTCCAGCATTTGACCATTACATCAGTTACCTATTCAGTTACCAGAGAGGGAAGCACCAACATCTGGGTTTTTCAAAGCTGGGGGGCTCAACGGCTGCCCAGAGTCTCTTCTGGCCAAATCACACAACTCTTCTCAAAGTGAGCCCCAAACCAAAACCTCACATCAGGGCGTATATATAGCCTTCTCC
>CM053591.1:35895600-35933948 GCA_028646515.1 Pseudochirops corinnae | reverse complement strand
GGGGGGGGCTCAATGGCTGCCCAGAGTCTCTTCTGGCCAAATCACACAACTCTTCTCAAAGTGAGCACCAAACCAAAACCTCACATCAGGGCATATATATAGCCTTCTCCTGGCTTGGAGAATATCACAGCCCTCTGGACCCACTGCCCAATCACAAAGCTACAAGGCACGGGCATTCCTGGAAAACAAGCCTGGCGCCACAGGCTCCAGGTGACCACATTCAGCCTATTAGGAACAGAGTATATCCAAAGGTCCTCAGAGTCGTGTAGCCACTTTAGCAAAGGGCCTAGGGGCAGGGAAGATCTTCAGATTCCCATAACACTTAGCAGAGAGAGTTCACAGTGTAGAATAGTGGGAAAGGTATGTGAAACTGGGAATCATGAAGTAATCATTCATTCTAATCTTGGTCCTTGGACTAATTATGTGACCTTGAAAAATCCACCCTTCAGGATCAAAGTTTCCTTATTGGTTAACAAACTGATTAAACTGGACAAAAGTCTGACAAAAGTGAGAACTGAGAGAAATTAATTAGCATAGTCTTATTAACATAGTCTTGGATATGTTAATTTTAAAGGGAGGTAATGGAAACCTTGAATTTACCTTAGAAGGCACAGCTAATGCATTACATGTACACCAATTTTTTCATGCATTGAATGAAAAATAACTATTATAAATCTCAATACAATGTTTTTCCTAGTTATTTGATACTTTAAAAAAAAAATCACAATACTATGAGGGATGATTTCTACGTGATGCCTCTTCAAAAGGGTTAATAGTTTTTCCATGCTTTGCAACACACCTAAACTATGCAGGCTTGCAAAACTCTTGCAAAATTTTCCTGCCTCTTCTTGTCCTTTGTTCTTTGTTGCTGGGGAAGATTTAGGAGAATAGATTGTGCCCTCTGAAGCCCAGTCAATGGAATAAGGGAGGATAGGGAAGAGGGGGCTCATGTTAAGGTATAAAAGAGAAAGAGAGAGAGAGAGAGAGAGAAAGAAAGACTGAGAGAGAAAGAGACCAAGAGAGACAGAGACAAAGACAGGGAAAGAAAATAATTGCTTTAGCACAAGTATATTCAAGTTTTCCACACAAGAAAGATTTTATTGGTACCACCTGAGGTTCTTAGTAACATATTTGGAAATGTACTTCTAGCCTTTTTTGCAACAAATTATTTTTCAAATGATGCAGTGAACATTTTTGCAATTGGAAATTGCTTTAGTTCAAAAGACGTTCTACTCTAAGTTATATTCATTGTCTAAGCTTATGCAGTCTTATATCATCTTAACTGCTTAGCAGATGCTATTTTAGTGTCACACCTACTTGCAAAAGATAATGTGCTTGGCAAATTTTGTTTCTGTTACAAAGGACCTAAAATTATTTGATAACTGATTTTTCGTCTTGTTTTTTTTTTGAGACAGAATCTCATTGCCTCACCCAAGCTGGAAGTGCAATGGCCATTCATGGGCTTGATCTCAATATTGATCCGTAAAGGAGCTTTGACTTCCTATATTTCTGAGCTGAGCCAATTTGTCCTTCCTTAAGAATGCCTGGTGGTCCTGAGCTCCCACGTAACTCACTATATTGGTGCTGGACTTAATTTATACATTTAATCAGCTTTACCCCCACTGAAGCTCTTAACTCCTGTGTTCAAGCTATCCACCAGCCTAACCATTACCAGTAGCAGGGCTTATTGGTATGCGCCACCATACCCAGCCTGATAATTGATCTGTAGATAATTCATAAAGAGTAAAATGTAAGATCTTTGGGCAAATACATTAACATGAATAATTCTGAAATATATTATTTGCAAAATGTGTTGACCACATAAAATCTCATTTCTAAATAATATTAAATTTATATCTAGTAATATTTATTTTGTATTTGTTTCTTAGAATGATATTCTTTGTCCTAAAAAACAAAAAATGCAGTATAAATTATAAACTCAATATTTCAAATTGATCAATAAGACATTTTAGAAATACATTTTGTTACCTAATAACAAATACTTGTATAATGCTTCAAAAGCTCTTCAGTTGCATCAAGTGCAGACAACCCTATCTCTGTTGGGGATTACAGCTTCTCTGCATTTTAGCAGATGGGTTCATGAGTTGTGATGGCCAAAGAAATTCATCTCCTGTTGTCAACCTTCTGGTGAAACATTCCTTCAAATTAGATTGGTCCCTAGGTGACAACATCACTATAGTTCATGGTAAATCCAATACTCTAAGCCACCAGTTCTCAACCTGTGAGTTATGTTCAATTTGTAACAATGAAAATACATCCTGTATATCAGATATTTACTTTATGATTCATAACAGTAGCAAAATTACAGTTATGAAGTAGCAACAAAAAGAATTTTATGGTTGGGGGTCACCAGAAAATGAGGAATTGTATTAAAGGGTTGCGGCATTAGGAAGGTTGAGAATCATTGCTCTAAGCTTTCTAATTTGAGTAGAACCTGACAGAGAGTATGCTTCACTGGCATAGACTTTGAGGACCCAGGGACAATATTTGCTACCACAATGAAGCACCAGAGTAGGATTTCAATGTTTCTTCTTCTTCCTGCATATATTCAGATTCAATTTGTGAACACATTTAAAAAATTATCATGATAAGACTATATCAGGTATGTGGCACAGTGTCAGACCTGAAGTCAGGAACACTCATCTTTCTTAGTTCTGTGAGGGATAATTTATAGTGAAGTTTCCCCATTCTGAAAAATCAAATCTAGAATGGCTTCAGTATTCACTAGGCTTAAGGTCAGGTCACCTGACCTTCAAGCAATCTGGGGCTTAGAGCAATGGAGACACTCCCTTAGAGCCAACATAGCAGAAGATATGCCAAATAAGGTTAAGACTGCTTTCATTGGACACCCACATGTTTCTGGGTCCTTTGTCTCAGGGTTGTGGGACAGCCCCCCTACCAATAAGAGTGAAGGCCAGTTGGGGGGGTTGGGTTTCTGCATTAGAAGATTATATGACCATAGGCTGGCTTCTACATGTTGCTCTCTCCCTGCAGATGCCATGTTGGGTGGTGGGAGCAGAGTCCTTTCCCATGAGAAAGAATAAAGACCTTTTCTGACCTTAGATTCAGACTCTGAACTCTTTCATCTCACACAGTTCAAATATGGTCTCCAATACTTGCTAGTTGTGTTACCCTAGGTCTAAGGTATGATTGAAATTTGTTTCCACAGAAATTATATAAAAACATTAATTACATGAAACATGATTTGAAGTCATACTGATGGCTAAAGTCTGGGACAAAATTGCTTCTAGGGTGGCAGTGGGGGATGCTGGTGCCTGATAATCAGGATATCTACCACTTTTCTTTGTTCTGAGGAGACCTTTTCCTGAATAAAAAAAGAATTGCCTGCTCAGACCTCATTCACAAAGAATGAGAATGAGATCCATCATAATGGGGCTTTCGTTATCAAACTCATGCTTTTGTCAATTCTCCAAGAAACTGAGAAAAATCCTTTAAATCCTTTCTCATACTATGATGCAGACAAAAGGGGAGGAGACTAGAAGCAGTTTTGGCCTTTCCTTTATTTAAGTATAAGGAAAAACAAAGATGAGAAGGGAGGCGGGAATTGAAATGTAGAAATGAGAAGATGTAATCAAGGGGTGGGATTAGTGAACCCTAGAATGTAGGCCAGTGGGAGGCAGGTGGGAAATCTGAATTGAAAGTAGGGCATTTAAGCCTGGCATTTGTTTAAAGAAAATGTGCTCTCCATTCTGGAGGGACCCATTTACTAGGAATGTAGAAAAATTGGCTAAAATAAAACAAGAGCTTGCCTGACTTGACAAGGAGTATTGTTCTTTGTTTAGACTGAGCATGCTTCTCACTATATGGGGTGAGGGGTGGGGGCATCTTAGTTCTTTTCTGAGAATAGGTCTATCGTGTGGATCTTCCTGAGGGCTAGTACCTTGACTGGGAAGTCCTACGATCCCCGCAAGTGTATTTCTAACATAGGCAAGTCACATTTCTCTCAGTTTCCTCATCTAAAAAATGATCTGGAGGAGGAAATGGAAAACCATTCCAGTATCTTTACTAAGAAAACACTAATGAGATCTTGACTGAAAAATAACTGAACAACAGTAACAACTGATTCACTGATTAACATTTCATTTTCTCATCACACATTTTCCTATTGTAATGCTGAATGAAATGAAATCACTCTCTTACCAGACATCAGATTGGTTTGTGAACACACCATCAATCAGACTCTCAGGTGCCATCCATCTAACAGGAAGTAGGCTTTCTCCTTCTTTCCGATAATAGTCATTCTTGTAAATATCTCTGGCTAAACCAAAGTCACCAATTTTTACCTTACGGGAATGGCTAGAATATTCCTTCACAGAAACTAAGCAGTTTCTGGCAGCAAGGTCTCTGAAATAAAAATTTAGAGATCAAAATTGGTTCCTCAAATAGTTCAAATATAACTGAGCCATACTGCTTTATGCACACTAGATTAATAGATGATGACTTGAATAAAATGTTTTTTGACTATTTAAAAGTAGTTAAATGAGCACCCTATTAAAAGAAAAAAAAAGACTGAATTTCAGATTTTATGTCAAATATTTTTTGCAAAATACTGGGGTGTGACCATTATGTGAAACTTTTAAAAATTGTGCCAGTATTACTTAAAAAAAAAACAACAAACTTATTTCTGAACTGTCTTTGGTGTGAGATTAGGATGTATGTAATACAAACATATGTTAAAACTGGGAAGATGCAAGGCTTACCATATCACATGACTTACTCTGACAGCTTCACCTGCCTGCCTGCTCCCCTTGTACCTACAGCTTTCACTGAGTGACCGTACTGTTAGTACTGCAGCACTCCTAACAAACCATTCAAGTTGGCTTTCAGAAATATACTGACAATGTGTATGTACTGAGAATTCTAGGCTCCCAGCTTGCAATGTGTGAGAGATAAATGCATATCCATATGGCACTGGTGAATACGTTGCTTCTCTGTTTACCTTTTAAGCAGCATGACAAACAATGAAAGGCTGCAAACCAATTTTTGGACTGAAAAAACAGGATGTGACAATTATGTGGTGAGATAGAGTATTTATTAAGAACTGTCTATGTGTAATGGAAGGTGTCAAATTCTGTTGATTATGATTCAAAGACATAGCTCTTTCCTTTGTGTAAGGAGCTCAGTTGTGAGAGGTAAGTATAACATAAAATAGAACATTAAAAGTGCATCATTTAGGGCAAGCCTAATTACAAGTGATATCTTAGTGACCACAATGAGACTATAAACTGGCCAGAAAAGGGATGAGCTCCTTCAAATCAAGGTGAGGAAATATAGATTATTTTCTTTAGAGCTCTCTTAATTTTCTAAGCTGCCAATGTGCTCATGATGCCCACTGGTTGGCTATTTCTTAATCTTTCAGAATATAAGCCAGGTATTAAATCTTTCTAGGAAAGGAAATTGACTATTTTATTCATCCAACCATACTAAGACAGTCAATGTAGCATATAGGCTAAAAACTGGACTCTGTCTGCAGCAGCTGAATTTAAATCTTGCTTCTGATATTGGTTGTGTCCTCTCAGTGGATCCATGTCCTAAGACTCAGTTGCAGACAACTCTCCATTTATATGGGAAATTCCTCACCTACAGATCCATCCACTAATGAAATCAAATGTGAGATCAAAAATACAATCATCTTAAGATGTGAATAAATAATTAGCTTAATATTTCTATTAAATTATTCATTTTAGAAGAAGGAGCTGTTAATACCAGTTGGTGGAATATCGAGGGAAAGATTTTTATCTGGAGAAACTTTCCAGTACTTCTCCCTTACCATAAGCCCTTAATCTACCCCTTGAACACCAGTAGAATAGGAATCAGTTCCTGACTTTCCTAAAAAGTTCTTGCCTTGTGAACAAACAGAAATAAGATTATTTCTGAAGTGAGTTGTAAAGAAAGTATGCAAAGTAACACAAGATTTAAAGCTAGAAGGATGTTAGAGATCATCTCATCCAATTCTATTATCATTGAGATGAGGACACTAAAACTCAAATGAAGTGGTAGGTTCTACAGACACACAGATATTCAGCAGCAGAGTTGAGGAGCAAATTCTGGGTTGTCTGATCAAAGTCTGTTCACTATGGCTACCTTTCATATGACTGTCTTGGAGAACAAAGGACAAATTACTCAAACACAAGATCAAGCTAGCCCTGGGCAAGTTATACAAACACTTGCTCTAATCAGCTTGCTGGTGAGTGCTAGGGTAGGAATGGAAAATACAGAAATGTAAATAGGGTTTATTTTAGAGTCAGTGGTCAGCATTGTATATGAAATTAAAGAATATACTTTTTTTGGTGATAAATAGAATTTATGCCGTTTAAAAGGTGATTTCATTGAGAACTGAGAAAAATTCATTTTCACTATTTAAAAATAAGCATCAATATTTCTGCTTCCTTTATAATCCCAGTAATACATAGCATACTAAAAGAAATCAGTAAATGTTGATAACTGACAGTTGTTTAGAGTAAAACCTAATTGGAATTGTTTTTAAGTCTATAAAACTTTCCAAAACATAATAATAGAACTAGAGCATCATAGATAGAGATTTAGAAGGAAGCTTGGAGATAATCTAGTCCAGCCCCATCATTTTATAATTTTAGAAAAACAAAATGTGAACTTATATAACTAAAAAAGACCCTCACCACTGAGTTAGTTTTCAAAGAATAGCAGGTGAGGCTTATTTCCCCCTCTCTCCTGATGTCTCCTTCACTTTCCATCCTCACTAGGGGGCAGCTAACAGGAGATACTTTTTTGGAGGGATACATTTTACCTTTGGCTCTTGCTGTGATTGTGGATCTTGCAATCTAAGTTCATTTCATTCACAGTGGGTGCTGATGGCAAAGAATTTCTGTTCAAGACAGTTCTTGTTGTTCATTCATTTTTCAGTCATGTCTAACTCTTCATGACTCTATTTGGGATTTCTTTAGCAAAGATACTGGAGAGGTTTGCCATTTTTTTCTCCAGCTCATTTTACAGATGAGGAAACTGAGGCAAAGTTAAATGACTTGCCCAGGGTCACACAGTTAGTAAAACCAAATTTGAACTCAGGAAAATGAATCTTCCCAACTTCAGACTCAGCACTCTATCCACCGCAGCATCTAACTACTCGGTTAAGAAAACTAGTACAGTCAAACTCTGTAGCTTCAAGTCACCAATAGCTGTCCATTGAAAACTTGCTCCAACAAGTAATGAATAATATGCCTTCACATCGGTAAATATTTATTTGGAGAGTCAGTTCAAAGACAGCTATTACAAGTTCCTATATAAACAAGATCAAAACTTGCTTTTTGATCATGTTCAATAACATTTATATCCAAATCACTGTATTACAGGAAAATAAGATATTCCATCATGGAAACTATAATATGTCACAAAATGTAGCATAATACAAACATGGTGTATGCATACACTTCACATTTCCCCAACTTCAGTCCTCTGGGCATTGAAAATAGCAAACAGGAAAATGAAGAAAGCTAGTGCAGGCCTAAGTATTCAAATCCAAGAATTTGAGAAAAAGTCTAAATTCTTTTTTGTGTATGACCAGAATGTCTTTCATGACATTAAGGAATCATTTTTTCCTTCCTTGGATTATCTCAAACCTTTCTCCCTGCAAAACTAATTGGGTCAGAAATAATGGGAGCTGGAAAAGAAAGTGAGGAAAGAGAAAACAGAAAAGGGCGAAGGTCAGGAGGGGAAGGTAGGAAATAGTAGCTAGCATTTATATAGCTCTTTAAGGTTTTTCAAATATTTTTCCATATTATCTATGTGATCATCCCAACTACCATGCGTGGCAGGTGACATTAGTCTCATCTTACAGATCAGAAAAATGAAAGATTGTGTCACTTAACCATCCCATTTCAGAGGCAGGAATACCTGATTCCATGACTCGTGTTTCACATAGAGACTGGCAAATAGTAAGTGCTTATATAAATACTTGTTCCCATCTCCCTTTCCCTAGACCACCTGGAGGGGGAAATAGAAGAAGAAATATGCAGCCTGGAGGTCTCCCTGATTTCAGTCCTAGTTAGGTGAATCAACAGAGCTATAAAGAACCCCTTATACACACACACACACACACACACACACACACACACACACACACACACACACACACACACATATGGAAAGCTAGGTATTAAAGAAATTAAGAAGGAGAAAAGTGACATTGTCCAACCTTTAAGTAGCTTACAATGTACTAAGTACTAAGGGGTGTTTGGGATGAAAAAAACCCTTCATCCTTAATTTAATGAAAAGAAATAAACACGGAGATTTCTTAGGATAAGAATAGGAATTTATTCTCTTCCGTGGGAGAAGAGGGTGGTCTTCCCCATGACTCATCATGAAGAAGAGGCAAGTTACAAAAGATAGTGCTGGAATTTATAACCTAACTTAGTCAAGACCCCTCCCTGACTGTTTCCTCTCTCATTGGTGGAGAGGCATACTTCACCAAATTCTTCCTCAACTGGGACAGCAAGGAAAGAGTGGGGGAGCATCCCACCAAGGCAGGAAAAGAGACAAAGGAAGATAAAAGTGATTGACAGAAGGATGGAGAAGGAGGAAGGGAAAGTTAACCACCCCCAATTGAGAAGTTTTCACTTATCCCATACAGGGGGATGAGACCTATGCTATAAATGGAATGAAGTCTGGAATATACTTCTTATTTCACAGTTTCTCTCTTTGATTATTCCAGCTCAAATTAGAAAACAACCAAGACTCATGTTTCTTGACATACACATTTATTTCTATTCTAAGTAGAAAGATGTGGAATTAAACAATTTTCCGAGTGGGAGCTGGCAAATTTCATGCTCATCTAAAAGCACGAGACCATTTCCAGAAAGACTGGGTGATTGAGTCAAACAGATAATGGAAAAAATAAAAGACAGAGCCCTAAGGATATAGTGATTTGACAATGGTCAAAGTCCATCAGGTTTCTTGAAATAAAATGAGTGTGCTCACTTCTTCAGATTTGTGGTAACAGAGAAGGTGTTAGTTTCATTGTAAGGAAAAATAGATTATGCAGCCAGAAAGTACTATGGTTATACTTGATCAGATTTCAAAATTGCAAAGCTCTAGAAAGAACAGTGGAAAATCATTGTATGGATCTAAATAAATAAGTAAAATGAATGACTAAGGGAGGTAATCTTTCCCATAAAAGTCAAATAATTCATGTCTAAACATGCATGTAATTCTGTTTTGTTTTTCCTTCTGATAAGAGCAACCATGATTCCACATTTGCCCTCTACACCCCTCTTTCCATTTCTTTGTTTTTAATCCAAGCATCACAGTCATGTCCAGATGCCACTCTTATCCTCTTTCTTTAATCATGTCTAATGGACAAAGTGAAATAAAATTTTTAAAAATGCTAAAGAAATGAGAGGTAATGTGGCTTAATGGAAAGATATCTCATCTGGTAATAACACAAACAAAAACCTGGGTTTAGGATATCCCCCTCTGTAGTAGACTAGACTTTCAGGGGTCCCCTGGCCACATTAAGGAAATGCTCCCTTCTTCTATGAGGTCACTAGACAGATATGCAGGAGGAGTATAATCTTGTTGGATGAATGCCTCCACTGGTCCTATGAATAACTAAAGAAAATTCAGGATAGTTGATTAGCAAGTCTTGTTTGTGACTCCATTTGTTTGTGCCTCTGGACATGGTCCTAGGATGAAGTCTTAATGAATAATTAGCCTTGGGCTGGGGTAGGGAGTGGTTGATTCCAAATGAGGGTCCTTGCATTCTGGTTATATAAGAATTTCTGCTATAGGGAATATAAGCCTTATGATTTTCTTGTATCTTGGCTCTGTATGACATGGTTCTGTAATAAATAGACTATCAAATACATTCCCGTCTCTCTCTTTTATTCAGCTGGTTGCTGAGCCATACAACTGTGCTGGTCGCAGTACCCCTCTGACATATAGTTACTTCTTGGTATTCCAGGCAAGTTTCTAACTCACTTTAAAAAAAAATTTCCACATTAGTCATTCTGTGAAAGAAGAATTAGAACAAAAGGGAAAAACCATGAGAAAGGAAAAACAAATACAAAAAAAGAGAAAATAGCATGTTTTGATCCACCTTCAGGCTCCCATAGTTCTTTCTCTGGATGTGGATAGCATTTTCCACAATGAGTCTTTTGAAATTGTCTCGAAGACTGTATCCCAAAGAGATCATACAGGTGGGAAAAGGACCCATAAGTACAAAAATATTTATAGCAGCTCTTTTTGTAGTGGCAAAGAATTGGAAACCAAGGTGATGCCCATCAATTGGGGAACGGTGAAAAAAGTTTTGGTATATGAATGTAATGAAATACTATTGTGCTATAAGAAATGAGGAGCAGACAGAGTTTCATAATAACAAAGAGAGACATATATAAACTGATGTTGAGTGGGGAGAGCAGAACCGGGAGAACTTTGTACACAATTACAAACACATTAAATTCCATTACCATTACAACATCCTATCTGTGACAACTAACTTCAATAGACTGGGCTCCTCTCAGCAATGCAAGGTTATCAGACAACTCCAAAAGACTCGTGATGGGAAGAGCTATCCACATACAGAAAAAAACTTTAGTGTGAATCCAGATAGAAGCAAACTACCTGCTCTCTCTCTTTTTTGTTTTCTTTTGTTCCTTCTTTCTCATTGGTCATTCCGTTGGTTATAATTCTTCTGTACAACTTGACTAATGTGAAGATATTTATAGAACCTGTATCGGATTGCCTACAGCCATGGGGTGTGAGGAGGAAGGAAAGGGAGGGGAAGAATTTTGAACTCAAGGGATTGTGGAACTGAATGTTGTAAACTAAAAGTCAATTAATTAATTAATTAATTTTTAAAAAGAAATTCTTACACCACTGCATTGTTCAGAAGAACTAAGTCTAACAAAAAAGCTCATTTCACAATGTTACTGTTACTGTGTGCAGTGTTCTCCTGGTTTTGCTCATTTAACTAAGCATCAGTTCAAGCAAGTCTTTCCAGATTTTTCTGAAATCATTCACCATTTGTTATGGAAAAATAGTATTCCATTACATTGACATATCACAAATTGTTTGGCCATTTCCCAATTGATGGACATCCCCTCAATTTCTAATTCTTTGCCACCACATAAAGAGCTGTTATAAATACTTTTGTACATGAAGGTCCTTTTCCCTTTTTTTATGATGTCTTTAGGATATAGACCTAGTACTGCTATTACTGAATCAAAGAGTATGCATAGCTTTATAGCCCTTTGGGCATAGTTCCAAATTGCTCTTTAGAATGGTTGGACTAATTCACAACTACACCAACAATGCATTAGTGTTCCAATTTTCTCACATCTTCTCCAACATTTATCATTTTTCTGTTTTGTCATGTTAGCCAATCTGATAGGTATGAAAAAAAACCTCAGAATTGTTTTAATTTGCCTTTATCTAATCAATAGTGATTCAGAACATTTTTCTCATTTGATTATACATAGCTTTGGTTTTTTTTTTTTCATCTGAAAACTGCCTATTCCTATTCTAATTCCTTCAATTTCTTTTTCTTCTCTTATTGTTAAAGCTAACATTTCTAGTACAATATTGAATAACAGTAGTGATAATGAACACTCTTATTTCATCCCTGATCTTATGGCATAGGCTTCTACCTTATTCCCATTACATATAATATTTTAGACAGTTTTAGATTAGTTTTGGATAGATAGTTTCAGATAGATGCTACCTGTCATTTTAAAAAAGACTTCATTGATTCCTATGCTTTCTAGTGTTTTTAATAGCAATGGATATTGTATCTTTTCAGATGCTTTTTCAGTCTATTGAAATCTATATGATTTCTCTTAGTTTTGTTATTGAAATGGTCAGTTGTGCTTATAGATTTCCTAATATTGAACCAGTCCTACATTCCTAACATAAATTTCACTTGCTCATAGTGTATTATCTTCATGATAAGTTGCAGTAATAATGTCTTTGTTAATACATTATTTTAAAATGTTTGCATATAAATTGGTATATAATTTTCTTTCTCTGTTTTGGCTCTTCATGGTCATGGTATCAGCACCAAATTTATATCATAAAAAGAATCTGATAGCACTCCTTCTTTGCCTATTTTTCCAAAGAGTTTACATATTATTGGAATTAATTCTTCTTTAAATGTTTGGTAGAATTCACTTGTAAATCCATCTGACCCAGGATAATTTTTTCTTAGGGAATTCATGGATGGTTTGTTCAATTTCTTCCTTTCTTTTTCTTTTTGTTTAAATTGGATTATTTAAACATTTTATTTCCTCTTCTATTAATCTGGACAATTTATATTTTTGAAAATATTCATCCATTTCACTAAGATTGTCAGATCTGTTGGCATATAATTGGACAAAATAGCTCTTAATTATTGTTTTAATTTCCTCTTCATTGGTGGTGAATTCACCTTTTTCATTTTTGGTATTGGTAATTTGTTTTTTTTTTTCTTTTTTTAAAAATGAAATTAAACAAATGTTTACTTATTTTATTTTTTTACCCATAAAACCAGCTCTTAATCTTATTTATTAGTTCAATGGTTTTCTTAATTTCAATTTTATTAATCTCTCCTTTGGTTTTCAGCATTTCTAATTTGGACCTTAATTGGTGATTTTTGATTTGTTTTTTCTCTAGCTTTTTTAGTTGAATGTACTGTTCATTGATCTCTTCTTTTTCTATTTTATTCATGTAAGCATTTAGAGACATAAAATTTCCCCTAAGAACTGCTTTGGCTGCATCTCATAAGTTTTGGTATGTTGTCTCATTATTATCATTCTCTTTGATGAAGTTATTGGCTGTTTCTATGATTTGTTGTTTGACTCACTCATTCTTTAGGATTAGATTATTTAGTTTCCAATGAGTTTTTAGTCCATCTTTCCATGGCCCTTTATTCCATGTAGGTTTTTTTTTTTTTTGAGTTTTTATTGCATCATTATCTTAAAAGGATGTATTTAATATTTTTGCCTTTCTGCATTGGATTGTGAGGTTTTTATGCCCTGGTACATGATCACTTTTTGTGTAGGTGCTATCTATATTACTTTCTAGCCAAATTCAATTTTTTCCAAAGGTCTAACATATC
This sequence comes from Pseudochirops corinnae, assembly GCA_028646515.1. NCBI lineage: Eukaryota > Metazoa > Chordata > Mammalia > Diprotodontia > Pseudocheiridae > Pseudochirops > Pseudochirops corinnae. The sequence continues at coordinate 35,920,843 of CM053591.1, read as the reverse complement.
TTACTTTTCTAAAATTCTATTCAACTTCTTCCTTCTCATTTATTTTTTCTAGTTCTGAAAGGCGGGAGTTTGAGGTTACCCCTCTCCCCCAGTATAGTTTTGCTGTCTATTTCTTCCTGTAACTCACTTAACTTCTGCTCTAAGAATTTGGATGCTATACCACTTGGTGCATATTTGTTTAGTATTAATATTACTACTATGGTACCTTTTAGCAGGATGTTGTTTCCTTCCTTAACTTTGTACAATTCTGCCTCAATTAAATCCAATTTACTCATGAATCAAAAGACATCAGAGAACCAAAAGCAGTTTCCTTCCTTTATCTCTTTTAAGTAGATCTATTTTTGCTTTCACTTTGTCTGACATCAGGATTGCTACTCTTGCCTTTTTTTACTTCAACGGAAGCAAAATATATTTTGCTCCAGTCTTTTACCTTTACCCTATGTATTTCTCTGTTTCAGATATGTTTCTTGTAAACAAAATATTTTAAGTTTGTGTTTTTTTAATCCATTCTGCTATCTGCTTCCATTTTATGGGAGAGTGCATCTCATTCACATTCATAATTATGATTACTAATTGTGTCTTTCTCTACATCCTATTTCCCCTCCCCCTGTTAATGCTTTTCTCTCTCCTTTCTCCCTTTCCTTCCTTACCAGTATTTTCTTTCTGACCATTGCCTCCCTCAATCTGCCCTTCCTTCTACCAGCCCCATCCCTCTTCTTTCCCATTTCCCTTCCTACTTCTTACAGGGTAAGGTAGATTTCTATACCCAATTGAGTGTGTATGTTATTCTCTCTTTGAGCCAAATCTGATGAAAGTAAGATTCAAACAATTCTCACCTCCTTTCTTTACCTCTACTACTATAGGTCTTTGTACCTCTTCAACAAAAATTTATCTTTTTCTGCTTACTCCTTTCCTCTTCTCCCAGTACAATCTTGTTTTCACCTCACAATTTTTTAAATAATCACGTGAAAGTTATCTTATACCCTCACCCGCTATCTCTGTATATCCCTTCTAAATGTCATAATAGAGACAGTTTTCAAAAGTTACAAGTATCATCTTTCCATGTTGGGATGTAAACAATTTAACCTTATTGAATAACATCTTTTTTTATCCTTTCCTGTTTATCTTTTTATGCTTCTCTTGAGTCTTATATTTAAGATTGAATTTTCTGTTCAGTTCTGTTTTGTTTTGTTTTGTAATCAGGAATAACTGAAAGTCCCCTATTTCATTGAATGTTCATCTTTTCCCCTGTGAAAGATTATGACCAATTTTGTTAGATAGTTGATTCTTGATTATAATCCATGCTCCATTGCTTTCTGAAATATCATATTCCAGATGCTGTGATCCCTAAATTAGAAGCTGTTAAATTCTGCATATTCCTGATTGTGGTTCCACAATATTTAAATTGTTTTTTTCTGGTGGCTTGCAGTATTTTCTCCTTATCCTGATAGTTCTGGCATTTAACTACAATTTCAGGAGGTAACTGGTGGATTTTTTTCAACGACTATTTTGCACTGTGGTTCTAGCATATCAGGGTAGTTTTCCTTGATAATTTCTTGAAAGATGGTGTCCAAGGTCTTTTTTCTTTTTATCATGGCTTTCAAGTACTCCAATACTTCTAAAATGATCTCTCCTGGATCTTTTTTTCAGGTCAATTCTTTTTAAAAAAATTGATTTGTTTATTTACTTTTAGTTTACAAAATTCAGTCCCACAATCCCTTGAGTGTCACATTTTCTCCCTTCCCTCTCCCCTCTCCCACCATGGTAGCATGCAATGAAGTATAGGATCTGAAAATACTTTCACATTGGACATTAGTCTGGTTGTATAGAAGTGTTGTAACCAATGGAGTGAACAATGGGAAAAAAGAAAGAAAACCAAACATGGAAAAGAACTATAGCATGTAAATTGCTTCAGTCTCCATTTAAATTCTATTCTCTCTAGATCTTTCTCTGAATATAGATATTTCCTTCTATCCTGAGACTTGTAGAGTTATCTTATAACTGTGTTGCTGAGAAGAGTTCAGTTTATCAAAGTTGGTCATCATACGTATGATATATCTGTGATTGCGTACAAATTTTTCCTGGTTCTCTTCTTCTCACTTAGCATCAGTTTGTATAAGCCTCTCCAGGTAAATATGAAGACCACCTCCTCCCCATTTCTTATAGCACAACAGTATTCCGTTACATTCATATACCACAACTTGTTTAGCCATTCCCCAATTGATGGGCATCCCCTTACTTTCCAGTTTTTTGTCACCACAAAGAGAGCTGCAATAAATATTTTTGTACATATGGATCTTCCTCCCACTTCTATGATCTCTTTGTGATACAACTTCAGAAGTGTTATTACTGGATCAAAGGGTATGCAATTATTTATAGCCCTTTGGACATAGTTCCAGATTGCTCTCCAGAATGGTTGAATCAATTTACAGCTCCACCAACAATACAATAGTCTTCCAGTTTTTCCATATCCTCTCCAGCATCAGGTCAATTATTTTTCTAGTGAGGTATTTTACATTTTCTTCTATTTTCTCATTCTTTTGATTTTGTTTGACTGATTCTTGATGTCTTATAGAGTCATTAACTTCCACTTGACCAATTCTAATTTTTAAGAAATTATTTTCTTCAGTTAGCTTCTGTACCTCCTTTTCCATTTGGATAATTTTACTTTTTAAGGAGTTCTTTTCCTCAATCAATTTTTGCCCTTCCTTTTCCAAGCTATTGACTCTCTCTTGCATACCTCGTATTTCTCTTCCCAATTTTTCTTCTATATCTTTTGTTTGACTTTTAAAATACTTCTTGAGTTCTTCCAAGAAGGCTTTTGGGGCTTGAGACCAATTCATCATCCCTTCAGGTTTCAGGTATTGGTATATTGACAATTTTGCCACTTCTGAGTTTGTATTTTGACTTTCCCTGTCACCATAACAGTTGTCTGTGGTCAAGATCCTTTATTCACTTCTTGTTCATCTTATTTTCCTATTCCCTGGCTTTTAATGTTTAGCTTCCCTGCTGGAGCACAGAAGGCACTGTCCCAAGCTGGCTGTGCTGGTCACTAACTTTGTGTCCTGGGGCCTCAGGTGCTGGCTGTTGGAGGATGAAGGGGTCTTGCAGCTTACCTGGTGCTGAGTTGGGGTCCTAGTGGTGGTGTTTGGTATGGGCTAAGACCAGGTGAGGTTTGTCTGCATTTCCTAGGGCTACACTGAAGCACATGGAGGTCTACTGCTAGAGCATGCCTGCTCACCTGGAGCTGGGTTGAAGCACAGAAGATGCCTGCCTGCCTGAAGATGTAAACACAGGGTGGTCTGGCTGCTCAAAGACATCTGTCCAGGGCTGCACCAAAACATGGGGAGGTCCTCTGCTGGAGGACACCTTCCTGCCCCAAGCTGAAACATGAGGAAGTTTGGCTGCGGGAAGATGCCTATGAGCCTGTGGTAGTTCTATAAGCTGGAGTCTGTCGTTTCCCAAATGTTGGCATTTGTCTGCTGCACCACTCTGGAGCTTGGGATCTCTTGCTGGTTTACTGAGGTAGAACCTACCTCCAGTTGCTGGGACATCTCTTTTCGTGTCTGCATTCCCCTTTCACCAGGGTAAAACAGATCCTTTTTGCCTATCCTATAATTGTCCTGGATCAAAAGACTGCTCTAGGGGTTGCTAGGTGGTATAGTCAGTGAAAAGAGAACCAGTCCTGGAGTCAGGAGGACCTGAGTTCAAATCTTGCCTCAGGTACTTAACAATTACTAGCCAGTGACCTTAGATAAGTCACTTAACCCCAGTTGTCCTGCCTTCCCCCTCCCCCCAAAAAAGACTGCTCTACTGCATCTTTCTGTGGTTCTAGGGTCTTTTCTGGGTGTTTGTGGTTGAGAATGAGAGAAGGACAGTGATCTACTGCTTACTCCACCACCTTGGCTCCAGGAAATTAATCCAAGCTTCTAATTCTTTTTTTGTGTGTGTGGGAGGAGGGGAAGAAAAGCAATTGTGGTTACTGACTTGCCCAAGGTCACACACCTAAGTAAGTGTGTCAAGTATCTGAGGCTGGATTTGAATTACTCCTGACTCTAAGCTGGTGCTCTATTCACTGTGCCACCTAGCTGCCCCCAAGCTTCTAATTTTTAAAATGGAGTATAACACTTAAAAGAGAAGGCAGAAAATCTTGCACAACCCCTGAAAAACAGAATGAAACCAACTGAACTCAAAGATTTGAGTGAGAGAAAAAGTTAAAAGATTAAAAAAAAAACAGGAAATAATCAAGATAATGATTATTTCAAAACATACCTGGAAAAGAGGTAAACAGGCCTAGGAAAGATAAATTAAAAATCATTGAACTCCCTCAAAATTATGACCATACACACATACATCTGTCTTAAGAAATTACAAAAGAAAAATTACCGTATCTAATTTTTAAAAAGGGCAAAGTGAAAATAGAACTTGCTCATCACCACCTGAAAGAAATCTCCAAATGATGAATGAATGTTGTATATACCTACAAATGTTGTAGCCAAATTTCAGAGTTTTCAGGTCAAAGGGAAAAAACATGGCAAATAATTAAAAAGAGAGAGAGAGTTCTAGTATTAAGGAACTATTTTCAGGCTCGTATATGACTATGCAGCAACTAATGGAAACAAAAAGATGAACATATTCCAAAGGCAGAATACAAAAGTTTACACCAAAGAATAACTTACTCTGTAAAGCTGAATACATTTCTACAGAGGGGAAAAAAATATGGATCTTTAATTGAGTAGAAGATTTTCAAATATTTCTGATGAATAAGACATAAATGAACTTCCTAAAGGATATGGGGAGACTCCAGAACCAAATGGATTTACAAGTTCTAAGAAATATTTAAAGAACAATTAATTCTTATATTACATAAATTCTTTGAAAAATGAGGAAAGAAGGAATCCTACCAAATTAGTTCAATGAAACAGCTATAAACCAATACCCCTACTGAATACTGATATAAAAATATTTCATAAAATTTCAATAAAGAGGGTACTGAAGTACGTTAAATAATATATACACTATACAGATTGGATTTGTAGCACGAAAGCAGGTTTGGCTGAATATAGGAAAATTATTAATTTTATATAATTCAAGATATAGGTATGTATATATACACACATATATGCATATAAAAGGGATATATAAATAGATGCCTAGAAAGCTTTGACAAATACAGTCTTCACTTTGTTAGAAATTTTGAAAAGATTAGGAATAAATGGTATATGCATGTGTAGTATCATAGTATCTGTCTTGAAACCAAGAGCTAGTATTCTTTGTGATGACTAAACACTAGAGACCTTTCAAATATTATCAAGGATAAAGCAAAAATGTCTATCCTCCCTACTATAATTGGACATCATTTTGAAATGCTACCTATAGTAATAAGAAAAAGAACTTGAAAAGATAGCATGGTCAAAGAGGAAAACCTTTAACCTAGCAACGCCATTCCTAATGAATATATCAAAGATACAAAAGAAATAAAGAAGACATATTTTAATATATAAAAAGCCTGGCACAATGCATCCTAAACCACCGTGGATGCCCTGTCCTCTTACATAAGTATCACAAATGGAGCCAAATTCAACGAACATGAGAATAACCTCAGGAACTGACGTGGTCTATGCTTCTAAATCTTTGTCTCCTGTACATTTATTGACAAATACTGGAAGGACAAAGAATGGCACTAAAGGCTGAAGGAATCACTTATTCAAGAGGAATTATTACCATTACACATGCATTAAAAGTATGATCTAAAGCCCCAGCAGATTGGCAAAAGTACAAACTTATTTAGCCATGAATTAAATATTTTGGCTAAAATTTTCCTATCAGTAAAATATAATACAATGCATTTTATTAGGTTCTATGTATTCCATCATTAAGACACAATGCTACAGAAAGTAGCATTAGAACAAACAGTCTGGGCTCCAAATCAGAATATGAGTGAAAATCATGGCTCCAATAGTTCCCAGATGTGGGGCAGTGGATAAGTCATTCTTATGGATAAGTCACTCCTAGCCTCCCTCATTAAAAAAAAAAAAACAAATGGGAATAATAGTAATTTCATTACCTTGCAGGGTTTTTTGAAAGGAAAGTGTTTTGTAAGCTTTAATGACCTATATTTGTTGAGTTCAATGTTTTCTTCTTATGTATATACATACAAAATGAAAATTTTGATAGCTAGGTAGAGTTGCTTAGTAAGGACTAATTTCTAGGCACCAGATATTTATAGCACCCATCACTGAGAAAATGAAATTAGTTGACTATCTAAGCCTTGGTTTGGCAGTACTTTAGAATTAGATGGACTTATTTTAGTAGGGTTGTCATTCTAAGACCCAGACTATAGGTAATAAGAGTAAGTCAGGGCTAGATGGTGGAACATCTCACAGGGCTTGGTTTCATGTAGTAGACTAAGGTCAGAATAGATAGTTGTCCACATCAGGAAGGTTAATTTATACATAGAATGAGGGGTGAGGGTTGTCCTGGAAGACAGAGACAGGGATTTTGAAATCTGGTGTTATCCAATAGGCTTAAGAACCCATAGACTGGTGGTATTAGGGCAATCTGTCCGGTACTAAGTACTCTTCCATCATTTATTTTTTTATTCTTTACAACCTGGCTCTCTTTCTGCCTTCATTGGATATCACCTTGCTCCCCACCACCCCCATACACAAGCACACACACACACACACACACACACACACACACACAGAGTGATCTAGCCAAATTCCTTCCTTCCTTCCTTCCTTCCTTCCTTCCTTTCTTTCTTCCTTTCTTCCTTTCTTCCTTTCTTCCTTCCTTCCTTCTTTCCTTCCTTCCTTCCTTCCTTCCTTCCTTCCTTCCTTCCTTCCTTCCTTCTTCCTTTCTTTCTCTCACATCAATGCCTTTGCACTGGTCATCCCCCATTACTTAAAATTCATGCATTTCTCCTACATCTCTGGTTCACAGAGTTCTTTTTCCCCTCTAAGATTAATCTCAAGCACCATCTTCTACACGGAGCCTTTATTGATATCCTCAGCTGCTAGTGCCTTCCCTCCCAAACTACCTTGTATTTAACTATGTGAACCTGCAAAATACACATTTATTTACTTTATATTTATGTTGTATATATTTTTATATGTGTCTGTTGTGTCCCTAATTAGAAAATAAATTCATTCCAAGTAGAGATTATTTCATTCTTTGTACTTGGTACTTGAATTCTCAGAATCTAACAATGTGCTTAGCACATAGTAGATAATAAATACTTGTGAGAGATTTGTTGATTCCATGAAGCTTGATGTCTCTATGTATCAATGTCAGGATGCTGGTTCAGACTCACAGTACAGAATAAAAAGGGCTGAACCAATGTATGTTACAGGGATGGAGTTCCATAATATAGTAGATTCCACCATAACTTCCTTTGCACTTTCTCCATCAAAGATAGTTCTTCAAATAATCCTTCAGCAGACCAGATACCCGACAAATATTTATAATCAATAAAGGAATATACTTTTGAGGTGGGTTTTAGGGGCAACTCCACTTTGGCATAGTTGTATCCTATAAACCACTCATAAGTTCCATAGTTCCTCTTGGACTAGGGGTCTGGTTGTATGGGGACTAGTAGTGAATGTGACAACACTAACACCCTTCCACAGGGTGTGCTAATTTAATATGAAGTTGCCTGAACTACAGAACCATCAGTCTTTTGTATTTCCCTTTTTCAGGAGCTTGATTGTTCCTAAAATCTAGGGTGGGATTAAGTTTTTAGGTGAAGGTTAAATGGACCCAGATGTGGGAGCCAGAAGCATTTGGGGGCAGGGATCCAGGATGAGTTGTACTTTAGGGCTAAAGAAATGTATTTAGTGATTGAAGTTTGTGATATAGACAAGGTGATGAGTTTTATGAGAATATTCATTATCTAGGCACTGTACTTAGTTAAACAAACAGACTAGTCTCAGGAAACGTGATAAGATGGGTAGCAAATTTATAGGCTGATGCATTTGAACAGAGTTATTGATGGGTTAATGAATGCTTTTAATTTTTTATAGGGTTATATCCTCCTTCAAATGTGTAGGCAATTTCTTTTACACTTCAAGGAAGGCAAGGGAATGGAGAAAATATGCTGATGGTTGCTCTTTGGATGTACGTGTTACTGAATATTAATAAAAATGGTTTGATCTGGAGGTCAAATATATTCTTTCAAAAGCTTCCTAGAGATTGTCTACATTTTTCACTTGGAAAAGAAACAATATATGGAAAATATCTAGCTGTTTGGGAAAAACAATTGCCACATAATGCATCAGTTACAGCACAACTGTCATACAATGTACTGTGCTGGTTACCAAAAGCATGGTTTAGTTTTATTTGTTTGCCTTTTTTTTTTTTTACATACATATTTTCCACATGAATAATGTCAAAGAGCTTTGTGATTCAGACAGAAACCCATAGACTCAGGTTCTTCATCCCAAGCATACTTTTAAAATGTGAGTTTTACTGTATAATTCTTTCTGGAACAATATAATGATGAAAAGAACAAAATCTATTAAATCATTTGTTAAGATGAATAGTCATCAACCAACATCAGCATCTGGAGTGATATGTCTACACTCTTCTGTACTGAAAAACATCACTTGGGACTCCTTCCAAACATCCTGGAATGGTCCAGTGAAACCTGAATAGGGTGATATGATTACTAAGTTTGGGAAAGCTACAGAGAACAGCATTGTGGGTGACTCAGAGCAAGAAGTTCAATTAAAAAAGCATCTGTAAGTGCTTAAGATAACATTTCCCATGAAAGCTCAGGAGTGGCAGTAACATGTTGTCCTTCAGTTTCAAAGATGAACAATCCACCATCAGTGAGACATGTGCTTTGGATTGTTTTCCTTGTCTTGTTGATGGATTTATAAAGATTCATTCACAGTCACTTGTTTGATTCCTCTCGTGATCAATGGTATGCATTTCTGAGATGATGGGCCAGAGTTTGTGAGACAGCTGTGATTACGATACAGAACAAAACTGATTGAACTTGGTCTCATTAGGACTATGCTCTAACAAAATTATGTCAGTCATTATGACTAGAAATAAAGTTTTCTAAAGACTCTGGAGATAAACAATCATACTAGAACTTCCTTTGCTATTATGTTCTTTTACATCAATTTTGAAATAAAAAATTTTAGTCCTTCCTTAGTCAACAAAGAATGGAAATTGTAACTTGTAGGTCACAGTGAGAGGTTCTCAGCCCTATATATCAAGTGTCCATACACCAGTTAGTGTATTTTGGGAAATATTATGATGGAATAATAGGATCAAAGATTTAGTACTGGAATGAACCCCAGAGAACACTGAATGAAGCCCAATCATTATATAGTTTAAAAAATTAAACAATTTGCCCAGGGTTATGAAACTAGTAAATATATGATTTGGAAGTTGAACTCCGGTCTTTCTGATTACAAATTCAGTACTCTACCTACTGTATTATGCTTCCTCTCTATGCTACCCCATGCACTGGCTGCAATAATAATGAGGAAAAAGATTTTCTTCGTCTTTTATTTTTTATTTAATATAGTCTCATTTTCCTCTATCAAGATAATTTTATTTAATTAAAATACATTACATACTTATATATGTATATATGTGCATATATATATATACATATATATATATATATATATATATATATATATGCACACACATATAGATAGATACCTGAGTAAGAATGTGTGTATGTATATACCTATATATCCCCTGAATCTTCTTGCATATAAGCAAAACGCAAAAAGGACCAAAAGATCATTTCTTATTAAAAACTGCCTGCTGGTATGTTTAAGTATATAACTTATCAACTTTCATAAATTTATAATATTTAAAATGAAAAATGTAAATAGTATATGCTCCTCACTCTTCTTGGGGGAGTTTTGTGAATAAATTTCCATTCATCTAGTGACAAATGCACCCTGAAGTCATATAATTCATGTCCTTTCTCGATGAATTTAATAAGAAATAATCTGCTATTTTTCATTTTCTTTCCTTCCTCTGCTCCAATTGCACTTCCATAGAAGTCTTAAATGTTTATATATATATATCCAGTTGTGCACATTGTAAACATCTGTCAACTCAGTAAAACCCGTTGTACTGCACGCTGTCTTTTCTCTGAAGGAAAAACTGAGCTCATGGCTATGAAACTAAATTTACAATCTGCTTCATACCAGAACAAAAGAAAAAATGAATCAGAAATTTGATCCTTATTTCATTAGTTTCACCACGTCTTAGTTTGTGAAGAAAAATATATGAATTTATTTTTTCGGTTATAAATGTCATTTAGATATTGTGCTCATCCATTTCTGGGGATGGGGGGGGTTGGGAGGTGTAATTATAATTGTGCAAAGGATTCTTTTAAAAGACAAAATACTTTCTTAAAAAAAAAAACCAAGGCATCCCAAAATATTGCTTTTATGAAAAGTCTGAATATAAGTAAATTTCTTACCTATGAACAAAGTGCATTTTCTCCAAGTAGGTACATCCTCTTGCTACATCAATACAGATAGCAATTAAGTCACCAATACCAAGGAGAGGGTCCTAGAGAAGAAAGAAAATAACCAGTTACTTAAAATGTGTTTGATTGTGGAAACAATACTTTACAACATAGTATAGAAGGGAATACAATGTCTTCTTTGAGCTTATAATGATATAGAAAAATATGTAAACTCCTTAAGGGCAGGGACTATTTCATAAACATTCTTTGAATCTCAGCACAACGCCTCAGTCATTTTAGAGAATTAACAAATGTTGATTAAGTAAATGGAATTGAATGTGTTCCTTGTCCTGAATTACACAGTTCCTTGAAATGGCCTCCTCTTCCTTTCTACCTATCCAAAGTCTATGGAATACTGAGCCCAAGTCCAGTCTGTCCTCCCCCATGAATCCTCTGTGACTCCTACAGCTCTTTTTATTATTTATTATTAAAAGTTTATTATTATTATTAAAAGTTATTATTATTAAAAGTAATAGCCTAATTCCTTATCCCTTGTAAATTAGGTTGTTGTCCTTAAAAGGTGTTGGATACCTTATTTTCAATAATATTTTCAAGACTTGTTTTGCCCAAGGGACTCATGGCTCATGGCGTTGACATCATTTCCTGCCAAACTGAATTTAAAGTGGTCAAGAAGGGTTCCAGGAGCTATTGCTGATGCTTGGTAAAACCATACTAAGCAACTCTGACAAGGAAGTTTTGCCTAGCTGAATCAATTCAAGGCATCCTGAATGCTTATCATTTTTTAATATCCTTTTCCTACTATGGCTAAGTAAATCTCCTTTTACCTGTTGAATGGCCCATGAATCTTTAATTTTGTTCCAATATTGTCTGAGGCAAGCCCAGACCCAAACACCAGCTCACAACGACCTTTTCCTACTGAACACAAATGGCCTCGTTTGTTACTATGCTATATTGATTTCTGCTCCTCAGATTCTCAGATGCATGTGTTGTATCTGCCTACCAAAATAAGGACATGCCAGTCTTTGTTTTATGCTTCTGTGTATATTCCCACAGTGCTACACACATGGGAAGTCTCCTGTAGGATAATATAATCGCAGCATTTAGGTCCATGGAAGCAAAAGAATCTGACCAGTGTAACACAAGTAGAAAATTCAATCTAGACCCAAAATTTCAACAGCACTTTTTGCAAAAATAAGTGAACATACATTGTATGTATATACATACACACATGCACACACATATATATATACACACAAACAAATGCACATACAAACACAGAATTAATTATCCTCACTGAAAAGATTTCAGCTACCTTCAGCCATCCATATCAAGTTTGCTTTTTTAAAAACTTCCCTTATGCAAGATACCACAGGTTATCATAAGGGCATACTATAGATTATGAGTGGGAGGGAACCTCAGAGTACATCAGATATAATCTCCTCATTGAAAAATAAAGTGGGAAATAAGGTGCACTATTAGAATCAGACTTCAATCAATAGCAGATAGCAATAATAATTATTTGGTTCTGGTTCAAAAAGAAAAAGAAAATGTGATCACTGTGAATAGATTATTTATGGGGGATGGCTAGGTGGCACAGTGAATAGAGTACCAACCCTGGAGTCAGGAGGACCTGAGTTCAAATCCGGCCTCAGACACTTGACACACTTACTAGCAGTGTGACTTTGGGCAAGTCACTTAACCCCCAATTGCCTTCCAAAAAGCAAAAAAAAAAAAAAAAAAGGAGAGATTATTTATGAAAGATTTAAGAACAAACATAATGTGGTGCTCAGTAAACCCAAGGACCCCAACTACTGGAGCAAAGAGCCTCTATTCAACAGAGACTCCTGGGAATATTGGAAAACAATCTGATAGAAATTAAATTTGCAATAATTCTTTCAATACCTTTGATCATTAGAAAAAATGGGGTCCAGGCAGATCAAAAACCTTGCTCAGAATCCTAGCTAGTAAGTGTCTTAGGCAGGATTCATATCCACCTCTTCTAGATTCCAAGTCAGGTGCTTTTTCTATTATACATTTTTGATTCTTAGGATCCCACTCAGAGTAGGATCTAGAATTAATTTAGAGGCATTGCCCTTTAAGTGAAATTTTTTAGATGATCTAAGGACTAAATAAACCTTATATTAATCCTTAAGAAATCCACTCTTCTGCACCCCAAAATGTTCTAGTGCAGGATAGCAGGACCACTCAATGTCAAGTTTTTAGAATGTTATTCATTCCCCCAACAAAATGTTTTATTTCTTTTGTTGTTATCATTAAGTGTCAAAAACAGAGTTTTATTTTATTTTTTTGCAGGGGGGAGGGCAGGGCAATTGAAGTTAAGTGACTTACCCTAGTAAGTGTTAAGTTTTAAGGATTTGAACTCAGATCCTCCTGACTCCAGGACTGGTGTTCAATTCACTGTGCCACCTAGCCACCTGAAGAGTTTTATTTATTTATTTTTATTGTGATCAGTGGTCCCTCATTGTCCTTCATTTTTGAAGAGCACCATGACATCAGGGATATAATGACATGACTTGAAATTGATTTTCATTTAAATGAGAAAGGGCTGTGCAAAATCACCAACTTTACTTTTTGCTCCAGAGCCACCTACCTCAGACAGCCAGATATTCACATCAGGATAACTGGAGATAGCCCAGGATACAGTGGGAGATCTTGACTCTTTTAAGATGAGGTCTTTTCAAGTTCTCACTCTGAATGAAGCAACGCCCATTCAGTGAATAGGCTTCTTTAAGAAGTGAGTCAAAGGATGGCCTCTTTAATTAAAAAAAAAAAATCAAACTAGGAAGGGAAGACCCTCAGGATTGCTGACCAAAAGAGAAACAGTTCACTCTGAGCCAGCAGGGCCCAAAAAATAACTATTAAGTGGTGCTTAGGAAGGAACCTATTGTTCAATCCATGAGATCCAGAGTGAATTGGGTTTAGGGGTTGGTGTTTGAGAAAGAAATCTAGCCAGTAAACCCCAAGTTAGCTAGATATCTTCTGGTTATCAAAATTTACCCTCCTTTGGGAAGAACACCCTCAGGTAAGAAAGAGGAGGAGAGGGGAAGGGAAGGGAGGGGAGAATGAGCTGAGTTGTCCAAGTGAAATTGGTCAATTGGGTTCCCATTCAGCCAGCTCAGATTACTCACAGATAGTGGTTTTCTGTTTGTTCTCAAAGAGGACCCTGACATCAAGGAGATGATGACATGACTTTCAATTGACTTTGATTTGAGGGAGGGAAAGCTGTGCAAGGTCACCAGACTTACTTTCTCCTCCAGAGCCATCTGGGTCTTGTGGCCAGATATTCATCAGGATGACTGAAGATGGCCCAGGATGCAGCGGGTAGACTTGGCTTGAAGGATCTCAGTAAATTTTCTTAAGTGATGACTTAGCACATTGCATATCTCATTCTAAGAACCTCCTATTCAGATATTAGAGTGACTTGGCAGTAGCCAACTTGCTATCTTAGCCATGTAGCATTTTTGATCTTGAACATCTAGTGTTCTTACTCCTTACTTATCAAAATGGATGATATTGTCTCAGATTTGCATCAATTAAAGTCTGGGCATTCTCATGATGAAAATACCTACTTGTGCTGTTTATGAAGAAAGAACTTCAAAGAATAATAAATGCTTGTTGACTTGACTCTGTGAATGTTGTCCAAAGGAAATTCAAAGGAATGTAGAGTGAAAATAGCAGAGAATAATGGACTTGAAGAGCTACAATAGACCCCAGAAGATTTGTAGCTCATCAGTATTTGAACAATGATCTATTCTGTATTTTCAGCACATAGGCATCTAGCTTTTGCTTGCAAACTTCCAATGAAGGTGAACTTATTTCCAACTGATAGAGCCTGTTCTACTCTTTGACAGTTGTAAATATTAGGAAGTATTTCCTTGAATAAGGGCTAAATCTACCTCTTCTGAAGTCTCACCTATTATTCCTGGTCTTCCTTTCTAAGTACAAGAGGAATAATGTTACAAGTTTACACAAAAGCACTGAATAATGTTACAAGTTTACACAAAAGCACTTCAACTACTTGAAGGCAGTCATCAAGTATCTTTTAAATTTTCTATTTATTGAGCAAAACATTCTCATTTTCTTTAGCTGATCCTCATGTGGCATGCATTCTAAGCTTCTCATCATTCTGCTTGTCTCCATTTTTAAAAAAAAATATTGTTTGTATTTTTGGAGGGGAGAAGGCAGGGCAGTTGGGGTTCAGTGACTTGCCCGAGGTCACACAGCTAGTAAGTGTTAAGTGTCTGGGGACAAACTTGAACTCAGGTCCTCCTAACTCCAGGCCAGTATTCTATTCACTGTGCTACCTCGCTGCCCCTGTTTGTCTCCTTTTAGAGAAGGGTTTTTTAGCCTGGGGTGTGCTAACTTTTAAAATATACATATTTTCATAGTTGTGTTTCAATAGGATTAGTTTCCTTTGTCTAATCCTACATATTTTATTTTGGGTGTTTAAAATCATTCTGATGAGGACACACATAGGCCCATAAAACAAAAAAGTGCCAAGAATTCCTGTCCCAGAAACAGTCTATGGTTTTGCTAAAATACGATGCCAAGAATTTATTATACCCAATGTGGTCTGAGAAGGGCATGGTATAGCAAGCTATTAATTCCCTTTTTAGTTTCCCCTAGGTTAGCATTATGGTTTGGTCTTGTCTGGCTTTGACATCCTTATGATACTGTGAACTTCTACTGCACTTTTAAGTAACTAAAACCCCAGGAAATATTATCTAACCATATCTTCTCCCCAGCCCACTCATCCTTACATTATGAACTTATTTTAATTTTGGACTCAGTAAAAGTAGAATTTTACTTTTGTCCCAATTCAATTTTATATTCTTAGCATTAGCCCATTATTTTATCCTGTCAAGACCTTTTTGGATCAGATGCAGATTTATTCTCCCTCCAAGCTTCATTGTATCGGCAGATTTGACAAAAAAAATATCATCTATCCCCTCATCCAAGTCACTGATAAAAATTCTGAAAGACACAGAGCCAATGGGAACAGATCATGTTGATGTACCACTAAAGAACTTCCACCAAAGGACCGTTATAACATTTAGGACCTTGCTTTGGGACTCATCATTTCAACACTTCTAAATCCACCTAAGTGTATTATCATATTGTAATGGTAATGGAATTTGGAGATGCCCCTGTATTGGCTTGGTTTTTGGGTTGTGTTAAAACCCAGAGCTTGTGAATCCCACTTGTGGAATGGACTTGTTGACATGAAGAGAGAGGGCTGAACTGGGAGGAGCTGTGAATTGGGAGAGAGGCCCAAGCCGAGAGAAGGCCAGAAGGACTTTGGGAGAGCAGTATCCAGTATCATGGAGCCTGAGCTGCTGAGAGAAAGACTGCTCAGTGTCCATTGGAGCTGCCCAGGACTTTTGAGAACTGCCACCTGGAGCTGCTGAGAACTGAGGAGGCATAACTGTGATGCCAATATTTTGTTTGTCTATTTTGATGTTGTTTTGCCAGATTTACCTGCTGGTGAAGGACAGTGCTGCTATTGTAGAGGTCCTGGAACCTTGCTGTTGGTTCAGAATCCCTGAAGGAGGATTTTCCTGTTGTATGTTTACAGAAATCCTGGAAGAGGGCCTTGCTGATGTTTTAAGGGGTTCTGGGACTGTTCTACAGGTAGAAAGTGACTTGATGAGGACACTGGCCATGGCTTTGTTGAGCCTTGTCTCCCCAGGAACTGAGATTGCTGAGGGCTTGCCTCCAGTGAAGGTGAAAGATGGACCTTTCCTTGGGTTTTCAATGCTGAGACTATATCTTAACTTTGTTGTAACTTAAGAATGGATGGCTTTTTGTGTTCTCTTGCCCCTTTTGAGAAAATGTTTGGTGTTAATAGATGGTATTGTATTTCAGTAGTGTCCAGGGGTGGGAAACCTTTGGCCTGTTTGTACTCTGTGATTGACTAAATGAATGTACTTTGTTTATGATTGGAAACTATTCTCCATTTGGGAAGAGAGTAAATGAATGTACTGCCCAGGAGTGGGCTACTTTAACTACTGATCCAGAGGTGGGATACCTGGACCTTGGTACTTTGCAACTGAATTGAGAACTTACTTGCTAAATGAATGAGTTACATTGTATTTTGACTTCCTCTGTTCTGTGAATGTTTTGCTGAATAAATGGGGTTTGCTATGCTGGTAATCTGAACCTTGGAAGTTGCCTTTGCTTGGCAATGTCATATATGTCAATTGGAAAAGGACTGAACTGTTCCTTGAGTAGTGACTGGAGAAATAGCAAGACAAAAGGTCCCATCCCAAATCTGGCAAATAGATTATATTGGTCCACTACCACAAGATAAAGGATGCAGATATACTTGTGTTGACACCTATTCAGGTGTACTAGTGGCTTGTCCTTATAAGAATGCAACCCAGAAAAAAAAACACCTGTAAAACTCTAGATCTCATAAGTCTATATTATGGAACCCCAATGCAGATTCAAAGTGACAATGGGTCACATTTCAAAGGTAATGAAATGAAGAGGAATTATATACTAAACAATATAGAATGGATACATCATATTCCATATTATCCACAAACATCTGGGTTAATTGAAAGAATGAATGGATTGTTGAAAGAACAGTTAAGGAAGTTAAATTCCAGTGCTTTGTATCAACATTGGAAGGATAATTTGCTTATAGCTTTATGTAATTTGAATAATAGACCATTGGGGGGAAGTACACCTCTAGCCAGAATGATGACCCCAAACCTGCAAATTACAAAACAGCAAACACATAAGATCCCAAATATTGAGTACTGGACTTTGACGTCAGATGTCCCAGTACCCAACCCAGGAACATCTGTTTCGGTGGAGTATGATTTACACTGTTTAGATGACTTTTGGTCAGACAGAAAAGAAATAAGAAAAATCTCCACTGGAATATGCATAAGAATCCCTAAAAATCATTTTGGACAGATTTTACTCAAATCAGGATTAGCAGCTAAAGGAATACACGTAGTAGCTGGAGTAATAGATTCTAATTATCAAGGAGAAATTGTTGTGACATTCCATAATTTAGGTGAAGGGCCCATACAGATTTGTAAAAATGATAGCATAGTTCAAGTGATTATCGTTCCTTGTAAAACAATACCACTTGTAAAAACTGACCCTCTTTCCAAAATAACTATCAGAGGAACTGAAGAACTTGATTCTACTGATAGAATAAAATTGAGAACTAAAGTATGGGTAAAACAGAAGTCACATGATGGATGTTCCAAAGTCTGCAGAGATTATAGTATATGGGAGAGATAACACTGTAACTAGTGTTTATTCCAGAGAAGATGATTATAAAATTGTACCCTTAATTCATTTTATCTACCGTGAGTGAGGCTACAATAGTGGGCTCATGGACTCCAGTAGCATGGCTAATCCTGTATCTACCTTGTTTCTGGTTATTGTCTTCTTCTTCTTGGCTTTTTGTGTGTTCACCTTGTTTGCTAAATTTGTTTCCACAGGCTTGGTACCCTCCACTGGTAGATGCCGATAGCTCAAGCTGGATGTCACCCCCTGTCCACAACTATGATGTGTCACCACTGGACCTGGCATCAAGCACATTCCAAATGCTGGCTAAAGAAGTGACCTCTCAAATGGGACCCCTTGGGACAGGGACAGCTCTATGTCCAATTTCAGCAGCAAGTAGCCATGGAAGAAGAGACCTTCGCCCCTTACCCCAGATTTTAGGACCTCATTTGTGCGGGGGAGGGGGTAATGATGGGGAGCTTGTGCTCAAACCCCGCCCTAAAATATTGTTTTCTGTGTTTATTTTGTGCTATCTTTGTTATTATATTGTTGTAAAATTCTGTTGACACCAGTTACTCCTAAAACTCCTATTAACCTATGGAATGAAATGTATTGTTAATGTGTCTTTGCCAATTAAGGGACATGAAAGATCTTGGGGCGGAATGTAATGACACTGGGTTTTGAAGATCTTCTATGTCCCTTGAACTTGCTGACATAGCAGGAAGGGGTGGAGCAAGAGAAATCCAGAACCAAGCTCGTGTCCCTGCCATGGTGACTGAAAGCAGTGGCAGCAGTGTGAACTCCTTTTTCTTTGAGCCTGCAAGAATCTCTGCTAAGGACTCCTGCTGAGGACTGCCAGGGCAGGAACTGTGGGGGGTGGTGGGGAGGAGCTGCTGGGAGCAAGCTGCCTAGACACTGAGCGGTTGTCTTGAGGAGGAGAGGAGGATCTTTGCCTGAGGTAGCCTGTCCTGTTTTGAAGGCTTGAGAATGTGGGTGTTTACTACTTTAACGACCTGTGCCAACTTTATAACTACTGTATTGGCTTTGACTTTCTGATTTTGGGACTCAGTTTTCTGGTATTTGAATAAATGCTCTAGCTATATTTCCCATATAGAGAGCCTATTACATTTTGTGATTAATAACCACATCAGCATACTTATAGTTACTGTAGGCATTGTGAATACTGCATTGTTGATACACATATAGCCTATATATTTCCATCCTAACCAGAAGCACAGCCTGAGAGAATTTGGCAAATGGTCTGTTGATATCTAAGTATGCTATGTCTTTATCATTCCTCTGATTTCCCATGTCAATAAAAGAAAATGAGGTTAATTTGACACAGCCTGTAACTGATGAAGCCATGTTGGTTTGTAGGGTTATGTGATTCCACTTTGAAGTACTCACAAATCAGGCCTTACTATTTTGTCTTAGAATTTTGCTAAAGATAAAAGACCAGCAACATGGCTAATGTGAAAATATGTTTCACTTTCATACTCGATGCCATATTTCTTGCCTTCTCCATAGGTGAGAGAGAGGCTGGAGGGAGGGAGAAAACTTGGAACTCAAATTTTAAAAATGAATGATAAAAAATCAATAAGTAATAATTTTTAAAAAGATAGAAGGCAAGCTGATTGCTCTACAGTTTGTACATTCGACTCTCTTTCCTATGTGGCCGTCTCCAGGCCTACAAAATCAATCCCATTTTCCAATATCTTTCATTCTCAAAAATCTCTGAAAGACTCAAAGATCAGGCCTCACAATTCTTTCAATATTTTCTGCTATAGCTTATCCAAGCTGTGTGACAAACTCAGTCAAGACAATTAGATGCTCCCTGATGACTTTGCTCAGCTTTCATCTTCCTCTCTATCATGAACTTTATGATAGCGTGGTCACTTGACTCCAAGGTTTATGTTGTCTTTGTTGTTCAGAATCAAGGCCTTTAGTGTTTTAGAATGAAATTGTCATTAAGGCGTCACATATTTTCTGATAATGTGATTTTAACCTAAAGAAAAATCAAGTACTAGTTTGCATAGCTGAAATTCCTTAACATTACAGTAATATTTTCTGTGTTGGGGCTTCCTCTTCCTTCTGTTTAGGTGATCTATGTTAACTCCTAACAAGGACACATATTTCTATCTTTTCCCTTACTTAAATAATTTCTACCACATTTCTCTCCTCAGGTTCCTGGATCTTCTTGCACAGAATAGATAATGAGTCTGTATACATATATGCATATATGTATATAAATGCACACATACATGTGCGTGTATTTAACTTTCAATTGCTTTTCTGTTAGTTTGTTCTTCCTTTTTAATATATATTTATATGTATTTTAATATGTATTTGGAAACAACTTGGGGTGTCTAGGTGGCACAGTGAATAGAGTACCAGCCCTAGAGTCAGGAGGACCTGAGTTCAAATCCAACCTCAGATACTTAACACTTACTAGCCATGTGACCTTGGGCAAGTCACTTAACCCCAATTGCCCTGCCCTCCAAAAAAAAGGCAAAAAAAAAACCCTAACCTATTTCTCAAAAGTTTTGAGTCACATAAAACAAATGTTTTATTTTGAAAATTGACTAAATTAACACATTTAAATTTATGGAAAATTTTAATGTTTATTAAGAGCTTCCTTCATAGTAAATTTATAAAATAAATAATACAAGTATTATTATCCCAATTTTTACAGGTGAGTCTGAAGGGCAAAAAAGTGACTAGCCTAGGGCCACATAGCTTAGAAGTATTAAATGGATGCTCAGCAGATTTGGACTTGATTCTTTTTATTTCAAGCCTGAGGCTCTTTTCACTATATCCTATAAAACAACAAATAGAAGAAATGTGGAAACTATATACATATACACATATATAGATATGTAGATATATATTCCCATGATTTAAAAATGTCTCCAATTTCCTTCAAAAATAATATAATCAAATAATCATATAGATTTTTATTCTATATACAGTAAAAGATTCAGTATATAACCAATATGTGAAGGAATTTCTTCTCTTTTAACAGAATTTTGAAAATACCCTTAGGCTATTTAAGTTCATTGACTTACTCAGTCCTAAGAAATACTGTGCATTAATTCAATGTTTTGATCCATTTATCTGCAAAAAAGAAATTGAAAACAGGAAATGGTTTGAGATTGAGGTCAGGCCTAGATGATCCTCTCTGTTTCTCATCCTGGCACTGGGAAATACATCCACTTCACAATATCCTGCTTTTAGTTGATATTGATATAAAAGTTGAAGGGAAGATCAAAAGTCACACACACTTCTATTACTCTGACACAAATATGTCATGGTTAGAATAATTTAGGAAGTATTGACTAGTCTTCAGAAAATTATTATAATTAAAGTTAAAGAACAATAGAAAGAGTCCTGAAATCAGTTACAGGAAGTGAGTTTAATCCTGGTTCTGACACTTGTTGCATGTGTTATGGTGGGCAAGTACCTTAACCTTCCAAGGTCTCATCCATAAAAATAAAAGTCTGAGCCAAAGTACCCTGAAGGTCTGTACCATCTTTAATTCTGTGACCCTATAACAGTGAATGTGAGTCAACGATTCTTTTGTAGAGAGACAATTTGGTGTCATAGTTAGAGATTTATGGGCAGAAAAACTGGAGTTTTCATTTTATCTCAGATTCTTACCAGCTATGTGATCCTGAGCAAATCCCTCAATCTCTTTCACATTCAGTTTCTGCATCTGTAGAGTGGGGATAATACTATCACCTAGCGTTCTAGGTTGTCAAGGTTGTTTCAAATGAGATAATATATATGTAAAACTCTTTGTAGACATTACAGTAACATGTAAATCATAATAATAATTATTATTAGATGCTCATCTTATAATTTCAAGACAACATTTGAAAGTATGGTACTTTATATCTGTGAAACTTTAGAATACCATAATCATAATAAATCAAAATTATAGATAATTTAGAGAGCAACAAAGAGATTCAGGATCACAAAATTAGGCTGCGAAATATTTCCATCTATAATTTATACAGAAGACATAGAACAAAATACATACAAGAAGAGGATGATCATATAAGAATTTGGGTCAGGGGGCAGCTAGGTGGCTCAGTGAATAGAACACCAGCCCTGTAATCAGGATGACCTGGGTTCAAATCCGGCCTCACACACTTAACACTTACTAGCTGTGTGAACTTGGGCAAGTTGCTTAATCCCAATTGCCCTCCAAAAAGTGGAAAAAAAGAAAAAGAATCTGAGTCAGTCATGTAGTTAAATCAAGCAATTTCCAGAAAGATCACTTAAGTGTTATAGTGGCACCCAGATAATGTCCATGCTGATTCTATACTTTCTCAGATACACATAGATAAGCAAGGTCCAAACATCCAAATGTATTTTGAAACCTGGACTAATTTAAAAAGACTTAGAGGAAGGTCATTTGATTGTTGTGTAGATCCTCTATGGGCACAGGGTGTTCAGGGAAATCTTTGACTTCTATCGTGAGGGCTGCTGAGCCCTTTTCATGGCTGCTTTCCACCTTTAATGTCCACCTCATTCACACAGCTATGACTCTGAGAAGTGGTAGCATGCATAGCAGCCACATCCTGGTAAACTATTTAGGGAGATTTGCTAAACCAGGTTGAAGGTAACCAAGGGTATATAAACACATCAGTGAGTTACAGAAGTGTCTACCCAAAGTACGTGAAGACTCTCCCCACTTGACTGGGCAGATGAGAGCAATTTGTTCCAATAAGTTTTTGGCTATGAAGGTGGCTAAAGCAGGCATTGTAGAGTGCTTAGAGCTTAGTGCTTAGACATCAAAGATACTAAGGTCCACCCCCTGCATCTTGAGCCATTACCAGTTGCCTTGATTTTGCCTTGTGATTGTACTCTAATGGCTCTGGAAGAGAGAGTGAGGCCACCAACTTCATACAACTCTTCCTGGCTTAAGTTAAATGTGTGCATGAGTCAAAAAACATCACTCATACCATTTAACTATTTTTACCTACCTCAAAGTCCTGTGGTAATAGACAAGTGTCAAAGCAGCAGGTGTGAATGCACTGGGAGCTGTAGTCATAACCCTGCCCAAAGGTGACTCAGACCATGAGTTCATCTTTTCACTGGACTGAAGCAGTGGTGGGATTCAACAGCTCCCTGGGTATCTGAACCTTTTTTTGAGGGGGTGAGGGGTGGGAAGGCAAGGCAATTGGCGTTAAATGACTTGCCTGAGGTCACACAGCTAGAAAACGTGTCAAATGTCTAAGGCCGGATTTGAACTCAGCCTCTCCTGACTCCAGGGCCAGTGCTCTATTCATTGCTCCACCTAACTGCCTCTGAACTTTTTTTTAAGGACCTCACTGCTTATCTCCTGGTGTGATGAAGGGTATAAAAAAGGTGTCCTAAAAATCATCTGCTTCACCCAGTCCTAGCCGGCTTAACTGTGAAAGGCAGGGATCCCACTCCATGGTCAAAACATACACAAAAAATATATACAAAAATTTTTTGTGAAAATAATTCCATCAATCATCAATATATAGAATGTATGCACATTTATGGATGAAACAAAATCCAGTAGAACTGAAAGACGAACATCTCTTGTAGAAAAAAAATGCTACAGGTATCACATCTAAATGGCAGCCTTGAGTGAAACAAGGATGACAAATGAAGGTCAACTTACCAAAGTTGGAGCTAGATACGTGGTTTTCTTGTAATGGCTGCACTAAAAGGAGTGCAGTGAAGTTGGTCTAGGTTTCACAATAAAAAAAATAATGATCTAGTCAACAAGCTTGTATGCCTACCAAAAGGAGTGAATGACAAGTTCCTAACAATGCCACTTGCAGAAAAGTGCCATTCCATTTACAAACCCTGATGAGGTCAAAGAAAAAAATTATTAAGCCCTGGATACCCTCATCATCAATTTGCTAAAAGAAGATAAACTTATAACTCTGGGTGACTTTAATGCCAGAGTAGGCATAGACTATCAGATAGTCTTTGGGAGGAATGAAGTCAGAAACAGCAACAGCAATGGTCACTTGCTGATGAAGACTTGTGCATTTCATCATCATCACTGAAACTATCTTCCAGTTACCTAAATGGAATAAAACTTCTTGGATGCATGCTTTCAGCAAACATTGACATTTAATAGCCTGTCACTGTAAGAAGAAAAGACAGACAGGATGTGAATGATGAAGGCTATGTGTAGTGCAGAGTATTGGACTAATCATAGACATCCTGACTAAACTAAACATTTACTTTCAACAAAAATGGTGGCCCCAAGGCAAGATGACTAGAAGAAATTACACATAGACTAATATCTCAAAACATTTACCCAGTTAAAGTCAAAATACATACATGACCTAGATATAGAGAGATATCACAAGAAAATCTGAAGAATACAGAACACATTACTTATCAGACTAGTGGATAGGCAAACAATTTATGAATAAGCAAGAGATAGACAGCAGAGTAAGGAATAAAATGGATAATTTCTACTACATTAACTTTCAAAAGTTTTTGCACAAATAGAATAAATGTAGCCAAGATCAGGAGGAAAACAGAAAATTGGGGAAACATTTTTATAGACAGTTTCTCAGAAAAAAGTTTTTGTATCTCAAATATGTAAGGAACTTTGTAAAATCTATAAGAATATGAGTCATTCCCCAATTGATAAATAGTCAAATTATATGAGTAGGAAGTTTTCTGATGAAGAAATCAAAATAATTTGTGGTCATAAGAAAAATAAAACACTCTAAGTCATTAACAGTGGGAGAAATACAAATTAAAACAATCTTGAGATATTATTTTATACCAATTAGACTGGCTGAAATGATTGAAGGGGAAAGCAACAAATGTTTGAGATGTGGAAAAATTGGGACACTAATCCATTGTTGATGATTTGGGAGTTGATCCAGCCATTATGGAAAGCAATCTGGAATTATACCCAAAGAATCACTAAGTTACCCATACCCTTTCATCCAGCAATACCACTACTAGGTCTATTTCTCAAGATTATTAAGGAAAAAGAAAGAACCTATATGTTCTAAAAATGTTTATAACAGCTCTTAGTGGTGGCAAAAAAATGGAAACTGTGAGGATGTCCAGGGCAATGTCTAAAGAAGTTGTGGTATATGATTGTGAGGGAATGCTGCTATGCTATAAGAAATGATGGATTTGATGATCTTAGAAAAACATGGATAAACTTTCATAAAATAATAAAGAGTGAACTGAACAGAACCAAGAGACATTGTATAAAGCCACATCAATATTGTTTTAAGAACAATTCTGAGTGACTTTTTGGCTATTATTAATTCCCACATTAACTACAAAACACGTATGAAAGAAGACACTGTCTACATCTAGAGAAAGAACTGATAAAAAGAAGTATGAATTGGATTATTTTACATATATCTATATTTGCATATATATGCAAATATATATACATATATATGTATATATACATATATATATATTTGTGTCCAAAGGTAGCCATTTCTAGGGTGAGGGAGTGGGCAAAAGAAAAAAGAAAAA
>CM053591.1:35833742-35895100 GCA_028646515.1 Pseudochirops corinnae | reverse complement strand
GGGTGGGGGAAAGAGGGGGAGAAAATATGTAACTCAAAATCTTGTGGAAATGAACGGTGCAAACTATAATAAAATAAAATAAAATAAAAAAAAAAACAACATAAAATGCTTATCACTCCGTCCCCCGAACACATTTATACAATGATTCAGTAAATTAAAAAGACTTTTTTCTATCATACTCCTATGGATTTTATGAAGTAAAAAATAATTTTTGAAGAAATATGCATTTTCTTTCTAGAAGGACTAAAATGTCTGCTAATATTTTAACCTAGACAGTGAATTCCTGTGACTGTTATTGAAAAAACAGGTATTTATAAGAAGGAGTTATATATTTACACAAAATCAATGAGTTTCAGATTATGGTTCTATTGAATCTATATTTCCTTATAGACACAATAATAAACCACGATTGTATAAATCCCAGAAGCATTCTACGGAAGTAATGGTACTTAGTACAAGTTAGCAATAAAGGACTTGGAAGAGACTTGGTTTATATATAATTGAGTATATTTGTCTATGCCATCTGGAAGCCTTTAACAATCCATCAATTAGTCAGATTATTACTGTTTTCATTTAATGCACTGTCAGATTCAAAGTCTAGTATTTTTTGTGATTGAAGGGGTATTTGTGTGTGTGTGTGTATCAAAAGCTTGATTATTTGATTGATCTGAGTAATTTACTGAATATCATTTATTACTAGCTTCTTTTTATTTAAAAAAAACAGATTAGAATTCAGCAACTTTGTTATTTCAAAATCCTTTGCTTCACTAGCAATTTCCTTTGCTACCTTGGAAGAGCCAATGTGATTAAATATTTACTATGGGCTTAACTGCATATGGTACTGTACAGTACTATAAAAATAAATTACCTAAATAGAGTAGTTTACTTCTAGTCATAGTAAAATTATATAGGGAGGGAAGGGGGCTGATTCTGGAGACAGGAGAAACAGAGCCTAAGATATACCTCAACTTCTTATTTTACCACCTAAAGGTTCTGCACAAATTTATATACATTCCCCCCGCCCTCCATGTTTTCTATGTGTAATGATAATGGGATTGGAAGATCTTCCATGCCCTTTGAACTTGCTGACATAGCAGGAAGGGGTGGAGCAAGAGAGAAAGCCAGAGCCAAGGTAGAGTCTGTGCCATGGTAACTGGAAGCAGCAGCAGCACTGCAGTTGTGGCGCAAACTTCTTTCTTGTTGATCCAGCCAGAATCTCTGCTAAGGACTCCTGCTAAAGACTGTCAAGGATGAGAACTGCAGAGGGGCTGGAGCTCCTAGGAGCAAGCTTCCTGGAAGCTGAGCAATTGGCATGAGTGAGGAGAGGAGTATCTTTGCCTGAGGTAGCTTGTCCTGTTTTGAAGGCTGGAGAATGTGGGTGTTTACTACATTAACTACATGTGCCAACTTCATAACTACTGTGTTGGCTTTGACTTTCTGATTTTGGGACTCGGTTTTCTGGTATTTAAACAAATGCTCTAGCTATATTTCTCATGTAGAGAACCTGTTACATTTTGTGAATAATAACCCTATCAGCATGCTTATAGTTACTGTGGGCATTGTGAATACTCTCTTGTTGATACACTATGCTACATTAGGAAATCAATCAATTAACAAGCACTTTATAGTGTCTACTCTGTGTCAAGTATAATGCCAGGCATTGGGGATAGCAAGGCAAAAATGAAATATTCTATGTACTCAATGAATTGATATTTTATCAGAGGAAACATCACATATATATGAATTATTACACACTAAATATGTACAAAATAAATATAACATATATTTTGGGAGTTGTGGAGAGGGCATCATTAGCTAGAGAGATCTTGAAAAACTTTATGTAGAAGGTGTCCCTTGACCAAGCTTTTGAAGGAAACCAGAATTTTAAGATGCAGAGACAAGCTGAATTGGATTCTAGGACTTCAGACTACCTATTACAAAGAATTGGAGATGAGACATGCAAAGGAATAGCATGAAGGTCAATTTGGTTGGATTGTAGAGTACAGGATGGGGAATATTGTTTAATAAATTCAGTGATCAGAGCCTGAACTACAGAAGTCCTCACAGAAGCAATGATATGGGGACAGATGAAAGAGTTGTGGAGGTGGTAATTGATGTGGATACAAAGGTGCCCTAAGGGTTAATTATAAGGGTTACTTTCCCCCAAACCCCTGAGGAGGTTTGAGGCTTATTCTTAGCCCATCCTGTAACAAAATACCATGCAACTTGAATCAAAAGAATTATTTTTGTCCCCCTATCCTGTGTCATTCACTTATCTTCCCCATCCTGTGTCATGACAATTTTTCCTTATCTTGCAAGCAACCACCTAACTCACCATGTTTGTATTTATCTGGTCCCTAAAACTCCAACCCCCATTAGAAACCCTAAAATTACATCATCATCCTACAGACTGTGTACTTTTCTGGCTATATAATTCTGGTCCTTTTCCTATATCATTGCCTTTGTTTAGCTCCTTGCTAAGTCTCAGGCCTGTGAGTTTTGCATCAATAAATCTCTCTTTGGCTAAAGAGCAGGTCTGATTGAATTCTTTTAAAACCTGAACCAGGTTTTGACCTTTGACAGTAATGACCAGATTTGCTAAATAACTAGCTATGTAGGGCTAAGTGAGAGGGAGGAATTAAGGATAACATAAAAGTTAAGAATATGTGTCACTGGAAAAATGATTTATAAAAATAGTGAAGGTAGGAAGAGATGTGGGTGTTGGAGAAAAGACAATAAATTCAGTTCTGAACATAGTGAATTTGAAATACCTACAGAATATGCATTTTGAAATTCCAGCAAACAATTGAATACAAATGATCAGAGCTCAGGAGAGAGACTGGGACTAAATACAGAGATCTGGGAGCCATTTTTATAGAGATGATCTTTTAATCCAGAAGAGCTGATGAAATCACCAAGTTGAAGAATGCAGATAAGAAGCCTCTGGGCATATCTTGGGACATACTCTGAGTGAGAGAGTACAATAAGGAAGATAAACTACTGAAGGATACTGAGAAATGGGTAACTATACAGTAGGGGAATCAAGAGAGAGAAATGCTGAAAAAATCCAGAAAGGAGAAAGTACTCCAGAAAGGAGAGAGGAGACAGGGAGAGACAGAACGGGATTAATCATCTCATAGAAAAGGCAAAGGATAATTGTTACAACGGAGGAGAAGAACAGGAAGGCAAAAGGGAAAGAGTCAACCTTACTGTCATTGAACTTGGCTTAGGGAAGGAATGACATAAACTCTAAACTGGGTATCTTGCCACAAAGGAGAGTAGGGGGGATGAAGACGAGAGGTGGGATGATGGAGGGGAGGGGAGGGTGAAGGGGAGGGTTGATGGAAGTACACACTTCTGTAAAGGGACAGGGACAGGGTAAAGAATAGAACAAGGGGACGGGGGCCCGATAGGAAGGAGGGACTTATAATCAGTCTCTCACAATATGCCCCCTGTGGAGAAGTTCTTCCTAATTACATATGTACAGCCTATATTTAATTACTTGTCCTTCCAGTGGGGGTGGGTGATGAGGGAGGAAGAGAAAGAATCTAGAATTTAAAGTTCTACAATCAAATGTTAAAATATATATATATATATATATATATATATATATATATATACATACAATTATTGTTATTATTAACTACATCCAACTGGGACTTAAGATACACAGGCACTGTGGTAGGGAGATCCATCCTGCCCTACCAGAAGGTCAGAGGGGTGATGGGGGAGGATATAGGAGAGAATAGATTTGGGGAGAGGTTATAAAATGGGATGGCTGTTTTGGTGTGGTAGGTAGCAGAAAGATGGGGAGAAAATTTGTAACTCAAAATATCGTGGAAATGAATGATGTAAACTAAAATAAATAAAAGTTCAAAAAATAAAATAAAATAAAATTACCCACCGGTTGTGGAAAAAAAAAAAATTCATCAGAATACTCATCTAAGAGATCTTCTCTTACTTTGGAAAAGAGTAATTTTGGTTGACTATATGATGATAAAACAGATTATACAGAGTTAAGTGAGGAAAAAGAAGGGCAAGGAATGGCTGTGTATAGTCTATAAACATATTTTTCTGGGAGTAGGAAAGGAAGGAGAGAATACTAGCTTGGACAATAGGAGATGAGAAGATGGAGATGAGGAGGATGAGGAGGAGATGAGGAGATGAGAAGAGATGAGAAGAGAGGAGGAGATGAGAAGATTTAAAGATTTCTTTTTTTTTTGGAATGGAAAAAACTTGGGTATGTTTGCTCTTGAGATTCAGAGAAATTAAAATCAGAAAAGAGATGGGGAAGGTCTGTTGAAGAAGGAGGTAGGGGATATTCAGTGATTGTGACAGAGAACAAACAATCAGCATCAATCTTGTCCAGAGGTCACATGGCACAGGTACCAGATATATATCTATATTTTGGACATACAGAAAGATGAAAATATCTAATTAATGTTTGAATTTACAGGCATGCAGTCATATGGTTATAGAGGGAGGCCCAGATTAGAAGCATAATTCAAGATGGAAAATGAAGACAACTACTGTAGTAGTTCCATTTCTAGACAAAGTAAAGCAAAAAAAAAGTTGTCATTATTTCAGACCTAGCAGGGATAATCCTGTTACTGAGTAAATATAGTTTATTGCTATATATTAGTAGTAATGATGAGGTACAGGCTCTGGCAGCCCCCTTGAGCTCTCCTTGAATCTTAAGGCATTTGCCTGAGGTCATGGGTCTTAAGTTGTGGCTCAGCCCAAGTCTTTAGCCCTCCTTTGTTTCAACAGTTTCCCACCCTTGATGCTCCTGTTCCCACCCTTGAACTGGCCTGGCCCACCATTGCTGTGGTCTCCAGGTAGCATCCAGCAACTTCCCACCCTTAATCACTCATTACTGGCGTCTGACTCATCTGACTCCTCTTGAAGAACCTCCCTAAACTCCTCCTCTAGACCACCGCTAGATTCCTCCCACAACCTTTCTGTATATAGGATCTCATCTTCCCTCCATGTGGTGTGAGAGTGCCATAGAACTGAAGAGGTTACCCATAAAGAGTGTTAGGGTTGCTCCTCAAAATACCTACATGCTGAGTCCTGCCAAAAGAATTAAACTCAAGTCTTCTCTCAACCAAAGAAAAGTAAAGTTTATTAAAAGTTCATTAAAAGTTCGCCATATGGGGTAGACTCTTAAGGAGCCTAGGTATCTGCAATGCTTGCATTGGACAAGCAGGCCAGAGTAAGTCTGGCACAGAATAAGTCTGTGTTAGGTCATTCTACGCTTCTCTTACACCACATGGAGGGAAGATGGGGTCTTATGTGTGGAGGAATCTAGGGGTGGTGTAGAGGAGGAGTTTGGGGAGGGTCTTTAGAGGAGTTAATGAGGTCAATGCAAAGATGGATTGATATTTTGATAGGCTCAAGGGTGGGAAGTAGATGGACAATGGAGGGCTAGGCTAGTAACAGAGGTTTTGGCCCTGTCACAGTGAAATACCTATGGCCTCTGCAAATGCCTTATCAAGTGGGAAGATTCAATCAGACTTCAAGGGGTTTCTCAGAGCTTGTACCTCAAAGATACAAGGAGAGCTCAAGGTGGGTCCCAGAGCCTGTACCTCATCAGAATGACCTAGCATAGACTTAGTCTGTCCTGCTTGCCCAACACAAGCATCACAGATACCTAGGCTCCTTAAGAGTCTACCCCATATGGCAAACTTTCAATAAACTTTACTTTTCTTTGGCTGAGAGAAGACTTGAGTTTAATTCTTTTGACAGGACCTGGTGTGTTGGTATTTTGGGGTCTCGAGCAACCCTAACTCTCCTTATGGGTAACCACATCATTTGTATGTTTCCCTGACTGGGAACACTGTTAATCTCAAGCTCTTCTCCAGCTGGACTGGAAGGTATGTAAGCCTCTCTCTTTCCCTCCTTCTTGTTTTCCAAGTGAAGAGGTTTACCCAAAGAGGGTTAGGGTTGCCTGAGATCCCAAAATACCAATATACCAGGTCCTGCCAAAAGAATTTCACTCAAGTCTTCTCAGCCAAAGAAAAGTAAAGGTTATGGAAAGTTTGCCTTTTCGGGAAGACTCTTAAGGAGCCAGTCTATGCTAGGTCATTCTGTGATTCTCTCACACACATGAAAGGGAGATGGGATTCTTATATACAGAGGAATCTAGGGGTGGTCTAGAGGGGCAGCTTGGGGTGAGTCTTCAGGAGGAGTCAATGAGTTCAGACTCCAGTAATGAGTTTGGGGAGGGTCTTCAGGAGGAGTCAATGAGGTGAATGCAAGAGTGGATTGATATTTTGTTAGGCTCAAGGGTGGGAAGCAGATGAACAATGGAGGGCCAGGCTAGTTAAGAGGTTTGGGCCCAACCACAGTGAAATACTTATGGCCTCTGCAAATGCCTCATCAAGTGGGAAGATTCAATCAGACTTCAAGGGGGTTTCCCAGAGCTTGTACCTCGAAGATTCAAGGAGAACTCAAGGGGGGTCCCAGAGCCTACACCTCATCACAAGTACCTTAGAGGTGTGATTTTTTGAATGTTTTTTGTGTTTTGATTTGTTTTTGTGGGCCTGACCTGTCAGATCCCATTAGATCAGATAGCTAGGAGGCTATCTAGTACTCAGTCTGACCTCTCAGGTTCTTGGTCTTGTTTGGTTATGTTGGAGAACATGGACCTGAATGAAGCTTCTGAGGAATGGAGGACAAAGACAGTTGCCCCATCAGGAAGAATCAGGCAGATTTCTTTAAGTTCTCTTGGCACTAAGGAACTGGGAAAACTCAAGGTATTTTTTGTGAGTTTTTGCCTTTTTTTGGTTTGTTTTTCAAGACTTACTCTCCAACCTTCCTTTATGGAGGAAGGGACTTCCAGGTCCTATGCCTGTAGCTCCCAAAATTTCACCTTTGGTTGTCTTTTAAGATGGATAAAAGCTGCCTACTTAATGGTCTTTGTTGAACTTTCTTGGAACATGGTTCTCAGGTAAGTTTGTGAGATGCTTTAAGCTAGAGACTCTCCACAAAGGGGCAACAGGGACCAATTAAATGACCCACTTCCTATGGCTTCAGCCTTGGCCCTTGCCCCCTCAGGGCTGTACATAAGACTCCATCTTCCTTCCATGTGTTTGAGAGCACCACAGAATGACCTAGCACAGACTTAGTCTGTTCTGCTTGCCCAGTGCAAGCATCACAGAAATCTAGGCTCCTTAAGAGTCTACCCCATATGGCGAACTTTTAATGAACTTTTAATAAACTTTGCTTTTCTTCGGCTGAGAGAAGATGACTTGAATTCATTTGGCAGGATGCAGCATGTTGGTATTTTGGGGTCTCTAGAGCTACCCTAACCACATCAGAATCAGGTAGAGTTGGGTTCCAATTCTGCCTCTGATACTAGATTTAAAGGAGGACTAGCACATATGTGTTATTTTGTTTAAACATTTTCCCACAATTTCCTGTTTATATATAGTATAGGTTCTATATCATGTGTATTTAAATTTCCTTCCAGTTCAAATACTTGATCTACTTTTTCCAGGTATTGAGATGAGTGATGAGGAATTGTCTGCTTGATGAGTCAGACGAAACAGTTTGGAAATTTTTGAAATTATAAAGGTTATTAGAAATGGGGTTGGTGCAAAGCAAATTCAGACCTTATCAGGGCTTGAGGGGGAAAAAGTATTGATTGAAAGTCAACTATGTGATCAGTACTGATTTGTGATTATCAAAGCCAAAACCATCCTTATTGGGTTTCTTAGTATGGGGATATAACTAAGGCTTGAGGGCCAAATCCTGTGTTTATGTATGCCTCCTGAGCCAAGAATGGTGTATACATTTTGAAATATAATAAAATGTACTTAAAAATGTAAAAAACAGTCTTATCTCACAAGATGTATAGACAGGATGAATTTGTCCCATGGATCTGTAGCTTGCTGAACTCTAGTATAGTAAGTGGGAGGATGTGGGAGTAGACTCTGGGGTGCTTGTAGTGGGACAACTTCAGTGGCCTAGAACCTTTTCCTGTTCTTTGAGTCTTTCCTGTGTAGCCTTGGATATTGGCTCTTCTGCTGAGACAACTAGGAGCATACCCATGACCCTTAGGATATCTTTCTTTGAATACAATCATAGGCTTCTCTAGGACTCAGAGGCAGAGTACATTTGATAGGTGATCAGAGTGATGATGTGTACTACAGATGTGGCCTAGAGCCATGTATCTTGCAGAAATGAGTTCAATCTACTTTCCACTAGAAAGAATGTTCAGCAGGTGGCATCAAGATGTATCAAACAATCTGTTACTATGGATCAGAGTTTTGGGTGAACAAAATCTACTTAGGAAGCAATCCCAGAAGCTTTTGGTGTGTTCTAAAATAAAAGTACACTCACCAAAGTAGTTCTTCATTAGATTTGTCCAAAAATATAGCTATCTAAGTGAAGTAGTGAGTTCCTCATTACTGGGAGGGTATAGACAAGAACTATATGACTATTTGTCAAAGATATTGTAGAAAAAATCATGCTTGGGAAAAGAAGCATTCTTTTAAGACCAGTATGTGAAAATCCAGATGTACAAAAAACAAACAAACAAACAAACAAAAAAACAAAAAACAACCAAACAAAAATAATGGAGAAAGGAAGCACTGAGGATTGCTTTTCACATTTATTAGCATAATTTAAATGCGAAATATCCCTATTGCATTTAAAACATGAACCAAATTATTACAATGTGAATTATATACTATTCAAGCTAAAAGACTGAAGATATACCTGGAGAAGAAAATACTTAGGAGGAAATGAGATCATTAGATTTAATCATTTCCAGAGTTGTTATGTGGAAGAGGTAGATAATAAACTAAGGATGACGTGTTAAAGATACAGGAAAGCAGAAACTGCTTCAAGTCAACAAGCCAAGTCAACATGCATTTATTAAGAGCTTCCTATGTGCTAAGTACTGGGGACATAAAGAAAGGTTAAAGAAAAGAAGCAGTTCATAGCCAACAATTACCACATAATTGTTAAATTAAATCATTCTTATTCCTCATCCTTGACTTCTACATCATTTAACACTATTGACTACTTCCTCCTTTGTAATATTTTTTGTGAGTTTTATAGCACTGCTTTCTCTCTCCCTCTCCTACTCTCCTCCCTTCCCCCTTTTCTTCTCTTCCTCTCATACTCTCTCTCCTTTTCCTGTCAATCTGACCACTCCATCTTACTCTCCATTGAGAACTGATCATTCATGTACTTTTCTCTATCCATATCTATGTCTATGTCTATATCTATCTATCTATCTATCTATCTATCTATCTATCTATCTGTCTGTCTATCTATCTATCTCTATATCTGTATCTGTATCTCTATATCTCTATATCCATATCTTTATCTATATCTATATCTACATCTACATCTACATCTACATCTACATCCATATCTATATCTTAGGGCTCTGTCCTGGGCACTCTTCTCTTTTCTCCTTTCATGTTCCCCTCCTTTGTGACTGCATTAACTCCTAAAATCTTTATACAGTTGACTCCCAAATCTACTTATCCAGTCATCATTTCTATTGTGAGCTCCAGTCCTCTAATACCGGTTGTTTGTTAGGTGTTCCACACATACCAAACTCAGTTTACCTGTAGTAGCATTCATCTTTCCCCTTAAATCCTCAACTCCTTCCAACTTCTCTGTTTCTGTCAGAAAAACAACCATTTATTCCATTCACTCAGGTTCATAATCTTAAATCTATCCTGGAGTCTTTGCTCTTTTTATGCTTCATATCCAATTAGCTGAAATGTCTTGTCAATTTTCCCATGCACAACATCTCTTGCATTTATCTCCTTCTTTTTACTTATATAGCCACATTTTAGTTAGCCATCATGCTTGGAGTATTACAATAGGTTCTTAATTGGTCTCCTTGGTTCCAGACCCTCTTTACTGCAATCCATCCTCCATACAGCTGCCAAATCGATATTCCTGAGGCTCAATTGTGGCTATGGCACTTTCCTCCTCAAGAAGTTCTTATATCCCCCGAAAGATAAGAACTCTCTTGTTCAGCAGTTAAACCCTTCACAAAGTGGCTCCAACTGACTTTACTGCATGATTTCACATTTCATCTCCTTCACGTATTCTATTTCCAGGCCAAACTGACTTATTTGATATTCCTTGTATGTTGTTTTTGCGTCATTTTAGTCAAGTCAGTGCTTTGTGACCCGATATGGGGATTTCTTGACAAAGATACTAAGGTGCATCGCCATTTCCTTCTCTAGCCAATCTGACACATAAGGAACTTTGCAAACAGAGTAAATAACCTGTCCAGAGTTACACAGCTAGTGTCTGAGGTCAAATTTGAACTCCGGTCTTCCTGGCTCTATCCACTACATAACCTCGCAGCCCTAACATGAATTTTAACTGTGTTTAATGTGCTGTTGTTCAGTCTTTTTGATGTGAGTATAAAGGTACTCTAAGGGTTACTAGTAAGGGTTATTTTCCCCCAAAACCCGGAGGGGGTTTGAGGCTTATTCTTAGCCCATTCTGTGACTCGGGGGTTCTTTAATGTCCCTTCCCCTTATCTGGAAATACCATGTAGCTTGAACCAAAAGAATTGCTTTTGTCCCCCATATCCTGTGTTCCCCATCCAGTGTCATTGATCTTCCTCATCCTGTGTCATTCATCTTCCTCATCCTGTGCCATGGCAATTTTTTCTTATCTTGCAAGTAACCCCTTCCTCACCTTGTTTGTACTTATCCATTTCTTAAATCTCGAGCCCTCCATGAGAAACCCTAAAATTACATCATCATCTTACAGGCTGTGTACCTTTCTGGATATATAAGTCTGGTCCTTTTCCTATGGCACTGCCTTTGTTTAGCTCCTTGTTGAATCTCAGGCCTGCATGCTTTTGTGTCAATAAAGCTCCATTTGGCTAAAGAGAAGGTCTGATTGAATTCTTTCAAAAATCTGAACCAGTTCTCCCAACTCTGATCCTCGACACTGACTCTTTGGAACCCCATTTGGGGTTTTCTTGGCATAGATACTGGAGTGGTGTGTTATTTTCTTCTCCAGCTAATTTTACAGATGAGGAAATGGAGGCAAAGAGCATTAAGAAACTTGCCCAGGGTCACACAGGTAGCCCTAGACTGAGGCTAGATTTGAACTCAGAAAGATGAGTCTTCCTGACTTCAGGCAAGCACTCTATCCACTGTGACACCTAGCTTCACCATCCTTTGTATAAGATATTTCATTGGTTGCCTCTTCACTTTTCTAGTTACAACTGTCTTAGAAATCCTAGGTCCATTCAATGACTTAGCTCAAATGATATATTTTGCAAGAATACTTCTTAAATTCATTCTCTTTCCATTACCAGAAATTACTTTACATTATTTTACTTTTTGCAATCTTTTGCCTTTGTTGGCATGGTATCCTTAATACTCATCAGGGTCCTGCACTGAGTAAGTAGGTGTTTAATGACTGAAAGACTTATTCATGTATCCATTGTTACCCTCAATATGAGGTAAGGTTACTTGCAGGCATTTTGTTTTTATACTAACCCTAACAATGAGCTAGGTCATTGAATGACAGTCCTTTATTTAAATACCTGAATTAGGGTGAATAAAAAGATCATAAGAATTGTGAAACCCAAAAGAATCAAAAATTCAGATGAAATAACTTTTTAACTTTTTGGTTTATACTTTACTTTCATTTTGAGTATTCTTTCCTACTACTCACTATAGATTTGCTTTTTATAGTCTCATATATCCTTTATATTGAACTGCTACTGTCACATTCTATTAAAAATAATTAGATTTCTGATAATCCAAGTCCAGAAATAGGTAGAAAGCTTAGTTGACAGCCCAGTTTCTGAAAGCCTACCATCTAAGTCAGTGGTTCTCAACCTTCCTAATTCCTCAACCCTTTAATACAATTCCTCATGTTGTAGTGACCCCCAACTATAAAATTATTTTCATTGCTATTTCATAACTGTAATTTTGCTACTGTTATGAATCATAATGTAAATATCTTATATGCAAGATGTATTTTCATTATTACAAATTGAACATAATCTACAGATTGAGAACTGCTGACTTAAGTGCTCACAAAATTTGAGAGATAAATGTTTATTTTTCCAATATCAGTTATTAAAAAATCAGATCAGGAATACTCCATTTATAAATTAGTATACAATGACATGCAAGAGGCAAGTGGGGGAAAAGGATAAATGAATACACACACAGACATACAGACACACAAGATGAAAAGGTTTGAAAAAAGATCGTAGGAGCTGTGAACTGATACAACCGTTCTGGAGAGCAATCTGGAACTGTGCCCAAAGGGCTATAAATTATTGCATACCGTTTGACCCAGTAATACTACTTCTGGGGTTGTATCCCAAAGAGACCACAGAAGCCGGAGGAAAACCCATATGTACAAAAATATTTATTGCAGTTCTCTTTGTGGTGGCAAAAAACTGAAAATTAAGGGGATGCCCATCAATTGGGGAATGGATAAACAAGTTGTGGTATATGAAAGTAATGGAATACTATTGTGCTATAAAAAATGGGGAGGAGATAGACTTCATATTCACCTGGAGAGGCTTATACAAACTGATGGTAAGTGAGAAGAGCAGAACCAGAAAAATTTGTACACAATCACAGACACATCTTATGTGTGATGACCAACCTTGATAAACTGGACTCTTCTCAGCAACGCACAGCTATAAGACAACTCCACAGGTGTCAGAATGGAAGGAGATAACTATATTCAGAGAAGGATCTAGAAAGAGCAGAGTTTAAATGGAGACAGAAGCAATCTAAATGCTATCATTCTTTTCCAAGTTTGGATTTGTTTCTTTTTTCCCATTGCTCACTCCATCCGTTACAACTTTTCTATACAACCAGACTAATGTTCAATGTGAAAGTATTTGTAGATCTTATACTTGATTGCATGCTGCCATGCATCAGAGTGGGGGGTAGGATAGAGAAAGGGGAGAGAATTTTAAACTCAAGGGATTCTGGAACTGAATCTTGTGAACTGTAGGGATCAGTGTGAGTCTAAAAGCACCTTGGTGCTGACGGTCACAGCCCACTTGCTAAAGCTCATAGAGAAGTCATGAAAGACCACTTGCCTGATGAGCAGCGGAGATTGGCTGGCTCGGCCTGTCATCCCATTGGTCCATCCCTCTAGCGCATGTGAATATCATGCTTTAATCATGTACCTCTAGGGTATATAAGGAGGATGCAACAATATAATAAAGGACACCTACTGTACACTTCTTTCTTGCCTCTGGTCTCTTCAATACCTCCTGAGAATACAGCCTAAAGTTGGCCCTTAGGCTACAGAGTTAAGAAGCTGCAGGTTCAGCTGGCACCACAACATGGGACAGGGCAGATAAAAGAAGCCTTCGGGGCTGAAAGAAGGACCCCAGAATCACACCAGTGAGCCCCAGAAAAAGATGAGGTATGAACGCCTCTCTTTGAAGAGAGGCTCCAGGAGAGGATACCTGAGTAATTGTGCAATATCCAGGAATTGACAAAGGCTTGGAGAGTAGTGAGTAAAAATGGAACAATATATAGGCAAAATAATACCAGTGGAGAGAGAGGTTTACAGGACCTGTCCCAAGGACAAGGAAGTCTGGGGCATGGATTTCACAACTCACCACCCAGCAAAAGATGCCTTTGGAGGAGAGAGAAGGGAGGTTCAAAAGTTGCCTACCTGCATTCAAACAGGCCCAGCCTTTCCTACTGAAAGTGGCTCAAGCAGAGATTCCTCCCCGGAGACAGAGAGGGAGTGGTTCCAGCTGCTCACGCCAGCTTGCAGAGACCCTGAGATTACAGAGTTAGGCAAAAGGGAAGGGCTGAAGCAGCTTGATAAAATAGTGTTGGGCAAAAGTCAGGTAAATCAACAGAAAGGAGGAAGGGATTACCGTCATGAAAGCTTGCTCCCTGCACGTGCTCTGCATTAGAAAAAACACTAGAGAAAGCATGAGAAAAAGGGAATATGATAGGCAGTTGGGAATTCTTCCCAGTCATTGAAGAACAGGTGAGAAGGCCACATAGACCTCTTTCTTTTAAGGTTCTTAAGGCATTAGCCAGAGCAACATTGACCCTAGGGAAGGTTGTTTTTTTGATGGCGCAATACACTGAGCAATGCTGC
Source organism: Pseudochirops corinnae (assembly GCA_028646515.1). Classification (NCBI taxonomy): domain Eukaryota; kingdom Metazoa; phylum Chordata; class Mammalia; order Diprotodontia; family Pseudocheiridae; genus Pseudochirops; species Pseudochirops corinnae. Next base: position 35,881,000 of record CM053591.1, on the reverse strand, counting down.
CTCCATGCCGCTGAATTGGCACCTGGTGCGCCTATGCAACTGGTATTTCAGCAGTTTTCAGGCACTGGTCCTTCTGCAGATACAGAGCAACAATTGGACTATACAGAGAAGGCTTATTTAAATATCTTTAATTGTGCTCGCCATGCGTGGAGCAAGATCCCTGTGGACAGATTAAAGGAGGGCCCCGCAAACTCAGGTACTTGTTGCTCAAGAGAAATAGGCACCACAGATACCCGAGTGGAGGGCTCGTTGTGCAGCCTTGGCAGCACAGCAACCATCTGAATCTTCCAACGTCAGAGTTTAGGTTACTTTAGTTTTCCCCCACATAGCACCTGTGAAGTCACAATTCAACCTCTCTCACAGGTTTTTCTATCTTTTCTAATTATTGCTCCCTCTGACATGTATTCTATGGCCACTCTGGTTGTTAGAATATATCATGAGATCCCCCACACTGTCCTTCTCTTAAATACAGATGCTGATTACAACTGCATCAACAAAGGAGCTCCCATAGCTCAAGGCATGTTCCTCAATTGCCCCTTAAAATCTGTGAAGAAAGCTTTCTTCCTGCAACAAATTGAACAAACAAGGCCAGTGATGACCCTTAGACTAGGAGGGAGAGTATTTTTTGTCCTGGTCAACACAGAGGCCAACAGGACAGTATTTCCCACACAGATATGGTCTCCTGAATGGGAATCTCTGCCAACTGAGACCCAGGTGGCCAAGGTGGGGGGAGTCACCTCAGCATATATTTCAAAATTTCAGTTGAATTGGGAGAAGAAGGGACTCCAGCATTTCCCAATTTCTGCTGTTTTTCTGTAGAGTACATTAATGATATGTTTAGCATCAGAACTGAAAGTGTCAGAGGTGGCTTGAACACTTCAATGTGATACAGCTGTTTCTAATATTATCAAGTAAGTTTCACCTAGTTTCTGATAATATCTGGAGAGCGAGCAACTTTTAAATTTTTTTTCAGGAGATCTCCTATAAATTGCATGTGAAGCTTTTGGATCCATTCTGTTTGTTTGTGTCTCTCTGCTTTGTCTTTGTCTTTATGTGAGCGAGTGTGTGAGAGTCATTTGTCATTGTGTCAAAAAAGTATGAACAGAAGTTCTGAGATTTCAAAGGTTTAAAAATCTCCTTCCCTTCATTCCATTCTGGCAAAGTGGAGTGAGGAAAAGGTGAGGAGAAATAATATGGGAATTTTTCCCTTAGATTGAAAAGGTAAGCAAATAAGTAATTAACCATTTTCTGCCTCACCCATTAGAGAAAACAATCTTGTGTATCAATTTGAACTTATTCTGGGCATTTTAAGGGAAATGTGAAAAAGTGAATTAATACCATTTATAACCTTGTGCTAAGATAAGTCAGAATTTATTATACTAATTGGCATTTAGGCAAATTGGAATTTTGCTAAGATCTGATAAAGAAACATTTGAAAGGTAAGAGCTTCAAGTTCCCCAGTTTTGGGGAAGTGGAACAAGGCACATCTCTGAGAATTTTTTCAGAAGTTCTACTCCCTTTGAGTGGGGGGGTTGGGAGCATTTCACTCTCTAAGAAATTTTTAGGAATAAACATAACACTGAAGTACAAGGTAAAATTAGCAGATTAAGAGAAAGTGCTGCAAAAATAATAGGGAATCTAAATTCATAATAAATCTAACACGGATCCCACTAGCAAAAGCCCATGAAAACTATCTCTAGAGGCAAGGTCATTCAGTCTGAGAAGTGGAATTGTTTATTTTGGAACTTGCTAGGAAATTCGCAAAATATTTTAAAAAGATTTTTGAGATTTTTAAGTTTGACTTTGAAAAAGAAAAATGTTATATAAGAAAATCCTTATTGTTTATTACAACATGGAGAGGACAGTTAACAGCGATCCTGAAGAAGGATCCAACTGATATCACAGAGCTTTTTCTCCTAGCCCAACAAACTGTTTGAACTTGTGCACGCCGAATTTACATTCTTCATGTGAGATCTCATATTGATGGCCTTGGTCCTATTTTTGATGGCAACAATAGGACTGATTGCTTATTGACAAACATGGTTGTGAGTGACTCTATCACCCAAGCAACCTTAGCCCCCAACCTTATGGAGCTATATCTTAAACAAAAAGGGGGAAATGGCCCAGGCCCTGTGAGACAGGACCACATAAACAAGACAGTTTATACACTGCTGAGGATCTCACACCTGCTAGGCGCTAGCTCTGTAGAATATGAAGCTAGGTGGCAGTGGTGAAAAAAGTAATGTGTAAGACACCCACAAGTACTTGGGAAGGCCCCTATTCCCTCATAACGTGGGGGCCAGGGTATGCTTGCATCTCCCCAGATGAAGGTCAACAGTGGGTTCCTGCAAAGAGTGTCTGCATTATCTCTAAAACAGCAGCAGAAAAGGTAAAAGAGGAGGTGCCCATCCAAATGAAGGTGGAGACCACACCAGATGAATCTGCAAGGGATGTGGGTGCTGGCTGCTGCCTTCACCAAGCTTGCCATCTCACCACTTGCTCATTGCAGAACAACATAGCCAACTGACCATACCATTGACTCCATCAGTCAAGCTACAGTGGATAACCATTGATGGCACATCATAAACTATACACAATATGGTCTGTTCCCAGGCAAATGTGGAGTCCATCAAAAGACAGAACTTGGAAAGGTCTATGGAAAGCCATGGTTTCCATAGGACCATTTGTAATAACAGTTTGGGACAGCATTGGGGAACATGGCAGCATGTGCTCAAGCCTTGGGACTGGGAAACATAAGCAAATGTTGGATGTAGCTTTTATGCTCAAGCATGTTTGGGGAAAAAGCTCATGACAGTTACCATTCCTCTTCAAAGAATGCTATCTTTAAACAGTTGTGCATATTATAGGCTAATTCTGTTGACAAAGGTATCTTAGGGAAATTTCCAGTGAAGCACTCTTTGTATCTCAGTTGTAATGTTCTTTGTATCTCGGTTGTAATGTTCTTTGTATCTCATTTGTAATGTGAAATGCCAAAAAAGGAATTCCTTTGTTTAATTGTTTTGTCAGTGTTTATACAAATGTAAGATTTGCCGTGGACTGGTAATTTGTATAGCTGTTAATAACCCTCTTTTGCAAGTGATTAATACTACATTTAGTTTAGTCCTTCATATCCTTTTAAAATGATTCAACTTTGTGTTTGGTGTTTTGTTGCATAGTGAAAATGTGGTGACAATGTAACAGGAGCTCAAAAGGTGTTTAATGTGACTTGTATGATATCTACTGTGTAAAACCAAATAGGGCAAGCTCAATGTGTCAAAAGGCTATGAAGAACAAGCCAGAATTGATTTAATATCAGCAACTAATTCAAACAGCAATGGACTGTGGTTATAAGTATAGGACATTTTGTGTTAATGGCTAAAACCTCATAGTTGAGGCATATTATTGTTTTGTGGTTCTCCTTTGTTTGGTTTAATGTTTTTATAATAACTTAGTCGTGATTCAAGCTGATATTCACTTGGCACTTTCTAAAATAAAATGGGGGAATTGTAGGGATCAGTGTGAGTCTAAAAGCACCTTTGGTGCTGACAGTCACAGCCCAGTTGCTGAAGTTCATGGAGCACTCATGAAAGACCACTTGCCTGATGAGCAGCTGAGATTGGCTGGCTCGGCCTGTCCTCCCATTGGTCCATCCCTCTAGCGCACATGGATATCATGCTTTAATCAAGTACCTCTAGGGTATATAAGGAGGACACTACAATACAATAAAGGACAGCTGCTGTACACTTCTTTCTTGCCTCTGGTCTCTTCAATCCCTCCTGAGAATACAGCCCAAGGCTGGCCCTTAGGCTACAGACTTGAGAAGTGACCATTTCACTAAACTAAAAGTAAATAAACAAATCAATTAAAAAAATATTGTAGACTATAATAAAATTTACATTTATTAACTTTTAGAAGTAAAAATACATTTATTAAAATAGACAAAAAAATACTCTCTTTTCCTAGACTGAGGCCAGATTTGAACTCAGAAAGATGAGTCTTCCTGACTTCAGGCAGACACTCTATCCACTTTGACACCCATGTGATAAACTATCACTAGGGAAGAAATATCTTTAACATATTTTGTAAGCCCATAGAATTATGACAATGCTATAGACATGAGTTTGGATCAGGAGTCCTCAGTGTGTGTGTGTGTGTGTGTGTGTGTGTGTGTGTGTGTGTGTGTGTGTGTGTGTGTGCGTGTGTGTGTGTGTATCATAGACTCCTTTTGGCAGCCTTCTGTAGCCTATGTACCCCTCCCGTCAAGGGTCAGAGTTGTAAGAGTTGATTCAGATTTTTAAAATAATTCAATCACACCTTCTCTTTAACCAAGGGGAGTTTTATTGATGCAAAAGCATTCAGGCCTGAGACTTAGCAAGGAGCTAAACAAAGGCATTGATATAGGAAAAGAACCAGATTTATATGCACAGAAAGTTACATAGCCTATAGGATGGTGATGTAATTTTAGTGTTTCTATGGGGGTTGGAGATTTAGGGACAGGATGAGGAAGATGGATGGCATAAGCTAAGGAAAAATTGTCATGATACATGAGGAAAATGAATGACACAGGATGAGGAACACAGGATAAGGGGGACAAAAGCAATTCTTTTGGTACAAGTTGCATGGGATTTCAAGATAAGGGGAAGATGCAAAGGCACCCTGAAGTTATAGGATGGGATAAAATTAAGCTTTAAACCCCCTCAGGGGTTTGGGAAAGTAACCCTTATTACTATTTTTAACTCTTATGGAACCTCTGTATCCACCTCACTTTTGAGAATAATGTTGTTATATTTCCCCCCCACCTTCATAATTAAAAGAATTGAATTTCAGCTAGAGGTGAATGATAATGAAGACACGTTTCCAATCCAAAACAAAAATTCCTTGAAACTTACATATGAACCATTTGTGGACCTAAGTTTAAGCACTACTGTTTTACATGCAAAGAATCTAACTGGACCCAACTTTATGGATGTATTTCTCAGGAAATAACTGAGGAATCTTCTACATAATGCAGGTGGGTTAGATTTATTTGTTTTAGTCTAAAGTATCCAGAATAACTGATAAGTTCTATAGTTTTCATTCAAGTAAATATTATCTAGGAACAATTTACAGGTGCCAGATGGGAATATTTCTTGGCAATTAATATCAAATTTTTTTTCTTCATTCCATAGAGTTCCAAAAATTATACTAACTGCATAGTTCTGATGATGTACAGGCTCTGGGACCCCCCTTGAGCTCTCTTTGAATCTTCCCACATAAGGCATTTACCTGAGGTCATGGGCCTTAAGTTGTGGCTCTGCCCAAGTCTTTAGCCCTCCTTTGTCCAGCAATTTCCCACCCCTGATCCTCTTTTTACACCCTTGATTCTCCTGTTCCACCCTTGAACTGGCCTAGCCCAACATTGTCTGTCAGCTCCAGGTAGCCTCCAGCAACTTCCCACCCTTAATCACTCATTGAACTCATTAAGTGCTCCTGAAGACCCTCCCCAAACTCCTCCTCTAGACCTCCCCTAGATTTTTCCCACAACCTTTCTGTATATAAGATCCCATTTTGCCTCCATGTGTGTGAAAGCACCATAGAATTTTCCAACATAAGCCTTACAGATATCAAGGCTCCTTAAGAGTCTATCCAATATGGCAGACTTTTAATATACTTTACTTTCTTTGGCTGAGAGAAGACTTGAGTTGAACTCTTTCAGCAGGACCTGGTGTGTTGGTATTTTAGGGTCTTGAGCAACCCTACCCTATACCACAACAGTTTTGGTTCTCATTTTGTCTCCAGAGTAGCGTTATAAGAAATTTCTAGTGGTAATATACAGAAACTGAAAGGTCGAATAAGGTAAGCATGGTTCTCATATATTCTGTTCAGGGGCATAAGGCAGTGTCAAGCCTGATCTGTAGCTTCTTCTTATTTTATATTTGGCACATTAAATCCTGAAGCAGATTCTTTGTATTTTTTTTTCTGTAATAGATGCTTGATGAAATCATAGTGATTTTCCATCAGTATAAGTCCTCATTTATAAGACCTTACCATCAGGCAAAATGAATATCATATATTGTAAGTTAAACTATAAGAGAGTTTTCTAAGTCCTCTAGTGTGAGCTAAAGTGAGATAACCAACTTTCTAATTAATTTGATAGCTTAGATATTGAGGAACAAGATAGTTATATGAAGCAGAAAGTCGAATCTTAAAACTCTAAGTGGAGGTAGATTAAACCTCATCTCGTACAACCCCATATTTTACAGTTCCAAGAAACTGAGGCCTATAGAAGTTAAGTGATCTTCCCTAGGTCACACAGTCGGTTAGTTGAACACTGCATTCTAGAAACCAGATCAATCAATTGATGACCAGGGAGTCATTGAATTCCCATTTATAAATGCAATGTTCCTGACAAGAATTTTAGTAACTAAAGGGGAGAGGGGATCATTTTTCTCAAATTTAATTGTTTACTATGTGTTAAGCAGCATACTGAAAGGAGGAAATATGAGGAAAGGTAAAAATAGTCCTTGCCCTCACAGAACTTATATTCTAACAAGAGAGAAAACACATGAATAAGTAATATAAGATACATATAGACTGGATGAAAGATAACCTTAACAGGAAAGGATCCAGTTGCTGAATAGATGAAGAAAATCTAAGGTCTTCCTGTAGAACAATGGTTCTTAACCTGTGGGTTATGTTCAATTTGTAACAATGAAATTACATCCTGCATATCAGATATTTACATTACAATTCATAACAGTAGCAAAATTACAGTTAGGAAGTACCAATGAAAATAATTTTATTGTTGGAGCTCACCACAACATGAGGAACTGTATTAAAGGGTCATGGCATTAGGAAGGTTGAGAACCACTGCTATAGAAGGTAGCAATAGAGCTAAGCATTGAAGGAAGTCAGGTATTCCAGGAAATGGAAATGAAAGAATGAGGAAATTCCAGGTGGAGAGGATAACCAGTGAAAAGTCATGAAAATGGGAGATACAGGGTTATGCTTAAAAAAAAAAAAAAGCATGAAGGCCAACATGACTGTATTGTAGAGTATGTAGAAGGTAATATAAAAGAAGGTTAAAAACACAGGAAGGAACCAAGATGTAAAGAGCTTAAAATGTCAAAGAAATTTTTATTTTATCTTAGAAGTAATAGAGAGCCACACTATACTCTCTACCTTCTGGATTAATTAAAACTTTTTTTTGAAAATATTTTAACTGTTTAATTTTGTGCCTGTCCAAATATTTTGCCTCTAGTGCTCAGTATGAATATGCCTATTCAATTTCTTTTCAGATTACCCTCTGAATTGCACTAGGCTTTCTTTATAATGTCCCAGGACTTCTTCACTCTAGAAACTTACTTCACCCCTGGACTTCATGCATTGGAAGTACACTCTGCCTGTCTGACTTTTCCCTTTGATTAGCTACTCTCTAAATCTACATTTTAGCGAGAATATCAAGGCCAGCCATATTTTCACTCCTCTTCAGTTCATACTTGTAACTCTCCTGGATTTTATCAACAATGTCTTTTCATCTCTCCTCATCCCTTGCTTTTTACCTTTTATGAAGGTCCCTTCCCCTTTCAGAATAGAAGCTCATTGAGGATAAAACTGTCTTTCTTTTTGCTTGAAGGATAAGGCACTAGACACTGAGGGCCTTACTTGAACTAGACTGTGAAGCATTCAGACTCTGCTAGTGCAACTCTGATGGGCTGGCCACATTGTTCAAATGCAAAATGTGCCCCTGCCTAAAAGACTATTTTATGGAGAACTCACACAGGGCAAACATTCACATGGTGGCCAGAAAAAGCAATATAAGAACACTCTCAAGGTCTTTCTCAAGAACTTTGGAATTGATCATGTGACGTGGGAGAGACACTGGTACAGGACCACTCAACATGGCATGCCCACGTCAGAGAAGGTGCTGTGCTTTGTGAGCAAAGCAGAATTGAAAGAGCTCAAAGGAAACAGAATATCCACCCTAAATGTTCACATGGACTATTTGTGCCTGACCTGTGTTAGAGCATTCTGAGCTCATACTGGTCTGATCAACCATAGTTTGAAACGCGGAAACTTGACTTTAGCATAGTGATGTCATTTTTGTTCTCTTTGAGAACAATAGACAACAACCAACCAACCAACCAATAAATTTCTATTTTGAGCATTTAGCACAATGTTTGGTACATGTTTAGTGCCTAATTAATGGTCTTGATTTACTTGATTTACCAATCCTTTATCTTAATCATTGGTCTAATTCTGAAAGCAGATTATGGAAATAGGAACAAATACAATGGAGCCCATATTGTAACATAAACCCAATGTTTCAGCATATTTCTCTTAGAAAAGAAACCAGAAGCAAGAACAGCTAATCTGATTCAAATGGGCATTGTTAAATTTGCTCTGGTTGAAGCCATAATTAAATCATCTGCTTCTCTTGGTATAGAAAGATATAAAGTGGGATTAAAACAAACATAGAATTTAATACGCTTGTAAAAATAAGAAGGTTGGATTAGATTATCTCTGAGGTCCTTGCCAGTTTTAAAATCTATGATCCTATGACCTATGAATACCTGCCACAAAAGACAGTGATTACCCATGAGAAGAAAACCCATGTCAAACACTATAGATTTGTAATTCTAAGGCCCTACTGATTCATCATCCCAATTTAAGCAACCTCCCCCTCACCTCTTCATTTACCCTCCGATAACAGGAATTTGAAGATCTTCCGTGCCCCTTGTAACGGCAAGCAAACAAGTATTTAGCACCTTGCTTCAAGTTGAGCCTTTAATTATACCAAGCCTTTGTTAAGAAACAGAGCTTGTGAATTCCACAGTGGGAGGAACTTGCTGATGCAACAGGAAGGTGTGGAACAAGGAGGAGCTAATGACCCACATGAAAAGCTGAGCATAAGCTGAGAGTCAGCCAAAACTGCTGGAAGCAAGCAGTGTGGGGGCTGAGGACCTACTGTGAGTGAGAGAGAGGCATTCTTGCTTGAGGGAGTCTGTTTTGTTTTGAAGGCATGATGGAGGGAAGGTTTGGGAAGGCTTGGGAACATGAGTGTTTGCTGCATTGGTTATGTATACCAACTTTGTGGTTACTGTAATGAATTTGACTTTCTGGTTTTTGAATAAATGCTTTGATTCTGTCCTTTATCTGGAGAGCCCGTTACATTTTGTGATTCACAACTACACCAGCATATTTATAGCTGCCATGGGCACTGTGAATATTGCATTGGTGTTACACCTACATGATATCCTTCAACCAAGTAACAGTTTCTAGTCATATATTGTAAACTACAAATAATAATTGATCTTGCCATTCATCAAATATGTTGACATTTGTTGGTAGCCTTTCCAAATCATCCAATACTAATTCCAGTGTCAATTTCCTTTCATCCCAGTTATTTTTCATAGCAGTGATAATGGTGTAAAGAACAATTTACTCTGCCAAATTATTGTACTAACTTCCAGCCACACAGCAGCCCATTTTCTCCTTTTACTGTTTGGTATACTCTAACTAGAGTATCTAAGTGACTTTGTTCTGTTTTTAATACTATTTTTTTATAAAATGTGAAAGCAAAGAGATTAAGGAATGCTTGAAATGTTTTCTAATTTGATCAAACCAGTAACATGCCCAACTAACTTTCATTTCCTGTTATATAAGTACTTGTAGCATCTATCCAAAATATTGTCCTCACATATGATTCCATCCTGGAGGAATCTTAGGCTATGCTTTATAATGGGGCACATTTAATGAAACAATAAACTTAGTGTCACTGATGTCTGAGCTAATTAGTTGGTGACAATTATTTTAATGCAATAAGGCAAAGACAAGCAACTAGTAATATTCTCAATTTGTAAAATAGCAAAACCTCCTGGGTAATTATTAGTGATGTAATGTAAAAGAGTAAAACAATCTTTGTCATACAGATAATAATGACCAAGTGCTCATAACTGAAGAGTAATTTATTTAACTATTACTAGGAGGAGAGGTAGCATGTACTACCTCTGACATATATACATACATATACATACATGTATATGTGTATATATGTATATGTGTGTGTATATACATATATCACTATATATATGTGTGTGGGGTGATTCTTTTTTGTTTTTCAGTTGTGTCTGACTCTTGGTGATCCCATTTGGGATTTTCTTGACAAAGATACAAGAATGGTTTGCCATTTCCTTCTCCAGCTTGTTTTACTTTTGAGATAACTGAGGCAAACAGGGTTAAGTGATTTGCCCAGAGTCACACAAGTAATAAATGTCTGAGGCCAGATTTCAACTCAGGAAGAAGAGTTTTCCTGACTCCAGACGTGGTTCCCTATCTACTGTACCATCTAGCTACCCAATTCTCTTGTAGAAAGTGTTAATTATTCACTGGGGCCAATGTATCACAAGGGTGAAAAGTAATTTTTTTAAAGGCATTTTTTTTTCCTTGCCAAAATGTATGAACTCTTGATGAGTGGAAGTATCTCTTATTGATAATGGCTGATTATCCATATTTTATTGGGTTATTGAATATTTCCTTACCTCTTTCCAAATTTAAAGTAAAAATAAAACAAAACAATACTGATTCACATGCTATGGGAAAAAAAAACTAGGAATAAAAAGTTGCATTTATACTACAACTTGGAATTTTACCAAAAAAAAAAAAATTGCAAAAGTTTACAAGGTTTACAAATCTTTTTCTTTATCTGGTGAGATAAAACATTAAAACACAAGTCATACAGCTAGTAATTTAAAAGAGCCATGATTCAAACAAGATATGGTCTTATGTTTTTATGCTAAATGATTATGGCTGCAAAGCAAGTTTTAGTGGAATGACTAGCACATAATAGACACTTAATAAAGCCATATTCTCCCTGAAAAAAAAAAAATAAAGCCATGATGACCTCTGATGACTAGAGAAGCTACAATTATTTTGAGAAATCAAAAGCTTAATGAATACTGTTTATTATTGTGACTAATGAGTTTCTCTATTAATATCCAAAGATTTACCCAAAGGAGGACCATATTTATGAGTGGAAATTGGTAATCACCTACTTGATATGACCCTAGAAAGAAAAGGAAAGGTATCTCTTTGCCCAAAGCATTTTCCCACTCCCAAACTTCTTCTATATCTTTTGTTATATTGCTTGAAATTTTGCCAATTATAGACTCACTTGGTTAAACAAAGTCTACTTCAAGGTGCAAATATTTTTGGAAAGGTAAGGATTTTGAGTCTTTTATCACTTGTGAATTCGTTCAGTCAGAAACTTATTCTTTTGATACCCCACTAACAAAATCCACAATGAAAGGTTGGATAGAGTGGCATAAACAGGTAGAGAGAAGAAAGAAGGAGTTTTTGAATACTAAACTATTAAATTTAATTTAGCACTGGGGATAGAAAGATAAAATACAATCCCAATTCTTTAAGAGTTTATAATTCAAAAGAGGTGATAAGACAAGGTACTAAAACAGAGATAATGGAGAATTATGACAAAATAGACAAGAAAATCATAATATGTTTGTAACTGTTCTTCTGGCTATACGTTCTTAATAAATACCTTTGAAAAAGTTATAATCACATCTGGCAAATTGTTAGTGGGAAGCATATTACTACTACTACTACTACTACTACTACTACTACTACTACTACTGCTACTGCTACTGTAGAAACAATGAGAATAGTGGTCATCCACCCTGCAGGGAGTCATTTTACCAATGGAAACAGAAATTTTTTAGGTGGGAAAGTAGCCTCAGAAGAATTACTACATTAAAACCAAAAACTGGAAAGAAGTTTACAAAATGACATCAGGATTGAAACAATAAAAACAGAGCTAGAAAGATGAGGTTCTAAGTCCCAGCTCAGATACATACCTTTGGATGAGGTACCATACCTTAGGAGGCTGCTGTAATAACTTGGGGGGGAGGGGTGGATAGGACGACCTATCCTAAATTGGCAGCCTTGTCATTGCAGGACAGGGTCTGGTATGAGGAAGGTAGAAACAGCAAATTTATTAAATGGTGTGAGGGAGAGTGAGAAGTCAAAGATATGTCAAGGTAGAAAACCAGAGAGAGAGGAAAAATTAGTGATGCCTTTGACAAAAATAGGGAAGTTTAGAAGAAGGGAAGAATTTGGAAAGAAAGAAAAAATTCAATTTTGGACATGTTGAGTTTGAGAAATTTCTGGTACATCCACTTTGAAATGTCCAATAGAAAGTTTATAATGCAGTTATACAACTCAAGGTAAAGACTAAGACTTGCTTATATAGATCCATAAGAGCAAGGTGGGGAGAGGAAAGAAAAAAAGACATAAATGGAAAGAAAAAAAAATCTACATGAAAACTTTATTATATATTTAAGAGGAATAGCAAGATGTAGCAGTTTCAAGTGCAGTCATCTTTTCTATTACACTGTTATGAAAATGCCAGTTTTACTATGTGTATAAAAATGTGTATACCCATTGACCCAATAATACCACTTCTAGGGTTGTATCCCAAAGAGATCATAAAAATGGGAAAAGGACTCACACATACAAAAATATTTATAGCATCTCTTTTTGTGCTGGCCAAGAACTGGAAATTGAGAGAACGCCCATCAATTGGGGAATGGCTGAACAAGTTGTGGTATATGAATGTAATGGAATATGATTGTTTTATAAGAAATGATGGATAGGCAGATTTCAGAAAATCCTGAAAAGACTTGTATGAACTGACACTGAGTGAAGTGGGCAGAACCAGTAAAACATTGTTTTTTTTTCTTTTTTCTTTTTCTTTTTTTATATTAATTATTGTTTATTTTTAGTTTACTTCTTTCATTTCCACAAGATTTTGAGTTACAAATTTTCTCCCTGTCTTTCCCCTATCCACCACCCCAAAACAGTGATCCCTCTGTATACTCCCTCCTCCAATCTGCTCTCTCCTATATCCTCCCCCATCACCCCTCTGACTTTCTGGTAGGGCAAGATGTGTCTCCCTACCCCAGTGCCTATGTATATATATATATCAGAACATTGTTCACAGAAACAGCCACAGTGTGCAATGATTGATTTTGATAGACTTAGCCCTTCTCAACAATGCAAGGACCTAAAACAATTCCAAAACACTCATGATGGTAAATGCCATCCACATACTGAGAAAGAACTATAGAGTCAGATTGAAGAGGCAGACTATTTGCTTTTTTGTTTTGTTTTGTTTTGTTTTTTCCTTCTCATGCTCTCTCTCATTTGTTATAATTCTTCTATGCAGCATCTCTAATGTGAAATTATGTTTAATAGGAATGTATGTGCAGCGTCATATCAGTTTGCATGCTGTCTTGGGGAAGGAGGGGGAGAAAATTTAAAACTTATGGAAGTGAATGTTGAAAATAAAAAATTAATAAATCAATACATTTCTAAAAAAGAAAAAATACCTATAAGACAGACAGTGTTATTATCTATCTTTGGGATCTCCAGATACAATATATTGAGACAATGGTCTCTAAACTTCATATAAAAATGAAAAATTTGTAAAGTCTCCCCTTTCATAAAACAAAGCAAATAATTTATTTTTAAAAGGCTTATTTTATTCCATAAATTAAAAATAAAAAAATACATGAAAATTAAACCATGAAGTGCTGATGAAGTCATCAAAAAGTACAGAGGTAGAGGAAAATAGGGTCAGGGACAGAATCTTGGAAAACACTTGAAATTAGGGAGCCTGGTATGGTTCATGATCCTAAGACTAGGAAGAGTATGGGTAGGAGGAGAACCAAGAGAGAGTGTTAGATTCAGAAATCTCTGAGGAAAGAGTATACAGAAATACAACAGATAGATTAAGAGGGATCAGGACTGATAAAAGGCCATCTGAATTGACCATTAAAAGATAGTTGGTAATTTTGGAAAAAATGGTTTCAACCGAATAAGGAAGCCAGAAGCAAAGGGAAGAGGGTTGCTAAAGAGTAGAAAAAAGTGAAAGAAATGAATGTAGGCTGATTTATTTCTCTTGGAATTTGGCTCAAAAGTGGAAAAGATATAAGGGGACAGCTTGAGGGAATGGTAGGGACTAAAGAAGGCTTTTTAAAGGATACAGGAGTATTCACTATATGTGATAGCAACAGTAAATGACCAACTGATAGAGACTGAAGATTTGAGAGAAAGAAAGGATAATTGATAGCAAAATCTTATGGAGGAGACAAGAAAGGGATGGGATCAAGAGAATATGTAGATTGTGGATTTATTTGGTTATAAACCAAAGGGGAGTGGTCACCTTTTTTGAAAAATCAAGACTTGGAGAAAGGCAAGAGAGGGGGAGATGATTTGAAGGGCTTTTGTAATAAAGGGAAGAGGTAAGAAGGAATTTACACTAAATGGCCTAAATTTTCTCAGTATAGTAGGAGGGGAGAGAGAGAGTGTGGGGGCAATTCAGGGATGGGTTTTATCAGGGGTAATGTGCTGATAGAATAAGTGGAGGAATATGGGAGCTGGTGATATCATGGACTTAAAATGGTTAATGATAGGCTCAAGATTGGGAAAGAAGGGAAATCAGAAAAGAGGTAATTGCCTGAGAAAATACTGAGGGGTAGAAAAATTTGAGATCTCAATGAAACTGAAGAATCGGTGTAGGAGTCATGAGGCATAAGTAGAAATTAAATGATTGGAGATTATGGTCAAATAGAAGAATATCAGAGTTTTTGATTAGATAAGTGGAACACTTGTATGTAATGGTTACATGTTTTCAGGCAAAGTTGATTGAAGAAAGACATTATGAGATTTAATAAAATTAAGTAATTGGAAGTTAGAGAGTTTGAAGAAGCATTGGTATGTATGGTGACATACTCCCCAACAAGGGCAGGATTTAAAAAGAAAGACAATGAGCCTCAAGAAAAGAAGGAGAATGTCTTTTAGTGAAAGACAACATTCACCGCAATTTAAAAGGGTGGACAAATTTTAATAAATAGGCCACATAGAGAACTCCAAATAGAGATAACTGAACAAAATGCAAAAGAGAGTATTCGAAGTGGAAGTAAGGATAAAGAAATATGCCAACTACTCCTCCAGGATCAGTGTAACAAGGGGTATGAGTAGAGGGGCAGCTCATGCTAGAGAGCATGGCCAAGGATGTAATATTGTCTGGGGGAAGCCATATCTCACTGAAGGTGAGAATTTTGCACTTTGAAAGGATTTAGCCCTTACTAGGCGTTCTTGTGTCATACAAATGATATATATTGTCAAGAGAAAAGACTTAAGGCCTGTCTATTGAGCTGCTATGATAGAGTGCACTGGAACCTGGATTCATTCCAGGGTAGAGTAGCAAACTGAATTATCAGCCAAAGTTGGGAAACAATCATCAGTCACTGGGGCTAGCATCTTGGGGGATTAGGATCAGTTGGTCATTTATCAGTTGGTACTGCAAAAAAGGAAATTATGTTGGGAACATGAGATCCGAATGAAATTTCCAAGCATAAATCAAGTACACAGAGGTGGAAGTCAGGAGACATGGGGAAAATATCCTGGGTCACACTCACAGCCTAGAACAAGTAGGCCACTTAGTATAGAGAGATTCGACTATACGGGTTCAAATGGTAGTGTGTCCTCTACTGTTGAGGTTTTGGGGTTTAAGGGTGCTAGAGACCCCAAAATACCAACATGCTGGGTTCTGATGAATTCAACTCAAGCCTTCTCTCAGCGAAGACAAAGTTTATTAAAGATTCGCCATATTGGGTAGACTCTTAAGGAGCCTAAGCATTTGTAATGCTTTTATTGACAAGTGGGCCTGATTGAATCTCAACTAGATTGAATCAAAGCACCTTCATGGAGGCAAGATGGATCTTACATAAAGAAAGACTGTGGGAGGGATCTAGGGGTGACCAAGTAGTCTGGGGAGATGGGAGGAGGGGTCTAAAGAGTATCTTGATGAGACTTGGGTGACTAGAAGTCAGATTCCCAGGAACCTAGAGAATAGGATTTTGATGGGATCAAAGGTGGGAAGCAGCTGGAGGCAATCTGGAGGTGACAGATAATGAAGGGCTTGGCTAGGTTAAGGATAAGAAATTTGGCCATGAAAAAGCCAGAGTTAAGTGGGAAAATTTCAGAGAGTTCTAGGTGGGAGTTTCCCTGGGCCTATGGACAAATGGAACTCAAATTCTTTTGAGGTAAAGGGAAAAAGTCTCTGCTTGGGCCCATACCCTATCTCTACTTCATCCAGGTTTCACAGGTTAAACTAACTATTCCTGGGTGATAGAGATTTGATGAACGACAACATGAATTGTCCAGAGACTTCTGTAAGGAAAGAAATTGTGGTGTCTTCTTGTCTCTGAGGCCATATGTAAAAGAGTCTCATTACTTAGTTTCTACAGTTCTTCTTTTTCCTTTTAGGTGAAGGAGATTCCAGTGTCTGACTCTGTGGGTTTGAGAGGCCAGGATAGTAGTCTAGAATTCCAGCATTCTAGAGTCTGGATTCCAGAGCCTGTGTAGCACCAATGCCCCAAGGATAAAAATGTGAACATTGGGAAAGACTTTTGAGACTCCATCCCTTAGGTAGATGAAATCAAATAGGTGAGACCTGGAATCATCTGGCTGAATGCTGGTGTCTGCTGGCTTTGGATGTGGACTATGATTATTGCTATTTAGAAATGGAGCTAAGCTGAGCTTACTTCCTTCTATAAATCACAGTAGTATAGGGGAGAGTATGCCCCCAAGAAGCTGAGCAGAAATGTTTATAAGCTAAACCTTTGAAGCAAACAACCCTTTGTAAAAAATTAATTAAAGTTAAATGGAACTAAGAGCAACTCAATGGCCCCTGGCCATGGAACTTATATAGTCAATAGAGTTTCATACCAATGGAAATATAGAAGAGATCACTCCAATACCCTCTGGGAATCCTAGAACCCTGAGGGTGAAAATGTATTCAATTTTGCTCTAGGAGAATCAGCCAAAAGCATCAAAAGCATAATATGATACATGCTTTCTCCAATTGAGGGAAATCTGGACAAAATTTTAACTGCTCAAATTTCATGAGTTCACAACCAGTGTAATAGAAGCAAAAATGACCTAAAGGGTCTATGCTTTCAGGTACTTTCAAATGTTTCTGTATTTAATTAAAGAGACTCTGCTTCACCACATGGTTAACTGACTAGAGTATATCCAAGCATGCTCTATAGTCACTCCAAGGCATTTTCCAATACCATCATCATGATTCTCCTGGCACTAAGTTCCCGAGCCATGGAGAAACATCATTCTGACACTGTGCATGGCTTATATCCCCACTGTATGAGACTGCATGAAGACAAATTATGCTTAGTCTTATAGCTCCAAGACAAACTGTATTAACCTGCTTTTGATTGTCACAGAATTCTGAATGAAAGAACTCTCCATTAACTGACGAAAAAATGAATCTGATATACATATTTTAAAGCCATAAACAATTTTTATTGATGCTTTTTGATTTCACATCACCTTTCTTTCATGAAACTGAGACTTTTTTTTTCAAGGGGGGAGGGCAAGGCAATTGGGGTTAAGTGACTTGCCCAAGATCACACAATTAGTGTGTCAAGTATCTGAGGTCATATTTGAATTCAGATCCTCCTAATCCCAGGGCCCAGGCTCCATTTACTGTGCCTCCTAGCTGTCCCTGAGCCTCTTCTTTAAAAAAAAAAAGTTGTTAAAACAATTAATATAGTGACTATCACCAGCAGTGTACCCTTCATTCTACCCTCATGATCCCCCTGCTTCTCTGATGATAGGAGGAGGTATGCCCAATTATCTACAGGACCATTAATGGTTTTTCAGTTGAAGTTTTTTCCCTTTTTAGTAGTCTTTTCATTTACATAGTGGTCTTTATTGTTATCTTCTTTGGATCTCCTTTTTTCACTCCAGTTCACACACATGTTCCTTGGAATTCCTCATCTTTGTAATTTCTTATTAAACAATAATATTTTGTTACAATCGATCATAACTAAATTTCCAGTAATTTCCCAATCAATGGGTACCCACATTATTTCTAATTCTTTACTCTCTTATATGGCGTTGCTATGAATATTTTAGTATATTTTAGAATCTGGTTTCTCTCTCTCAATAAACAAGCCAAGGTTAAGGTTAGAAGTTAAAATGCGATTACTATCTATACTTTTCTGTTTGTTTTTGGATATTAATCTCCCTATGTACATCCTTATTTTCTTCTAATATTACAGATGAACAATAAGACCAAGCTCAGAATTGAATGAAAAGAAGAGAAAGTTCTATTACATGGCACTGATGAGACTGAGTAGCACTTTGATGGAATCATAGAATCTCAGAGTTGGAAAGGACTTCAGAAGCTTTCTGTTTCACCCTGTGCTTAAGAAATAATCTCCACTATGTATCTATCAAGTAGTCACACAACTTTTGGAGCACTCTGGTGAAAGGAAACCCACTTCACCCTAAAGCAGTCAATCCACTTTTAGATAGCTCTAATTCCTAATAAATTTTTCTTGATGTTGTTGAGTCATTTTTCAATCATGCCTGAAATGACTCCATTTGGATTTTCATTGGCAAAGACACTGGAGTGGTTTGCCATTTCCTTCTCCAACTCATATTACATTGTGGAACTGAGACACACAGGCACACACACAAATGATTTTTCCAGGGTCACCCAGCTAGTAAGTGTCTGGGGCTGGATTTGAACTCACCAAGATGAGTCTTCCTAGCTCCAGGCCCAGAACTCTATCCATTGAGCCAAATAGC
The DNA here is from genome assembly GCA_028646515.1 of Pseudochirops corinnae. Classification (NCBI taxonomy): domain Eukaryota; kingdom Metazoa; phylum Chordata; class Mammalia; order Diprotodontia; family Pseudocheiridae; genus Pseudochirops; species Pseudochirops corinnae. The sequence goes on along the minus strand of CM053591.1, from coordinate 35,862,328 downwards.
TGCCCTTACATACCACCTTAAAACTGACTTGAAAAAATATACAATAGAGAACATATGGTGGATTGCACTATCATGGATTTAGAGTTCAAAGTCTCTTAGTGACTATCCAATACAAATCCCTTATTTTACAGATGAGTAAACTGAGGCTAAAAGATGTTAAATGATTTGCCAAAGTTACACAGATAATAAGTCAATATTAGAATTCAGATCTTCTGACTTCTAACCCAGGATCCTTTTTGCTAGACTCATCCTAATTATGAGTCAAACTTTTTAGCCTGGCATGAAAGGCTCTTAATAGCAGTGTGTCTATCTAAGTGTCTATCTAAGCTTTCTTACCTTAATAACAATCTTCCTCTTTCATAAGTCCTCCATTTTAGCAAAGGTTGTTTAATCAATCAGTCAACAAGTATTTATTAAGTGTTTACTATATTCTAAGCAGACAGTTAGGTGGCTTAGAGTGGTTAGACATAGAGTTAGGAAGACCTGGAGTGCCAGACCTGGAGTTAGGAAGATTCCTCTTCCCAAGTTTAAATCCAGCCTCAGTTTTTAGTTGTGTCACCATGACTTAGATGCCCTCATATGTAAAATGAATTGGAGAAGGAAATGGCAAACCATTTTAGTATCTTCTTCAAGAAGACTATAAATGCGGTAACAAATAGTAGGATATAACTGAAAAATGATCGAACAATGACAAAACTCTTCTCATAGAAAAGGACAGGTAGGTGTTACAGTGGATACAGCACTGGACTTGGAGTCAGTAAGATTCATCTTTGTGAGTTCAAATCTGACTTCAGACACTTACTAGTTGTGCAATCCTGAGTAAGTAACCCCATTTAATTCACTTCCATATCTGTAAAATGAGCTGGAGAAGGAAATGGCAAACCACTCTGGTATCTTTGCCAAGAAAACTTAAATGAGTTCATGAAGAATCAGACACTACTGAAAAAGAACTCAAGGACAACATGTACTAAACATTGTGCTATATATAGGAATATAAAGAAATGCAAAAGCAGTCTTTGCCTTAAAGGAAACTCACATTCCAATAGGGGAGATAAGATGTAAATCATGAAATTCCATGTACAGGAAATACACAGTTCAGATTGGTAGAAATCTTAGAAGGAAGGTTACCAATTGTTAGAGCTCCAAAAAAAAAGCCTTCTGACAAAGTGATGATGATGATGATGATGATGATGATGATGATGGTGGTGGTGGCTAACATCACAATTGTCAGGTACAATAAGCACTTTACAGATTTTATCTCATTTGATCATCACAACAACCCTGGAATGTAGATTGTATTGGTATTCCTATTTTATAGTTAAAAAAAATACTAGGTAAACAGAAGTTAAGTGACTTGCCCAAGGTTAAAGAGTAGTAGTAAGTGTCTGAGGATAGATTTGAACTCAAGGTTTTCCTGAATTGAGCCTCAGCACTCCACATACTTTATCATTGTCAACCTGAAAGTTTGGCTAAAGGAGGCAAATGGGTTAGGTGATATGTAAGCCCATATTGTTTATTCCCTTAAAGGTAGATGAATACATTCATGTATGCAGCCAGATAAAATCTGACTGCCTGAACAAAAGAATGAGAAGGCTTAAATACATTTTATAACCATCTCAATTCAAGGTGGCTTTGTCACTCAAAATTTATGATCTTCATAAATATTTAATCATTGTATGAGAAAGAAATTTTCTTAATTGAATAGGTAGTAAATACAATAAAGTAAGAGTTGACAAAGCGTCAATTGAAATTATGACCCAGGATATTTGTGTTTTCTTTACCATTAACTGATAATCATTTAATATCATATTTTAGCTAACGTCTGATTTAATCAAACAAACTGCTCTAATTAAAAATGTCTTTCTCTGGGTCTGCAACTTCAAAGACCGGAGGTGAGATTCCCCTTATCTTGGGACTTACCCCACATGAGAGCAAAACAGATATCCTGAGACCATAAAATGTAAACAGACCCCACTCTGGTTGTTGTCAATTTGCATTTACAACCAATGAACTCTGCATAGATGATAACAAATGGTAGTCATAAAGTTTTGTGATATAGTCATGCTGAATTGGGATGGTTCTAAAAATGTATAAAAAGTCCATGATTCCTCTGTTCATCAGTCAGGAATTAACTCGACTCCTTGAACAAGTAATCCTAGCCTTAAGGGAATAATAAGGAACAAATAATGTAATGTTTATATTACTGTTTGTCACTTTAACCAAACCTTTTCTAGTGGTCGACATAACATACTATAATATAATATATGTCCAAAAAAATGTTAAGATAAGAAAACATCCCATTACTCAACCCATCTAGCTTTGTTGACATAGGAAGAGGTATTCTCTGAGTTAACTCAGAGAACAAAGAAGTTGTTAGGTCCAAGCTCTTCTTTTGGTTGATTAGTTCAGGCTCTGGCCCTAAAATTGGTTATTAAATTGATATTAAATGATCATCACCACCTAGCTGAAGGTAGCACTGGATTTGATTCTTAAAGGAAGCCAAGAAACTCAAGAGTGGATGTGAGAAGGGAGAGCATTCCAGAATGAAGGCCAGATAATGTAAAGGCATCAGTGCATGGAACAGAAAGTAGGACAGAGTAGCTATGTAGCTGTGGCAGTATTGCATAAGAAGGTAAGGAAGGTGGAAAGGGAGAGAATGTAAAGAGCTTTAAATGTCAACCAGGGTAGTTTGTATTTGATCCTGGAGGTAATAGGGATGTACTGGAATTTATTGAGTAGTGGGATGATGTGATCAATCCTATAGTTTTAAGAAAATCACTTTAACTTAATTCTAATCAATGCAATGATCAAAAAGACAACTAAGAAACCTAATTACTCATCTCTTAAAAAGGAGAAATGGGTTTAAGGTGAAGAAATACATATATATTTGCAAAATGAGACAAAATCACTTTAGCAGCATAATGGAGGAAGGAGTAGAGCGGAGAAAACTTTGAGAAAGGGAAACCAAATAAAAAGCCATTGCAAGAGTCTTGGCAAGAGGTGAGGAGAAGAATGGTGACTGTGTGAGTGAAGAGAAGTGCTTGTATAAGAAAGATAGTGGGAAGGTAGAAATGAAAACATGTGACAGAAGACTGGATACTTGATCAGTAAGTGTGAGGAGTTGATAATATTGAGGTTGCAAGGGTAGGTGACTGGAAGAATGGTGAGGTTTTTGGTTCTGAATATATTCTCTGACTGTTCCCCATGTCTGGGACACTCTCCCTCTTCTGACCTGACTACTCCCTGACTTCCTTTAAGTCTCAACTAAAATCCTACATTCTATGGGAAGTTTCCCCCATCCCCTCTTAATTCCAGTGCTTTGCTTCTGTTAATTATTTTCTATTTATTCTGTATATAACATACTTTGTATATATTTGTTTGCTTGTTGTCATCCCAACTAGACTGTAAACTTGATCAGGGCGGGGACTATCTTTTATATTTTTTTATATCTCTAGTGTTTACTACAGTGTCTGGTACATAATAACTATTTAATAAATGTCTGTTGACTAAAATTCAGAAAAGAGTAGAATTTGTGGGGAAAGATAATACATTCTACTTTTGGTAATGTTGAATCTGAGGCTTACTTCTTGTGTTTGGAACCTGATGTGTTCACTCAGTCACCTGGCTTTCATTTATTTATTCCAAATGATGAGGTACAGGCTCGGGGAACCCCCTTGAGCTCTCCTGGAATCTTCCCACTGTAAGGCATTTGCCTGAGGCCATGGGCCTTAAGTAGTGGCTCTGCCCAACTCTTTAGCCCTCCTTTGTCCAGCAATTTCCCACCATTGATCCTCCTGTCCCATCCTTGAACTGGCCTAGCCCACCATTGTCTGTGGTGTCCAGGTAGCCTCCAGTAACTTCCCACCCTTAATCACTCCTTACTGGAGTCTGACCTCATCTGACTCCTCCTGAAGACCCTCCCCAAACTCCTCTTCCAGACCACCCCTAGATTCCTCCCACAACCTTTCTGTTCATAAGATCCCATGTTCCCTCCATATGGTGTGAGAGCTCCATAGAATGATGTAGCACAGACTTACTCTATGTCAGATGATTCTGGCCTGCTTGCCCAATGCAAGCCTTATAGATACCTAGGCTCCTTAAGAGTCTACCAATATGTGAACTTCTAATAAACTCTACTTTTCTTTGGCTGAGAGAAGATTTGAGTCGAATACTTTCAGCAGGACCCGGGTGTTGGTATTTTGGGGTCTTGAGCAACCCTAAACCTCTTTAAGGGTAACCACACCACATATGCATTGATTTAATAGCTACTATGTCATACATTATTTGTTTTTTTTCTTCCATTATTTTTTAGTCATGTCCAACTCTTCAAGGTCTCATTTGAGTTTGTTTTTTGGCAGAATATACTGAAGTTTTTGCCATTTTCTTTTCAAACTCCTTTCACAGATGAGGAAGAAATTGCTCAGGGTTACCCATATAGTAAGTGTCTGAGGCGAAATTTGAATTTCGAAAGATAAGTTTCCTAATTTCAGGCCTGCTACTGTCTTCACTGTGTGCCTAGCTCTCCTGATGAATACTGTACCAGGAATTTTTTTTTTGGTGAGGGAGATTCTAGGCCTGTGATTTTATTGGTAAATGCAATTCCTAGTAAAGAATACCAATCCCAGTAGGGAAATTCCCTCTACTCACATAGATTGCAACTATTCTACTGTTTAAGTCTTAGAAGATTGCTTGTGTGAGACATGATTGAATTTTGTTTCAACAGAAATTATGTAAAAACTGAAACCTGATTTGAAGCTATACTGATGGCTAATGTCAGGTTGGCACCTGAAAAATCAGCATATCTACTACTTTTCTTTGTTCTGAGAAGGTCTCTTTCTGTATATCAAATGGAACTGCCAGGCCAAGTCTCATTGACAAAGGATGGGGATGAGGGCCATAAACCCAAACCTCAGATAATGGGACTTTTATTATTAATATCCTGGGCTAGAATCTCCAAACTCAGCTTTTGTCAAATCTATTAGCAATTGAGGAGAAACATTTCTCATGTTATCTGATGCAGACGAATGGGGAGAAGACTTAAAATATTCTGGCTTGGCATTTCCTTGTATAAAGAATAAAAGTATGAGAGGATGAGAAGGGAGGGGGGAATTGAAATGTGGAAATGAAAAGATAAAATCAAGGGGTGGGATTTAGTGAAACCTAAAATGCTAACCAATGGGATTCAAGGCTTGAAATTTGAATCTGGATGAATTATAAAAGGACTTTATTACTAGCTTAATTTTGTACAATTCTTGGTTATTTCTAACACTTGGAAGCACTATTAATTTCAGTGATTTACTCAGTCGCACATCCATTTTGTGTCAGAGGCTATACTTGAAACCATACTGCCTGAGTATTAAAAAAAGAGTATATTTGGTATCAACAAACTTTCATTCCATTGGGAGAAAATAACCTGTGGATATACTATTATATAGTACCTGCAAGTTAATTTCATGTGGGAGGGCACTAGTCCCTGAAGGTGAAATAAAAGTTGCCTTCTAGGGCATGATACTTAAACACACACACACACACACACACACACACACACACACACACACACTCTCTCTCTCTCTCTCTCTCTCTCTCTCTCTCTCTATATATATATATATAGATATAGATATAGATATACATATACATATACATATATATACATATATATTCCCCCAATTATAGGAAAACAATTTTTAACATTAAAATTTTTTTTGAATGCAAAAATCCCTCCCTCCCCTTTCCCCTCATTGAGAAAATATTTCCATGTTATTTTGTGGGAAAAAAAATAAAGAAAGAAAAAGTATGCTTTGATTTGCTTTCAAACTGCATTCTTTCTCTGGAGATAGATAAACTATTTCAGCATAAATCTTTCAGAATTGTCTTATCATTGTATTGCTGAGAACAGTTAAGGCTTTCACAGATGGTCATCATCCTATATACAGTGTTCTCCTGGTTTTACTCACTTCACTTTACATCAGTTCATGTAAACCTTTCCAGGTTTTTCTGAGAGCATAGAACATGATACCTGAACTGAGACTTGAAGGAAATTTTATTCTAAAGGCAGAGGTGAGGAAAAAGTTCATTATAGGCATAAGATAAAGACATGAAGAGAGGCATTGGGATATTTTATTTGATGAAGAGTAATTAGGCCAGTTTGGTTGGAACAGAAAGTGAACGAAGGAGAGGGATACATAATTATCACAGAAAGACAGATTGGAATCAGATTGTGAAGAGTCTTAAATGCCAAATAGAGTTTGCATTTTATCCTAGAGCCAAGAGCCATTGAAATTCCTGAGCAAGAGATTGAGTCAGTGGTCTGGAATTCCCAAGCAAATAGTCAGGCTTGTACTTCAGGAATATTTCAGTTTGGCATCTTTGTGGAGGATGAATTGCAGAAGAGGGTAACTTGAAGAAGGAATACCAAAAAGTGGCTTTTTGACATATTTTAAGCAATGAAGGCTCTACTACCTATGCAATGACTACCTATCTTTCTAGTCACAACTGAATTCCCACTTCTTACATGCAACTTTACTCACCATTCTAGGCCACATTGATTTCTTCATCCTCTAATATCTCATAACCTTTGCTATCACTACTGCTTATATGATATATAATGACATAAAGTATGGTAACATTTCTTGTGGTAATGGGGATCTTTCGATGCTCCTGTCTTCTCATGACATTATGCTAATTATTCAGAGCTACTTGATAGTCTTTTCAAAGAGGTCCACAGCTACCCCAAAGAAATCATCTTACCCATTCATGAGGGAGAACTGACAGGGTTCATGGAGTCCAGGAACTGCAATAATCAGAGTCCCTGGAAAGGGACTTTCTGAAACAATTTGTGAACTACTTCTGTGCTTGCCATTACAGCAACCTGAAATGAATTCAGGAATTCAAGCATTCTTTAAGTTGAGGTGGCAAAGATTTATTGTTCTGCTATATAGCAGGCAAAAGTTCTTAGGGAAACTGCAACCTTTAAGGGTGTAATGTTAAAATTTATACAGGCTAATCTATAATATAACATGTGCCAAATATGCTAACTAGGTGAGTCAGGGTGGGATTAGGGAGTGGTTAAGGAGTGATCAATTCTTAAAGGAACATGCACTTTTAATGTCTACTGTGCAGGCATATTGCCCAGAATTCACAGGGAAATGGGGGGGGCAGGATGAGGGGGCTGCATGGAGGTATGGCTTGAAACTAAGTCAGCTGGCAGTCAGGGCTGACCAAACTGCCCCCCATCAATGTCATGCTTGACAAGGTGGATATTGGGAGTATATGTATATCCCAAGCCTAAGGCATACATAAGGAAGGATACAGAATGTATATAATGAGTTAGGAAGTTGCTTATAGATAATCTAGTGAAGTTTTCACAGGTGCCGCTTGTCATTTTAACAAGGGGAGATAAATCTTTGACTAGGGCTTGATCATGAATGGTTGCTAGCCATAGTGCTGGGGCAGGAGAAGGCAGGCAGAGACAGTAGTGGTCTGAGGCTAGGGAAAGAGATGCTTTTGAAATTGGGGTTCAAGCACACAGACCCAGGCACCTCATCAGAACCAATCATAATGAGAATATATATTACTCACACTATGATGCAGTGGAATGGGAAGTCCATTGAGTTGATCTATCATATGTCTCTTGCATAGACACATTATATATAAACAATGTGATGGTGTTAGAACTGAGGACAAAAGTAGGGTAGAATTAATTTGAGAAATGATGCAAGTTGCCTTTTGCTGCCAAAGTCCATCTTTTAAAATTCTTTGCCAAATGATACTATATGGCTGGGAATTATGAAAAACTGATCTCTGAAAATCAAAATTTTTGGAGACCCAAAGGGCAATGAAAGATACATGATAAGTATGAAATAGACCACAGCATATTATTAACAATGTTACACATGAAAAATTAGTAGAAAAGATACCACCAATTTAATATGCATGGTGGCAACTATAGAACCAGCAGAAGAGAATCTTGCCTAACAATGACTTCAGGTACCTTATCTTTTAATTTTTAAACATTAAAATTATGTTGATAAATTCCCAATCTTACCCATCAAACTAAAAACTGCAGGTAATACACTGGGGCTTACACACTTACAAATGACATATATTTAACAAATATATAAAAATATATGTCACCTGTAAACGTGTGAGCCACAGAAAATTACCTGTAAAAGTGTTTTGTCTAATGGGCTTGTATGGGAGTTTATTAATATAATTTCAGCGTGTGTGTATGTGTGCATGTGTATTGACCAAATGCAAAAATTTGAGTTCCTTTTGCAATGAATAGAACTGAAAGAATGAGAATACTCTTGTTAATATTTCCTAAATTTCTTGTTCCCCAAAGGGATTCAGAACAATGAATCTGGAAATTGAATCAAAAGGGTGGAGAGGACTCTTCATGATAGAAAGAATCTAGTGTTGGTTCTAATGTCACTAGACATCGTCTTGGAGGATTCTGGGTTTTAACTTTGTCTCTGTGTGCTTGAGAAAATAGGTCATTTAGATAATTTCTTCATGACTCTACATAGCTAGTTAAGAAGTTAAAAATATCAATCAGACAAACGTAGGCTTTGCTTAAGTAATGCCACACAGTGAGTTTAATTCTTTTTCATTGATTTAATTAATTTGGTTTCATGTAGACACAGCTTCAATCACAAAAGAAGTATTAAAAGAAAGAGGTAGAAGATACCACATTTACATTCTTTAACACAACAAAGGGAACAAAATAGACATAAACATGTAGATGTGAAACTGTTAGATAAAAACACACATGCAATAAAAATACCCTAAACATTTATCAGTATAAACTCCTTAAAATTAAAGACTATTTCATTTTTGCCTTTGCATCTCAAGAGCCTAGCATGTGGTAGATGCTTAATATAAATTATTGATTGAAAAACATAAAAGCCTCTCTCTCTCTCTCTCTCTCTCTCTCTCTGTCTCTCTCTCTCTCTCTGTCTCTCTCTGTCTCTCTCTCTCTTTCCCTGTGTCCTTCTCTCTCTGGTCTCTGTCTCTTCACAGTACAGAAATATGTACAATATAGCACCTAATGGATAGAGTACCAAACCTGGAGTCAGGTAGACCCAAGTTCAAATCTGGTCTCAGATGCTTATTAGTTGTGGATAACCTTGGAACAGTGACTTAACTGTCTGCCTCAGTTTCCTTGCCTGTAAAATGGGGATGATAATTGCACCTGCTTTCCAGGGTTGTTGTGAAGTGTTATAGGAATCTGAAGATCTTCCCTTCCCTTAAGCCATTTGATAGGCTAAGTGGCTCTGAGAACCCTCCCTGATTTGAAAGTATACTCTGGTCCCTAATAGGCTGAATGTGGTCACATGGAGCCTGTGGCAGGAGGCTTGTTTTTTGGGAATGCCCACACTTTATTACTTTGTGATTGGGCAGTGGGTGAAGAGGGCTGTGACATTTTCTGATCCAGGAGAAGGCTATATATACTCTGATGGGAGTTTTTTGCTTTGGAGCTCACATTGAGAAGAGTTGTATGATTTGGCCAGATGAGACTCTGGGAAGCTGTTAACAACCCCCCCTCCCCTCCAGCTTTGAAAAACCCAGATGTTGGTGTTTCCCTCTCTGATAACTGAATAGGTATGGATGTAATGGTCAGATGGTTGGAAGCCTGCCTGCTGATCTGTTTCTCTTCTCTGTTTGTAACTTCTGCTTGTATTCTGTTTGCATTCTGTGAAGTTCAGGGTGCTGACTTTTTCCCCTGAACTAGGTAAATGATATATGTTTGATTAAAGTAAGATTGTTAACCCATTTTGAGTTGTTTTCCTTTAGAAAAGCAGATCTCACAACCTGTGTGAGCAGCCACCCTGGGTATGCTAGGGTGCTTGCTGATACATGAAGATAAAATGTGATAATATTTATAAAGCACTTTGCAAAACTTAAGGCTCTCTGTAAATGCTAGCTATTATTACTAGTCAACACAAAAAATGTGTATGTAATATATATTAATTGTGTATATATGCAATGTTAATTATATGTGTTCATGTTTACCTAGGGGCAGCTAAGTGGCACAGTGGTTAAAGTGCTAGGCCTGGAGTCAGGAAGATCTGAGTTCAAATCTGACCTCAGATACTTACTAGTTGCCTGATCTTGGGCAAGTGGCTTAAACCTGTTTGCGTAAGTTTCCTCATCTGTAAAATGAATTGGAGAAGGAAACGGCAAGCCACTTCAGTATCTTTGCCAAGAAAATCCCAAGTGGGATCATGAAGAGTTGAACATGACTGAAACAACTGGACAATAACAAAATGACCTACTTGAAAGCTTATTGCATTGAAGTGAAATGTCACTGATTTAGGGAACTCTCTGAAAATTCTCTCTCCCCAAGTAGACTGACAACCCTTCTGTCATTTATGTTCTTAGAGAATTGCCTGGGGCAATGAGAATTTAAGTGACTTGCCTAAGATTAAAGAGCCTGTCTAAGTCAGAGGTGGGACTGAAAACTAGTTCTTTTTCATCCAAGGCCAGCATTCTTCCTATACTACCAAGCTGCTATCTAGCTCTTGGTGCATAGTAAATAGCTGAAAGCTATTTATCTCTCTAACATATATATGTTTATGTGTATATGTGTGTGCGTATATAACATATATAATATATAACACAGGGTGTGTGTATGTATGTGTGTGTGTGTGTAATGTTCAAAGTAGGCAGTGGGAATAGGAAAGATGAAGGAAATGGAGTTATGTATAGGAATGATGAGGTACAGGCTCTGGGAAACTCCTGAAGTCTGATTAAATCTTCCTACTTGATGAGGCATTTGCAGAGGCCATAAGTTTTTCAGTGTGGCTGGGCCCAAACCTCTGTTACTAGTCTAGCCCTCCATTGTCCATCTACTTCCCACCCTTGAACCTATCAAAATATCAATCCACCCTTGCATTGACCTCATTAACTCCTTGGAAGACTCTCCCCAAACTCATTACTGGAGTCTGACCTCATTGACTCCTCCTGAAGACCCTTCCTAAACTCCTCCTCTAGACCACCCCTAGATTTCTCCAAACATAAGATCCCATCTTCCCTCTATGTGGTGTGACAGCGCCATAGAATGACCTAGCACAGATTTAGTCTGTCCTGCTTGTCCAATGCAAGCATCACAGATACCTAGGCTCCTTAAGAGTCTACCCCATATGGTGAACTTTTAATGAACTTCGAATAAACTTTACTTTTTTTGGCTGAGAAGACTTGAGTCGAATTCTTTCAGCAGGACCTGGCATGTTATTTTGGGGTCTCCAGAGCAAACTTAACCCTCTTAATGGGTAACCTCTTCAGTAGCACTTTAATAAACTTTCTTTGACTTAAATTAATATTCCCTTTAGATCTATTTTCAATAATTACTTTTTTTCTCTCTCCTCTCTTCTTTCTTCTCTCTCCTCCCTCTCTCTCTCTCTCTCTCTCTCTCTCTCTCTCTCTCTCTCTCTTTCGTCTTTCAGAAAACTTTAAACCCAACTCACTCTGAAGCTCATAGATTGGACCACAATTGTTTCCTGCCCAAACTCCACTTAATGGCTGTATTTTGGGCCTTCCTGGTTTACAGTGTATGTCTATGGTAAGTGTTTCTCTTTGGAATAGCAACCTTGAGAGTCTTCCCTCCCAGCTTATTTTCTTGAATCATTTCTTAAAGAGGACTATTACCCTGAGTATGTGAACAGGTCTTAGACTAAATGGGGGTTTCCCATTGCATCCTGGTTCACCTCTAGTCATCCTGATGAATATTTGGTCACTGGACCCAGATGGCTGTGGAGGAGAAAGTGGGGCTGGTGACCTTGCATAGCCCTCCCTCACTCTAGTCAAAGTCAACTGCAAGTTATATCATCATTTTCCTGATGCCATGGCCCTCTTTGGAAATGAAGGACAAAAACACAGAAGAATAATACTCTTAGAAGAATATTCTCAAATACAATTCTCAAAGTAGCCATGTTTTAATCTGAAAAAGTTAAAAAAAAAAAACAATCTCCCACTTTCACTGTAGATTTCAAATATGAGTACATTTAAAAAGCAAAATGGGGGAAATACCAGAATGCTCAAATCTCCATTGATGCCATCTTTCCAAAGTGATTTTAGAGCTATTATGAACAAACAAATAACTTATGACTTTGTATGGCATAATTTATATTTCAAATGATAGAACACTTTACAACAGTTATCTTTCTAGCTACATCTGCTCAGCAAGTCTCTCACCCATTCCAGCAGAAAAGTGACATTTTGGGCTGTAATTCTGTCATCTAATCACATGGAAACCAGCCAATTCCTATTAACATCTTGACATTTTATTGCTGTAAACTTATCATAAGTCCTTCTACTGCTAGATGGATTTAAATTCATGTAGCTGAGCCTTTTGTTGTATATCCACTAAATGATTGATCCCTTGCTCCTTGCACCAGCAAACTTTCAGTCAAGTAAATAGGCTGCTGGCCTGCATACGAATTACAGATCAGGCCCTGAAAGGTTAACAATTTCCTGCTTGGGATACAATTGAAAAGCCTGAGAAAACAAAGAATAAATTTGTGTTAAAATGCTTGATAATAACTTTTGAATCAGGTGGCTGATGTGTCACTGCTCCTTACACAAAGACATTACCCCGTTGAGGCAAGTAGATTTTTATTACTACAATATAGTTCTTCATACAATATAGTTGTTTTACAAAAGGCATTAACCTTTCGATAGCTTCAAAATTAAAGGTTGAGTCAAGAAACCTAGTTCCAACCAAAAAGAATACCATTATCTGAGGCTGTAACACAGCTCATCAAAAGGCTGAAGACACTGGGGATAATCTACAAGCATATCATGCTATACTAGTAAGGAAAATGCCAATAAGGTACTGAAGAGGTGCTGGATGGCCTATGTAGTATATTTTGGGGTAACTTTAATTCAGCTTTGTGTTAAGTTGTAAAAGCCACATTTCTTAACTGTTCCTCCCCTTCCCCCAGCCGTACTTGTCTTTCCCTGCCCCAGCCTAGAGCTATTTCCTCTCAAACCATTAACTCTTCATTGAAGGTACTACCTCCTTTTGTCCTAGCAAACCAAACCCATCCACTTGCAAATCAAGATGGGAACATCTCACTGACCTGACCTCAAATCTGTGACCACTGGTTGATCTTATGATGTTCAGGGCTCAAACCACACCCCTGCCCCTTCCCTCCTGCTGTTTGTTCTAGTGTATTTATGGGTAAGACACATGTGCAGTTGATGTCAAGGGCGCAGGTCCCTTTAAGTATTAGTCATACCCTCGCTCCTCCCAGGTTCCTCCCTAACTCCACCTTTGTACACCTCATTAGCTTAATGAACTTATGATTGACAGCTTTGTATCTTTAAGAATGCCCCTGGGGCCCTTAGAACTTCCACAGATGGCCCTTCGTAGCTCTTGCCTTTTCTGGCAGGTCAAGTAGACAGTCTAGTAGGCCATCTGCCCGCTGCAGAGCGTCACACTTCCAAACTTTCTCTGACTTCCCCCCTTGCCCGTTGCAAGCTTTTCCTAGCCAGGTTTTCTTGCCCAACCCTTTTTTGGTCCTGTGAATCAATAAACTTTTGTAAATCTATCAAAAGACAGCTGAGCCTGTAATTCTTCTCAGATGCGAACCTAGAAAGGATTTCTCATTAGAAATCCCCCCAAAACCTATCCCGCAACAGTACTTTGTATTGTCAATGAATAGAAATATATGAAACTACCCTTAAGCAAGTAAATAATGCATATGTTTAGAGCACATAAATGAATAACAGTTTAACAAGATGGTGCCTTATTTTTGTTAAGGCATATTTGAAAATCTTCTCTAGAAAGAAATAACAAGTCATTCCTTACCCTTATGTGCTAGTCATGGCTTGTAAAATCCCAAACTATTTATAACTCAAGAAATAATGTGACAGATTTGCCTGACCTGTCTCGTTTTGCTTATTAAATGAATTTTTAGCCATTGATTGGGAGTTGGAAGTGGCCAGCCTCAAAGTATACTGGAAAATAGAGAAAAGTTAACCTGGGATTAAACATCAGCTATGGAAAATCTGCAATTTGTATAAGCCATGTGAAGGCCATCAGAACTTTACAATTATTTTTAAATGACTAAAAAAAATGTTTAAATCTGCATCTATTTTTTTTTTTTTATCTCTCAAACATTCATGGAGAGTTGCAAAGGTACAAGATACTATTTTGCAATCAGATAAAACAAACAGAATATAAATAACATGTTACCTTACATTTTTTTATTATACATTTTAGTTCAATTTCTTTGATTATGACTTATAGAAATATTCAGGTATATATCTGTAGGTTTCTTGCAAGCAGTACTATCAAGCTCCAAACTATTTCATTCTTATTTCTACCTTCTTGACAGCAAGATTTGAAGGCAAGGTATCAGACTAAATTTTTCAAATAATCATTCCCCTTAATATTCTACTTCATATTGTCAAAGCAGACTCAGACAAAACTTAAACAAACTGGTCATCACTTACTGGAGTTCCCCGGGCTCCACGAAGAAAACTGAGCAAATCTTTCCCTTCCATTAATTCCAGCAAAAGAAACTGTGGCTCATTCTGCAGGCAGACTCCCCAAAGCTTTATAATGTGAGGGTGATCAAAATGGCTTAATAAAAAATGAAAGAAAATTTCATGGTACTCACAGGCAGAGCATAAATCATATATGCTTACAAACACCTACTTTACAAAGCGTCAGCTCTAAGTAAAAATTGTGAAAATCAACAAAATAATACTTTTCCATATTATAAGCTAAAATATGTCTGAAAATGATGTTTTTAAAGATAAATCTGTAACTAATCATTTCTTCATAAAATGGCTATTTTTGCCAACTGAAATTCCAATACTATAGCTAAGAAACCAAACAGAACATAAAACAAGAGAAGAAAAGTTCTTATTCATCAATGACCACAGCCTTGAACAATAAATGTCCCCTCTCCCAGGAATATATAATTATGTGAAATAATCATGGATATGATTTTTTTTTTTTGCTGTTTTTAAGGACATAGAGTATGTCTGGTCTCATAAATATATAATATTTTCCTACCATCTACTATCAACTAATGCACCCATGGCATATTATATATGAGTCTAAGTTTGAATCACCAATTATTAAGTAAGATGGAGCCTATCAAAATATCTAGTAAAAACTGATTTCAGTCCAGATGTTTGGCATATATGACACCAAGCATCTGGATGTTTCTTATGCAACCTGTTTTCAGCTCCACTGTGTACTTGCCACCCAGTCCTTCCTGGGAATCTTTACCCATATTGTTCTCCATGTGTGGAACAGATTTCCTGCCTCCATCTGTCATACTACAATTTCTCAAAGCATAGCTCAGAGACTACCTACTATAAAAAGATTTGATGTCTATGCAAACCAAAAACATCAGATGGAAAGTGAAAAATCCATTTAGTCATCCAGATATTTTGTTTACCCAGCACCAAACATCCAGATGCTTCTAATCCAAATATGTCTATGTAGCTGAAACAATACCTCAATTATGTGCTAACTGATCAAGTTGAAATGAATGTCTCCTCAAGAAGTTTCTTCAAAAGTTATGCTAATTGTGATAAATTTAGGTCAGGGGCAAGTTGAATCAGGGGATGTATTTTTTCTTTTTTTTAGTAGATTGTAAAACATTGCTCTTTCTTCTCAAGATAGAACACTTATACTTATTCTAAAGTTTTCCATGGAAGAAACTGGGTCTATGTACACACACGTACACAGACACACACACACACACACTTGTGTGTGTGTACACACATACATGTACATATGCATATATATACACATGAATGTACACATGACATTTTAATATATATTTACCCCTTGGTGCTTAACTGTGATAGATGTTAGCACTTAAGTGAACTAGAAGAAGCCAAAAAATATAGTCAATTCTAGACTGCTACTTAAAGCGTTTTTTGTTTGGTACGATCTACCATGGTTTATAATCCTTTTACTTAAATTTTGAGAATCCTAAATCCACTTCATGCCAGCAAAAAGTATTACAGGAACCAATATTATCACAAGAATCATTTAGTTTCTGTAACAGAACTCATTCTGTTTTCAAAAAATAACAAGTTGTGTTTAGCAGAATACTTACCTCATTAAACAAGCTTCCTTAAGAAATTCTGATTTCTCTAAATCAGTTGCTCCTTTTCTCAGGGTCTAGAACAATAAGATTAGGATTATGATATCACATATCATAGCAATTCAAGTAATTCAAGGTGATCTTGTATTAATAAGGTATCAATGATCAAATTTACATAATGCTTTAAGGTTTGCAAAGTGATTTGCATGTATTATTTCATTTGATCGTCACAATAATTTTTCTAAGAAGGTCTATTTATTATAATCCTTTTATACATTCTATCACCTCTCAATCACATTTGAATGCTGGTGAATGTTCGAATAGATAATATATTTCAAAGTACCTCAAATTCTTCTATTTTTAACAATTTAAATCTCACAACAACCCTGTGAAGTAGATAGCATAAGCTTTCTTATTCTTATTTCCTAGATACTAAACTGTTTAGAAAGAAAAAGTAAGTGTATTCCCTGAGTCACATATCTTATAAGTGTTAGAGGCAGGATTCAAAACCATATCATCTTGAATCAAAGTTCAATGTTCTTTGTATCACCCACAGCTGCCTTGCTGATTGATTAGAGAATAAATCCTTCCAATCCAGTTATTAATGAGTACCTATTAAAAGGAAGTCAGCATCTTATGTGATTCAGAAGAGTATAATAAAAATGGAGGAAAGCTTCCTTTACAAGAGAGACCTGAGTAAAGAGTTTACTTATAATAAAAGACAATATGATGATGCAAAAAGAATTAAAGGAATTCAGAAATGGGTCTATCATAGAAGCATAAATAGTAGTGGGGATTAATAATGATCATACTGGGAATGAGTAGGTCAGGGGAGGTTTTGTTAAGATTCCTGAACTTGAGTGGAAACAGAACCAAGATGGTACAGTAGAGGTAAGAACCTGTCTAAATTCTCCCAAATTCCTTACCAAACAATTTTAAAATAATACCTCCAATTGAATTCTGGAGGGGCAGAAGAAACCAGAGGTTGAGAGTTAATTTTCCAGCACAAGGCAACTTTGGAAGTGGCAAGAAAGATCTGTTGAACTAGGATGGTGGTCAGACATGGAATACAGCAGTGGAAATGCCAAGAGCAGGCCTTGGATGCAGCTGAAACAGAGCAGCTACAGGAGCTCTCAGTCCATAGAGAGTAATAGCACCAGATAGTTGTACAGAAAGAGATTACAGGAGATTCTCTTCTGGTGCTGGGTTCAGAACTCTGTTGCATTGCCCATATGTAGGTAGCCTTTCCAAGGTGAAGAACAACACTAGCACAATTGTGCTAGTAGTCACATGGGACCAGGGCCTTGGTCACAGTTCTAGGGAAGTAGTCACTCATATGGGAGTAGGGGCCCAGGTCTCAGTTCCAAGGTAGAAAAGAGTGCTGGTGACTGCAGCTGCAGGAGAGCTGGAGAGCTTGTCACAGTTCCAGGGCAAAAAGGATTACTATCACTTCTAACTAGAGAGCAACAAAATTGTTTCCTGGACAAAGACAAAAACATAGATCGGGAGAGTAGTGATCACACTTTTAATTAGATCATACCACTTTGGAAGCATGGAAAACTTACAGACCAACAGATCTAGTTTTGAAAAAAAGCAGCACGAAAAACCTAAAGTTTGGAATAGTTCTACTCTGGTGCCCAGTTTTAACATAAAGTTAAAAGTAAAGAAATCAGCTAGAAAAATGAGCAAACCATAAAAAAGGAACCTGATCATAGAAAGGTATCATGGTAACAGGGAAGATCAAGACACACACTCATAATAAGATAATAATGTCAAAACAGCCACAAACAAAGCCTGAAAGGGAAAAAAAAAACTCAAACCCCCAAAACATAAAACATAAAAAACCAAACAGTGAATTCAACGGAAGCCTAACAAACAAGAGAAGAAGAGGAAAACTGGGGGAAAATTATGAAAATAATGCAAGAAGATTGTGAAAAAAGAATTAACAACTTGGCAAAAGATGTTGTAATGATAAGGAAATTTGAAGATCTTCCCTGCCTCTTAATAGGCCTCACTTGGAGCCTAACAAGAGAAGGTTACTTAGGGGAGGCTTGTTTTTCAATAAGGCCCACACATTTTGTGACTTTGTAATTAGGTAGTGAGTCATGAAGTTTGGGATGTCCTCTGACCCTGGAGGAGGCTATATAAACTCTGAGGTGAGCTTTTGCTTTGGACCTCACTTATGGGAAAAGTTATATGATTTGGCCAGATGAGACTCTGGATAGCTATTGATCCTTGGCTTTGAAAGTCTAGATTTTGGTGCTTCTCTCTCTCTGGTAACTAACTTATATGTGTATATAATGGTCAGACAGTTAAAAGCCCTATCTGTTAATCTGTTGAACTGCATTATTTTCTCTGTATTTTTTGCCTGCTTGTAACTTCTGCTTGTATTTTCGGAAGTTCAAGGTGCTTACTTTTCCCCCTGAATTAAGTGAATGACTATATGTTTGATTAAGGTAAGATTGTTAACCCCTTTTGATTTGCTTTCCTTTAGGAAAGAAGATCAAAGAACCTGTGCTAGCAACCATCCTGGGTATGCTAGGGTGCTTGCTGTTACAGATGTGCAAAAATTACTTTAGAAAATAGCACCTTAAAAAATAGAATAGGCTACATGGTAAAAGAAGCACAAAAATTAACTAAA
Source organism: Pseudochirops corinnae (assembly GCA_028646515.1). Classification (NCBI taxonomy): domain Eukaryota; kingdom Metazoa; phylum Chordata; class Mammalia; order Diprotodontia; family Pseudocheiridae; genus Pseudochirops; species Pseudochirops corinnae. Next base: position 35,843,614 of record CM053591.1, on the reverse strand, counting down.
GAAAAGAACTCCTAAAAAAGCAAAAATCAAGCAAATACAAAAATACACTGAAGAAAACAACTCCTTAAAATGTAGAATTAACTATATGGGGGGAAAAGAGGTACAAAACTTAACTAAAGAAAATAATTCCTGGGGGTGGCTAGGTGGTGTAGTGAATAGAGCACTGGCCCTGGCCAGGAGGATCTGAGCTCAAATCCAGCCTCAGACACTTAACACAAAATTAGCTGTGTAACCTTGGGCAAGTCCCTTAACCCCAATTGCCTTACCTTCCCCCCCCTCCAAAAAGAAAAAAAATATATATTAAAGAAAATAATTCCTTAAAAACTAGAATCAGGCAAGTGGACATTAATCATTCCATGAGACATCAAGACAAAATAAAGTCAAAAGAATGAAAAGATAAAAGAAAATGTGATGAAATATGTCATTGGAAAAACAAATGACCTGGAAAATAGATCAAAGAGAGATGATTTAAGAATTATTGGACTCTGTGAAAGCTATGATTAAAAAAAAGAGCCTAGACATAATATTTCAAGAAATTATAAAAGAAAACTGCCTTGATATTGTATAAGCAGAGGGCAAAATATAAATTGAAAGAATCCACAGATTGCCTACTAAATGATATACTGAAATGAAACCTCTCAGGAAGACTGTAGCCAAAATCAAGAGCTCCAAGGTCAAGGAGAAAATATTGCAAGGAGCCAAAAAGAAACAATTCAAATATCATGGATCCACAGTTCAGATCAAACAAAATCCACTTTAATGGAATGGAGGGCTGCAATGTTAATGGAACTGAAAGATTTTTCCCATTCATGACCAGGCAAATGTGACCTGCTTTGAGCTCTGACCCAGCCCACAGCTGTGATACATCTTGAGTCATATGGAGCCTGAGTCACATGAAGCCTGAGTCATATGGAACTCATTGTGGGAAGAGTTTCTCCAATGGAATAACTAAAATAGAATGTTAGGGAGAGAGAGCATGAGCACAGAGTGAGAGTGGGATAGAAAAGAGTGAGAGAAGGGACTGTGAGAGGGAGGAGGGAGACATTTGCCTAGGGGAACTTGTTTGTGGGGAGGTCTAACATAAATAATGCTTAAGATGTCAGCACTCCCTGGATTAATGATGAGGACCTTGCTAAATCTTACCTCCTGTTCTCCTAATAGTGATGTTCCAAATAAATATTTTGGCTTCCCTTGAGGAAGAATTTGTTACATTTTGCAAATCTACCCTGGAAATATACATGAATATTCATAGCAGCTACTATGGGTATCATATTGGTGTTACAAGGACCTGGAATATGATATTCTAAAAGGCAGAGGTTAAACTGTTTATATTCCTATATGGGAAGATGAAATATGTAACTCCTAAGAACTTTATGATTATTGGGGCAGTTAGAAGGAACATATATAGATAAAGGGCATAAATGTGAGTTGTATATGACAAGATGATTTCAAAAGAATAAAATTCAGGAGTAAGAAAGAGAGATTCACTGGGAATGGGGAGGAAAGGAAAGGAAGACTCGGAAAAAAAATCTAAAAGAAAAAAAGGCATGAAAGGAAGAGCTATTGCAGTGGAGAGCAAAATTGGAAGGTGATGGGTGACACTTTAAACTTTTATTAGAATCAACACAAAGAAAGAGTAGCACACACACTTACTAGAGTACAGAAATCTCTCTTATGCTACAGGGAGGTAGGAGGAGAAAGTGATAAAAGAAGGGGGAGAGAGAAGGAAGAGTAGACTAAAGGAAGCAGGGATCAAAATCAAAACATACTTTGATGGAGGGACAGGATAAAAAGAGATAGAGAAGGATAAAAAGGTAAAATGGTATGGAGGAAAATACATAGTTATCATTACTGTGAATGTGAATGGGATGAACTCATTTGTGAAACAAAAGCAAATAGTAGAATAAATTAACAACCATAATTGAACAATATAATGTTTAAAAAAAAACACAAGTGAAGCAGAGACACACACAGAGTTAAAATAAGGTACTGCATCAGAATACATTATGCTTCACTAGAGATAAAAACAAAGAAACAAAAAACTGGGTAGCAATCACAATCTTAGACAAAACAAAAGCAAAAGTAGACCTAATTAAAAGAGAATATCATGAAAACTAAATTTTGCTAAAGGTACAATTGAAGCAATTGAAATAACATCAGTACTAAACATGTATGCACCAAATGGCACAGTATTCAGATTCTTAAAGGAAAAGTTCAATGAATTACATGAAGAAATAAACAGTAAAACAATACTAGTGGGGGCATTTAACTTTCCCTTCTCGGAAGTAGAAGAATCTAACCATAAAATAAATAAGAAAGAAGTGAAGGAGATGAATAGAACTTTGAAAAGTTAGATACAGTAGACCTCTGGAGAAAACTGAATGGGAATAGAAAGGGGTATAGTTTTTCCTCAGTCATACTTGGCATTTAAACAAAAAGTCGTCATATATTATGGCATTAAAACCTCACAGTCAAATGCAGATAAGCAGAAATATTAAATGTATCCTCTTCAGACCATAAGTCAGTACAAATCACATTCAATAAAGCTCCATGAAAACATAGATTAAAAATTATTTGGAAACTAAATAATCTAATCCTAAAGAATGAATGGGTCAATGTACAAATAACAGAAACAATTATTTTTCAGAGAGAACAACAATGAGACAACATACCAAAACTTATGAGATGCAGCTAAGCATTACTCATTACACCAAACATTTAAAGAACAATTTATTCTAATCCTGTATAATCGATTTGGAAAAATAGGCAAAGAATCCTATCACATTTCTTTCATGACACAAATATTGTGCTGATACCAGAGGAAAAACAGAGAAAGAAAACTATAAGGGGAATAGAGCACTGGCCCTGTAGTCAAGAGGACCTGAGTTCAAATTTGGTCTTGGACACTTCACACACTTACTAGCCATGTGATCTTGGGCAAGTCACTTAACCCCAATTGCCCTGCTCTCTCCCCTCCAAAAAGCAAAAAAAAAAGAAAAAAAAAAAGAAAAGAAAACTGTAAACTAATTAAAAAAAATACTAGCAAGGACATTATATTACTATTTCACAGAGGTCATATATTATGGTCAGGTGATATTTGTACCAAGAATGCAGGGCAGGTTCAATATTAAGGAAACTTATCAGCAAAGTTGACCATATCAATGACAAAACCAATAAAAATCATATGATAGTCTCAATAGATGCAGAAAAATCTTTTGTTAAAATACAACACTCACAGGGCAGCTAGGTAGACCAGTGAATAGAGCACTGGCCCTGGAGTCAGGAGGACCAGAGTTCAAATTTGGCCTCAGACACTTAACACAAAACTAGCCATGTGACCTTGGGCAAGTCTCTTAACCTCAATTGCTCAGCCTTCCCCCCCTCCAAAAAGCAAAAAAAAAATAAAATAAAACATTCATTAAAACACCCAAAAACAGGAATAAATGGAACTTGAATATAGATAGTACCTATTTAAAACCATGGACTAGCATTATCTATAATGGAGATATGCTAGAAGTCTTCCCAATAAGATCAAGGGCAAAGCAAGGATGTCCATTATCACCACTATTATTCAATATTATTCTAGAAATGCTACTTATAGTAATGAGAGAAGAAAATAGATTGAATGAGTTAGAATGTACAATGAAGAAACAAAACTATCCCTCTGCAGATGACATGATGAAATACTTAGAAAATTCCAGAGAATCCTTTAAAAAAAAAAACTGCTTAAAATAATTAACTTTAGCAAAGTTTCAGAATATAGAATAAACCCACATAAATCACCACATTTTCTATAAGCTACCAACAAAAACGAGCAGAGAAAGAAAGATAAATTCCATTTAAAATAACTGTAGACAATATGAAATAACTTGGGAGTCTACCTGCCAAAACAAATGCAAGAATTATATGAAATTTTGATGAAACACTTTTTACACAAAGTCAAATAAAAATTAGTGGAGAAATATTAATTTTTCATCAGTAAACAAAGCCCTTACAATAAAAATGACAATGAATTTATTCATCTCCGTACTAAACTACCAAAAAAAAATGGTTATAGGACTATGAATTAAAAAAACAGCAATTCATCTGGAAGAGCAAAAAGTCAGGAATATTAAAGACATAAAAAAAATGTGAAGTGAAATGGCTTAGAAGTACCAATTCTCAAACTATGTTGCAAAGTAGTAATCATCAAAACAATCTGTTATTGCCTAATAGAGTAATGAATCAGTGTAATAGCTTAGGTACACAGCACACAGTAGTAAATGACTCTAGTAATCTAGTATTTGATAAATGCAAAGATTCAAGCTCTTGGACAAGAATTCACTATTTAACAACAATTAAAGGGAAAACTAGGAAGCAGTTTGTCAGAAACTAGGGATAGACCAACAGCTTACAGTGCATATCAAGATAGGGTTAAAATAGTTAACATGATTTAAACATAAAGGGTGATATCATAAGCAAATAGAGGATAAAAAATTTTATCTGTCAGATCTAAGGATAAAGGAAGAATTTATCCAAGCAAGAGATAGGGGGCAGAGCTAAAAAGTGAATCTGAATGGATTTTAGAGTGACAGAATCCAATGGGAGAAGGAGACCTACCAAATGCTTTTTATGACACAAATATGGTACTGATACCTAAATTAGGAACAGACAAAGCAGAGAAAGAAAATTACAGATCAATTTCCCTTTTGAATATAGATGCAAAAATTCTAAATAAAATATTAGCAAAAAGACTACAGCAACTCATCAAGAGAATAATACACTTTGATCAGGTAGGATTTATTTCAGGAATGCAAGGATGGTTCAATATTAGGAAAATTATCTGTATAATTGATCGCATCAACAACAAAACTAGCAGTACTAGTACTAGAAATGTTAGCAGTAGCAATAAGAGAAGAAAAAGAAATTGAAGGAATCAAATCAGACAAAGAAGAGATGAAGCTATCACTCTTTGCAGATGATATGATGATATACTTAGAGAATCCTAGATAATCAAGTAAAAAACTACTTGAGGTAGTACATAAATTTGGCAAAGTTGCAGGACATAAAATAAGCCCATAGAAGTCCTTGGCATTCCTATATAACTCTAAAGAAATCCAATAGCAAGAGATAGAAAGAGAAATCCCATTTAAAGTTACTGTAGACATTATAAAATATTTGAGAATCTACCTGCCAAAACAAACCCAGGACCTATATGAACACAATTACAAAACATTTTTCACACAAATAAAGTCAGATATAACCAATTGGAAAAAACATCAGTTGCTCATGGCTGGGTTGAGCTAATATAATAAGTATGACAATTTTACCTAAATTAAATTACATGTTTAGTGCCATACCAATCAATCTACCAAAAAATTACTTTATAGAGTTCAATAGTAATGGAATTTGAAGATCCCTTTGTATTGGCAAGCTAACAGATACTTAGCACTTAGTTTCAAGTTAATTATATCAAGCCTCTCTTAAGAAACAGAAAGTATGAACTTCTGTTGCTGCTGAAGACTTTCAATGGCCAGCTGGAGCTGCCAGAGGAAACATGATTGTGGTGTCCGTACTTTGTCTGTTTGGGGTCTATGTTGATTTCACAGGCAGAAAGTGAATTGAGATGATAGTGCCCACCATGTGTGTGAATATTGTTGTAATTTTGATAATTAGGAGAGGAAAGCGGAGAAAATTTGAAACTCAAGGGATTGTGGAACTGAGTGTTGTAAACTAAAAGTAAAAAAATAAATTAATTTAAAAAAAGAAAACACCAGAAGGGGTCAGAAAGAGTGAGCTATGACTGAACATACTGAACAACAACAAAGCTACTTATAATACAAGTGACCCTGAGTAAGTCACTTAAACTTTGTGGTCCTGTTTTCTCCTCTGTTAACTGAAGACCAGAAGGCACTTGTGATAAGGGAGGAAGCATGGTACAGTGGAAAGAATGTTGAGACCTGAGACCAAATCCCAGCTCTGCCACTTGCTTATTCATCCATATACTCATTCGTTCGTTCATTCATTCATTCATTCATTCATTAATGCCCACATGCTTTACCTCTGTGTGAAGGTTAAAAATCAGCACAAAGACAAACTGTCTTCAGGTGCTTAAAAAAAAAAAATCCAGATTATCTGTGTGGCTCACATCCATTTAATTTAATGTTTTAAATCAGTGATTCCCAATCAGTATACCATGGATTCCTGCAGTGTCATTTTTGCATTAAATGTTCCCTTTGGGGGGAAAAAAAAGAGATAGAAAGCATTATGGATAATTTTAGAATGGATAATTTTAATTACTTCAAATTTAAAAAAAATATTCAAATTAAAAAATGTAGCTGAGAGTAGAAGGAAAGCAGGGAAAATTTTATAGCAAGTTTCTCAGATAAAGGCCTAATTTTTCAGATAAAGAGAGAACCAAGTCAAATTTATAAGAATAAAAATCATTTCCCAAATGATAAATGGTCAAAAGATATGATCAGGTAGTCTTTTGAAGAAGAAAGTCTTTAATTTCTGTGGTCTGTTTATGGTCATATTTTTTTAAAAGCTTTAAATCACTGTAGATTAGAGAAATGAAAATTAAGAAAACTCTGAGTTACTACTTCATACCTATCAGATCAGCTAATATGACAGAAAAGGAAAATGATAAATGTTGGGGGGAATGTAGGAAAATTAGGACATTAATCCAGTTGGTGGAGTTGTGAACTGATCCACCCATTGGGGGGGGGGTGGTGGTGCAATTTGGAACTATGCCTAAATGGCTATCAAATTGTGCATATCCTTTGACCAAGCAATACCACTCCTATTTCTACATCCCAAAGATATCAAAAGAAAAGGAAAAGGACCTACATGTATAAAAATATTTATAGCAAATCTTTTAGTGATGGCAAAGAATTGGAAACTGAAGGGATGATCATAGAGAAAGGCTGAACAGGCTGTAGTATATGACTGTGATGGAATACTATTGTATTATAAAAAAATGACAAGCAGAATGGTTTCAGAAAAACCTGAGAAGAGTTATGTGTAACTGGAATAGAATCAGGAGGACATTATATATAGTAACAGAAATATTGTACAATGATTGACTGTGACTTAGTGATTCTGAACCATAAAATGATCCAAGACAATACTGAAGGACTTATAATGAAAAATATTATCCACTTCCAGTGGAAGAATTGAAAGAGTCTGAAGCATATTTTTTCAAAATTTTCTTTTTTTAATATGTTTTCTTTTTCAATATGGCTACTATAGAGATGTGTGCTGCATTACTTTTCATGTATAATCTATATCAAATTGTTTGCCTTCTCAAGGTGGGGAGGGGAGGGAGTGATAGAATTAGGAACCAAACTTTTTTTTTTAATAAATGTTAATTTTTATGTTTACATATACTTGAGAAAAAAGATAAGAAAAACATTTTTAAAAAATTAGAGTTGAACTGGGATTCAAATTATGGCATATAGGATTTGCTTTTAAATGTTTCTGGACTATGCAGTGGAAGAAAGATAATAAGAATTCAAATAAGTAGAGGCAAAAGAGAAAGTGTAATTGACTGGGAGAATAGCATGAAGAAAGTCACAGAAATTGCAATATAATGGGGCAATGAGTAGAACATCAGAGCAAGGGCAATGAGCTTTAAGGGGGTAATCATTGAAAATGAGGTGGGAAATGTAATTTGAGACTATATTATGGGTGGATTTGAATGATAAAGAGCTTCCATCTTTTTGGTGACGTGTAGTTGAAGCAGATTTATAAGCAGTGGAATCCCATGATAAAAGTATTCATTTCAAAAGACAAAATTGGTGGCAATACGCAGGAGGGGAAAGGTCTAGAGAAAACAGAACCTATTAGGATGTTGTAGCAGTAATCTAAGCATTAGGTGAACTTGTGTAACAGTGAATAGAGAGGAAGGAACTGAGACATGAGAAATTACAAAGAAAAATGCACGAATTAGTGACTGATTGAATATAAGAAGCCAAAGAAAATAAAGGTGAAGATGCAAAGATGAAAAAAAGCAAAACTTTCCTCTTACAAACATAGTAATGTTTTTTTCAAATCATTTTTGCCTAGCAAAATAAAGCAAAGAACCAAATCATCTAGTTAATATGATGTAATTAGATAGCCAACAGGAAAATATTTTTCTTTCATTTTGTAGACGTCCAGTCATTTCAGTTATGTATGACTCCTATTAACCCCATTTGGGGTTTTCTTAGCAAAGATAACTGGAGTGCTTTACCATTTCCTTCTCCAGCTCATTTTACAGATAAGGAATTGAGACAAACAGGGTTAAGTGACTTGCCCAGGTTCACACAGTTAGTAAGTGTCTAAGGCCAGATTTGAACTCAGCAACATGAGTCTTCCTGACTTTAGGCAAGGTACTCTATCTACTGAGTTGCCCAGTTGCCATTTTGTTTTTGATAGATAACATTAAAGAAGAAAGAGAATAAACTTTTATATGGCACCTACTAAATGTGAGCAATTATGTTAAGTGCTTTAGAAATACTTTTTCATTTGATAGTGATAAAAACCTTCTAAGGTAGGCACTCTTATCATCCTCATTTTAAAGTTGAGCAAACTGAGAAAAACAGAGTTTAAGTGACTCAGCATCACGTAACTATTAAATATCTGAGACCAGATATGAATTTAGGTCTTCCTGACTCCAGCTGCAGTGCCCTATCTATTGCACCATCTTTCCATCTAAATTTAGTAGGCTCAGAATTTACAATGGAAATGTGGCCTAAACTTATCTCTACATAAGACACTGATACTAAAGGAGATAAAAAAAAAAATCTTCAATATTAAGGTCTCAACCTATAACAAAAATTATCTGGAAAATCTGCTCAATCTTCTACTTCATTTGTAGCCCATAGACTCAGCTTAAAAACCTGTCACAATAAACTGACAACTACTCACAGAAAACTAACAGGGACATAATTCTAGATACAGAGTGGAATAAAATATTGTCTTAAGTTATCTCATTTCTTCTAAGTCTCTTCAATTAAACAAGTTTGGATCATAGAACTTGGAGCTGGAAAGACCTGAGAGTTATAACTGGCCTCACTTCCTCATTTATATAAATGACAAAAACATGAGGATCAGGCAATGTAATTGACTTGTCTAATGTCATATGGGCAGTATGAAAAACAGTAAGTATATAAACCCAGGTTCTATGCCTCCAAATTTGAATGTTCTTTCCATTCTTTATCATTTATATTTCATCCATTCTATACTAGTATATGGATGACTGAACTGGAAAGAATATCTGTAGTCCAGAAAAGTTAAAGGACTAGTCCAAGGCACAGACTTAGGACTAGAAACTAGATGGGCTGACTTTTACAAGCCACTCCTGTTTACACCATAGGCTTCAGTTTATATACCTGATCCTAATCTGTGAGGTATAATTTAGTTGGAGAAGACTAATATATACAAAAAATTGAAAAAAAAAATGCAAGCCACTATGCAAATAGTTAAATTCCACATAAATAATACTCAGGATGTATGAAATAATAGGTCCTATTAGAGATCAGGAAAAAAAGAGAGTACTAACACTGGCTAAAGTTACAGTGAAGAATTGTAATAGTAATCAGTTTAGCAGGATACTTAGCACTACTAAGTGCTAAGTGTGGAAGATGCAAACTGTCCCATTGTTGAGAAGGCATGAACTCCCCTGTTGATGTGGAAGAAGGGGATTGGCTGAGCCCCTGTTGATGTGGAAGAAGGGGATTGGCTGAGGTGTGTATATAAGCAAGAATTCCAGAGACAGAGACAGAATTGGAATTTTGCTTCCCTTGAAGGAAGAATCCTGGAGACTAAAGCCAGCTGAGGCAGAGAGCATCTGAGAGACAGAATTTGAATGCTGCTCCTGCTGAAGGGACAGAGAGAGAGAAAGAGTTCCT
>CM053591.1:35818456-35833242 GCA_028646515.1 Pseudochirops corinnae | reverse complement strand
AAATATTGTGGCCACTGTAGTGAAAACTGTGTGGCCATTTTCTGTGATAAGATGTAATGTTGTGAATATTATAATGTTTTGAATGTTTGTCTTGATTTGTAATGGAATAAACAGAGTGTTCACTATATTTTGTAATCTGAACTCTAAAAGCTGTTCACAGTAGCATTCTTTTGGGAATCTGCTGGTGCATGGCATTACAAGAATCTAGCCTAATCAAAGAAGAAAGTTTCCATTGGGGCAAACTGGAAATAAAATTGGAGCCTTTAAGTATTATAGATGGTTTTAAGTACCAAAATGATAAATTTGCACTCTATCCAATAAGGTATGAAAACCATCATAAATTCTTTATCTTTAGGTTAACAGAGAAATGTTGAAGGAAGAATAATAAGGATTAGGAAATAAATTCATATAGCTAGGAGAAAAAGTTAGAAAGAAAAATTCCGTTTAAAATTATTAGAGAATATATAAAATATTTAGAATTCCATTCAAAATAATAACAGGAGGCATAAAATATGGGAACTATATGAATGCAATCATGAAACACTTTCTAGAAATAAAAAAAGACATAAATAATTAAAATATATTAGCTGCTCATGGGTAATCCCAGACCATATAAGAAAAATGACAATGCTAGCTAACTTAATTTATTTATTTCCGTAGGATTCAAACTACCAAAATATTTCTTCATAGAACTAGAAAAAAAAATAATGACAAAATCTATCCGATGTAACAAATTGTCAAGAATCTGAAATAGCTAGATTATTTAGATTTTTCAAAGACTAGTATGCTATATACATTATTTTCTGTATTAGTATATCTGATCTGTTCTACTGATTTACCTATTTCTTAATCAGAATCAAGTCATTGTGATATTGCTTTGTGGTACTGTTTTGAAATACAGTACTGTGAGACACCCTCCTTGCACCACTCCCCCCTTTATTTTCATTATTTTCTTTGAGATTCTGATAATTTATCTGAAACTGCCTTTTTTTCCAACTTACCAATGATGCCTCAATTGCCACATCCTTTCTTTATCTGTCTCAATCTATTTGCTTTATTTGACAATATTAACCACCCTGTCCTCCTAGACACTCTCCTAAGTTTTTGTGACACTCTTCTCTCATGGTCTTTTTTCTATATGACCATTTAAAATAGCCTCCTTTGCTGGTCCATCACTCATATGACATACTCACTCCTAAATGTGAGTGTTCTCCATGGTTCTCTTTTAGGCCCTCTACACACTCTTTCTTGGTAAACTCTTCATCTCTCGTGAGTTTAATTATCATTTAAAAAATATATGTGTGTGTGTGTATGTGTGTATGTGTGCGTATGTAACTCACAGATATATATGTATATATAGATTTATTTATATATATGCACACACACATATACATACAAACATTTATATATTATGCATGCATATACACATTTATACACACATATACATGCATGCACACATTATATATTTATGTATACATACACACATATGTCGAGCTTCAGTCTCTTCTCTGAGCTCCAGTCTTACGTTACTATTTGCTTATAGGACATTTTAAGCTCAATTTGGTGGAAATATATTAAACTCAAAATGTCCAAAATCGAACTGTATTATCTCCTCATTCAAAAACAACCATACAAAACAAACAAACCAAAAACCCTCTGTCCTTCAAAACTCCATTATTTCTGTAAAAGGTAGCACTTTAGTTTCTGTCTCCCAGATTTGTAATCTGCACATTATCTGAAATTCTTAACTTTTCCTTACCCCACATATTCAAACAATTGCCAAATCTTTTGATTTTTACCTTCAAAATATTTCTCTTCTCTGAACCTTTCTCTCCACTTACAGAGCTACCACTTAAGAACACATTCTCATCACCTGTCATCTAGATTATTGCAACAGCCTCCCAACTGGTCTCATTCCAGTTAATATTATATACTCATGTAAAGTAACTTTTCGTAAGTGTAGACATGATCAAATGATACTACTCAATTATCTCCAATGCCATCATATTGCCTCTAGGATCAAATATAAATTCCTCTCTTTAGCTTTTAAAGTCCCATACCACCTGGTCACAGCTTATCTTTCCAGGCTAATTAAACATTGTTTTCCCAACTACATCCAATGATCCAGTTAAGCTTGTCTTTGTTCTGTTCCTCTCAGGAAATACTTGATCTCTTGACTTGTCTCATGCCTCACATGTATTTTCTCTTGACCTGTACCTCATCTAGTCCCACTTTTCTTCTGTGATGCAGTTCAAGCGCCATCATCTGCATGAAGCCTTTCCTCATGACCATGATTTCTCAGGCTCTCCCTCCCTTCCTATCTAGAATGAATTATCTTACTATATATTTGTATTTATATATTGCATTTATTCACTTATCTATATATGTGCTTTTTGAATTCCCCACTAGAATCTTTGTACCTTGCAAGAAGGAATTGTCTCATTCTCTGTAATATTCTGTGACTTAACATGGTACTTGGTACAGAGTAGGCATTAATACAAACTTGGTGATTGACTGACTCTAACATCACCATCCTGGACAAGCTTGTACAGGAAGTAGAAGTAGTCATTAAAAATGTAGGAAAAAGTAAATGAATGGACCGAGTAGGCATAAGGAAGAGCCATACCATACATGGAGCTGAGGACATCAAGGGATTCATTCACAGAATATCTGAAAAAGGGGAAGATATTAAATCAGACCTTAATACTTAAACAAGAGCACCTTTCTTTTTTTGTTGTTTTTGTAAGCTTCTAGAAATATATGCCTATTTCCTATATGTATAAATTTTTATGAGCATCATCTATGCACATATCAAAGGCATCCTCCCTGAGGGAACAATCAATCTTTTTAAAGCAATATTTGAAATAATTCAATACAGCAAAATGCCACTTCAAGCCTTTCTCTCTCTCTCTCTCTCTCTCTCTCTCTCTCTCTCTCTCTCTCTCTCTCTCTCTCTCTCTCTCTTTCTCTCTCTCTCTTTCTCTCTTTATGTCTCTCTCTCTCTTTCTCTATGTTTTCTATCCACATGTGAGAATTCATTGTGTTGCCTTGAATAGTTTAACAATAGAAGTAACAGTGTTTAACAATTCAATTATCATAGTATAAGGCTCAAAGCAAGGAGATGTATGCTTGCTAAAGATGTACACCACCATTAGAAGGAGATCTAGTGAAAAATCCAAGGAGAAGAGGGATTCCCTCTCTCAGCAAAGTACTCTAGATGGCTCTTGTTGATGATGAGATTGTGATGGTTACATTGAGTCCCTGATTTTGGCAGAGGCCCCAGGAAGACTTCTATGATTATTCACCAGAGTTTGACCTAAAAATACTCTACACAGAGAAACTAAAGGAAAGAATATCTATTGTGCTAATTATTAATAACAAACAGTTCTCCGGACATACTAGAAAATTTTCCTTGCCTTCCCTTTCCTCCCCACAAATTTAGAGTGATTTTCTTGTATTATCTTTTGCATTATGTGTCCAAGTTTTTATTTTTCTTCTGAAATACTGATAATAATTTTGTTGTCTTTATCCATTCTGTCTTAGTGAGCAACATGTTTTGCTTGAATAGAAAGCATATTTTCTCTTAATGTTAATTGCTTTTTGCTTTTCTTCTTCTAAACTGTCCTTCACTTCCATATTTTTCCCAATTTGTTGTTCTCTCTCTTGTTTCCTTAGTGATATTTGTCATCACAGATTCAAATTTTTCTATTACATTAATTAATTTTGCAATAAATTCTGCTCTCATACTTCTCAATTCTCTTAAAAACCTCTTGAACAGTATTATGTTGTGGTTCTATGTTCTCCTCAAATTCCACAAAGTCCTCTGTCTCATCAAGTGTTGAAGCATTTTTCTTTATTTTGTAGTATTTATTTACAGATGTCTGAACTCATTTACTAGAGCTGGAGTCCATATTTTCTTCTGTTATTATGATTTTCCCTATTGATTTATTTGTTTATGTTCAAGGACTTTGAGTTTTATTTCCCCTGAGATTTTTGGTACTTCAGTCCCCAACTCCACCCCACCTCCTGACTATTTTTATTGCTCACTTTCTGACTCCCTTCCATCTGATGGTGTTTTTCTCAGGGTTGGGTTCCAAAGCATCTTAGTATCTTCCCATACTGGACAATTCATGGTTTACCAGCCTAGGTTTCTGCTATAAGTTACTTTTGCAGGGATAATACTGACTACAGCTGGATTATGGATTCTTTCCTTCAGGCTTAGTAGATTGCTACAAACCCTCTCCCTATCCCCTACATAGTGTCTTATCTCATTCTCTCTGTTTCTCAATTATCTGGCCAAATCTAACCAAGTGCTGCCACACTGGTGTTACTGAAATTTGTTCTGATTTCTTTCTTTGGATTTTAGATCTTTCAGCACTGTGATATGGGTATGATGGGGGACTGAGTTCTATTTGAAGCCCCAAAATGTATCCTTCTCCTTTCCTTCTGTTTCTCCATTATCTTGTAGAGATCTTTGAAACACAAAATTCTTTCATCAAAATCTGGTTATTGAGGTCTTAGAAAGTTCCTGCAATTCAGAGCTAGGATTTCAATGACATTAGAAGGGAGAAAGGGGGACCAAAGTATAAAGCTGCCTCTTGTTTCAAGTTTGTGGTTCTGATGGCTAGTGCAATTTTACTCCCAGTGAAATCTTACTCACAACCAGTCATGGGGGGCAGGGAAGGGGGGTGTTGGAGAAGAGACTGTTTAGTGAGCTCAAGTTAAGCATTATCTTATGGGGTTTTTACATTCTTTTGAATTCCTGGTTTCCTAGACCATGGAAACAGATGGAGTTACTTTACTTTGGCCAATTATGTATAACATTCATTTGTTGGTCACATGACTGAGAAATAAAAAATAGGGAATCAAGAAATTAACAGGTAAATTTTATTAAATGCTTACTATGTACCAGTCTCAGTACCAGTACTTACCAGGTACTTACTATGTACCAGTCTTTTGCTAGACTGTGGATATACAAAGAATAAAATGGAGCAATTCCTGCTTCTAAGGAAGCTACCTTCTATTAAAAGAGGTAATGTGTATATTTATAGTGTTATATAGAATAACTTCAAAATAAATACAAGACAGTTAAAAAAGGGTAATAATAGTTGAGGAGATCATGAAAGGCTTCATTTGGAAAAATAGTTCTTACTTTAGGTCTTGAAAAAAGTAAAATTCTCCAAGGTGATGAGGACAAGTATATTCTAGGCATGGAGGCCAAACAAAGGCAAAAGAATGGATTTAGAAAATAGAATAGCAAGGCTGAGCAGTGAGAAGATAAATTTGGTTATCCTCTAAAGTGCTAGAATGAGAGTGATGCGTAATGAGGATGAAAAATATAGGTTGTGATTTTTGTGAGTGGCTTTAAAACTTAAGAGAGGAATTTACATTGTATTCTAGAGGTAATATTTTGGGCCCCAAACTAAAGAGGAGGAGGGGAGAGTGGGTTGGGTTGCCTTTAGGGACTTAAAAATGTCCTTTTATAGTCTCAAATTTCTTCAGAAACAAAGATCCATTAATGCCAATATTATACCAGTGTTGTATTATGACTGTGAGTCATGGAACACTATAGACTCTGAAGAACAAAAATTCAGTAACAAAGAAGAGGTTTATAGAAGGTATAAAGGAATTAAAACCTATAACAAAGGGAATTTCAAGAGTAAAGGATGTTATTAGTGAAATTTGTGAGCTATAAAGTGGATAAATTGGTCATCTAGTGAGAAGTAGGGATAGCAGCTGGACTGTGCTCCATTGCTATCCTTGTTAAGTCAGGAGAAAGTGAGGAAGATCTGAGAATACTGGGCTAACCTCTTGTTGAACTTATTGGAGGATGTGGATAAGAGTCACATGGGATAAAGCAGGTATGGATGCATTATGATCTGCCTCACTGAATTCTGAAGATATTTACTTCTAAGAGAAAAAAAATAAATTCAGTTGCAGATGTAGTGAGTTTGAGAAATGGTAGACCATTTGAGTAAAAATGTCCTCAAGGTACATGAAAATATTAGATTGAGTTTGTACTTGAGAAACACTCAATAAATTCTTCTACTTCTTAGAGGTTAGAAGAATTAAGGTTGAGGTTTGAATGTCACTGGAATTGAGAAGATGAATGAAACAATTAGGCTAGAAAGCTCATAATGGAAGAGAGAAAAGGACATACAAAGAAATGAAGATGAAATTTGGTGAATGCCTTCAAATGGAATTGGTGAAAGAAAAGAAAAAAGGAGACAGAAAAGGAATAATTAATGAATCAAAAGAAGAAAAAGTATAATGCTGAGCGACACAATCTGGAAAAAATGTTTCAAGACAGAAGGGGTTTTCATGTTACAAGTTTTCATTTATATTTGATTTAGAAACAGAAGATGAGTTCACATTCTAGCTCTGGCATTTGCAAGTAGTTATGTGAGCACTGGAAAATCACCTCTCCTTTCTGACCCACAGATATCCCTCTGTAAAATGAAGGATTGGACTAGGTATCTTTTAAGTTTCTTTCCAATTACAAATCTATGCATTCTATATGATCAATAGGTTTCTCATATATAGAGATTAGAACCAATTAATATGGAATGGGATAGATAGGTAGCATGGAGTGGGAATAGCAGGTGTGGGGTGGAAATTCCAGCCTTTTTTATTTGGAAATTGAGTTCAAAATTGAATATACAACATATTTACTATACTGAAAAAATTACTTTAGGAAAAATCAACTGAAACAAGTACAGTGAGATTGTGGAAAAGAAAGAAAAAGTAAAAAATGTAAAAAAGACGAATAGAGAATTCCAAAAATTATAGTATTTTATTGAGACTTTTGTCACAGAATAATGTCATCAATTTCTTCAAGTAAAATATCTTTTTAAGGCATTACTACTTCCAGAGACACATTGTCCATATTTTTTCTCTGTGAATAATTGATCTTTCCGTAACTTTTTTATGTTTTGCTTCACCTTAAAATCTGACCACCTTATTTTTACTCTCTTTAGGACTTACTATATTCATGGCAAAAGGTAGATTCAGAGACAAGTGGCAGTATAGCGGACATAGTGCTGGACTTGGAAACAGAAAGACCTTAGTTCAAATACTGCCTCAGAGTTCTATCTGTGTGATCTTGGTCAAGTCACTTAACCTCTATCAGCATCAGTATCCTTATCTGTAAAATGAGATAACCGTAGTACCTACCTCCTAGCTTTTGTGAGGATAAAATGTAAGAAAATTTGTAAAACACATTGCAAACCTTAAAGTTCTATAAGTTCTATCATTGTCATCATCATTAATGGTGTTGTTTGTTGCATTATCACATGGTCTTTCTTCACTCTGCTTTTTTCTCTCAATCTCTCACACACGAAGTAGAATATGAAAACACATCAAAACAGAAACAACATAAAACCAAACATGCGAAAAGTAAGATCTTGATGTTGGGCCTGGACATCCTTGCTGTACTTTACTTCTTTTAAAGATGCAAAATAATGTTTTGCTACTTTATTTAAAACATTTGTACAATCTGGTATAGCATTATCAATATTATGCAAATGGTTTCTCATGTGTATGAACCTTGTTTTCATTTTTATTGTTCTGTTTAAAGGTTAGCAAAAAAAAAATCCATTAAAATGGATTGCACAACTACTTTGATCCCCAAACTTCAAACTCTCTCTTTCCCCCCCATGCTGACAGCCAAAGCTGGAACCCTGTTACAGTTTCTTTTAGGGGATAAAAGGGATGAAAAGGAATAAAAGCAGATTTCTAATTCAGAAACATACAAATCAGTGACAGAGTAGAAATTAGCTACTTCTTCAGAGGTGGCAGCACAGCTATGTTCAGTGGTGTGGTGAACAGATCTTCTATTTTAGTGGTTTGAAAATGAATTCCATTCATTTCTGTGGGAAACCTAGAGGATCCATCTTTGATAGGAAGAAACTAAACCTCAGATCAAAGCATTTTTAAGGTAAAAAAAAAAAAAAAGGAAAGATCTCTATACATTTTCCTTGTCAACTAATAAAATCATCCATAACATGAAGATGACATGGAGTTGGCAGGAGAATGCACTGAATTTGATTTTGGCCATTGCATATATGTTGGCCACAGGCAGGACAACGATTCCCTTTTTCCTTTCCCACTAGCCACTGCCTCCTCTCTCCAATATAATTTCAACAACAGAAAAAGAGAATATGCATAAGAACACAGAATAAATATGTTCAGAGTCTGTTTCTAGGAATTTCATGTTATTCATTTCCCTAATTCATTTTGTGACATTGGGATGTGCAAAAACACCAATAAAAGACTGAAACAAGTCATATTCCTTGTATACACATGACCAGAGAATTCTTCTTATGATGCTCAATTAAAAAAAGTAAAAAGAGAGAAAAGAAGTTCAATTTCCTTATTAGACAGATTTGATTTTTACTAAAGTTTTTTTTTTTTTTTGTTATATGGATGAACATTAACATTCACAGCTGTTAGGGAAAACTCAATTTGATGATATATAAAAATAATCTTTACTTCAACTATTAATTGAGCAAATTATACAGTGAAAGAAGTTTTTCACTGAATGAGAGAAATGATCAAAACAAATATTCATCACTTACTTTCACAGCCACCTTCAGATTTCCTGTGCCTGGAGCCATGACATCTTTTGCCACACCTTCAAAAACTTCCCCAAAAGCTCCGCTTCCAAGGAAGCTCATCAAAGTAAGTTGATCCCTGGGAAAAATAGGAAGAGACTCCAACTCTAGCTGTGTGGGAAGGTAGCTGTGAATATTGAGAGATTTATTCATCACTCTTAGTATTTGATAATTGAAAAGATTCAATTTAATTAAAAAAGTGTTAATAAATACTCTGTGGTAAGCACTAGCACTGCACTAAACGATGGCTATACAAAGATCTCAAGGAGATTATATTCCACTGACAAATATTGGTTCAACAGAAAGATAAATACAATATACTTTGATGAGGGAGAAAGCATGGCAATCAAGGCAATCAGGAAAAAGACTCCCATAGGAGGTGACAATTGAGGAAGTTGAGAATTCTAAGAGATAGAGGCAATGAGGGATACTTCTAGGCATGGGGATAACCTGTGTGAAAGCAAGGAAATGGAAAATAGAATGTTGAATTCAAGGAATAGCATGGTTCAAAGATCTTTTAAAGATAACTAATAAATTATATGTGAGGAGACCATGGATGAGATATGGAGAAGGAGCTTAAGTGTTCAAATGATCATGACTCAAGCAGTTTATTACTCATAGACATACAAGCATATGGCCCCCCATCCCTACATGAACACAAAAGTGTTGGAATGGGGATTCTGTGGGATGTTTTCCCCAATCAGGAGCCCAGATCTTCTCTGTTTATGTCCTTATCTGAATTGTGGTTGCTGGGCAACAGTAATAGTTGTTCAAAGGGATTGATTGGCATTGTGATCAGCAGAGTCTGCTAACTTTGGAGAATTGAACTGGATGAAGTTTGCTAAGCTAATTATAAATCAGGAGAGCTTTGCATTTCTTGTCTAAATTAAGTTGACTGAATGAATACTACATATATAGGAATAACCCAGTACATAGGTAGATTAATCATTGGTCAAACATACTATCACTTTTGGGCATTAGAATCTACTTATAGACCATCCTCACAAGATAGCTTTATTTTCATTTTTTTTTTTACATTATTGACAATATTATAATACAATCACCTCCAACATTCTTTTAGTCATAATTCCTTAAATATTAAACTTGGCAAGTTTCTGCTCTTTCCTGCCAACCACTGGATAATCCTGTTAAAATGGTGGGGCAGGTAGGATTCATTTTATGTTTAAAAATAAATGTATTTTTATAATATATTTTAAATCTCATGAAAATACTGAGATAAATTGATGTAGTGGCATAACACATTTCTGCAACCAGGGAAGTTACAGATTTAGGAACTAAGAGGAGAGGTAAACCATGGTAAAGAGTGAGATTAGGAATCAGATTTAGATAGAAGTGATACAAGTGAAAGAAATGTTACTGTTCCTAGTAGCTAAAAATAAAGAGCTAGACATACATTACATTTAAAAGAAATATGAACTTACATTAATTGCTTAAAGAGGCAATACACTCCATTTTCATATCAAGCTTTTATGCATATTTATCTTTAAGAAAAAGTTCATGTTTCTCTCTCATGCAATCCATACAAAAACAGGTGAGAATTTGGCTGGAATTTGTGTTATTTCATAACCCTTTGTCTGGGAAACATGATATTTTGATACTTTGCTATTAAGGTTTTGGAGTGGTTTAGCTAACAGATTTACATGGATATAAGCTAGGCTTAAAATGATTAGCATTAGGTTGTTTTGTTTGTTCCTTGGACATTTACCTACATAGATTTCAGATTCCAGAATTATAATTTGATAATGGAATTGTACTTTTCATTCATAATTTCATTAGGGGTATTTTCAGATTATATTAACAAAACTAAACCCACTATGACAAGACATAAAGGAAATGCAATGGATATAACAACTAAAGTAAATCATTCACTATATTAAGAGAGATAGGAGAAGCAAACTCAAACATATTTCTTAGAGGCTTTCTTCTTATACAAGAAAATTAAAAACATTTACCTGCATGAATACCAGACGTTACTTTGGATAACAGCAGTACGCATTCCTCGAATGTGTGCCAATTCTAAATCTGGACAGTAATTCACAGGAAAAGTAGCTGTATTGCCCCTTTGTTTATTCTTATTCAGTCTCCATCCTTTAGAAGAATGAATACAAGATTAATGTGACCTACTTTTCAGTTTGGTTTTTTTTTTTCTCTATTTTTTTATCTTCAACTAAAAATCTTGAGAAAGACCAAGAGCAAAACATTTTCAAAAACATTCCAAGCTACAGGGAACCACACATTGGTGGGCAAAGATGGGTTATGAAAAGTCAACATTATCAGCACTAAAGCTCTAATTTCCTTTTTTACCGCTGGAATAATGATTTTCATTGTCATTTTCTGTGCATTAGGAATATGGGGATTCTTTTGGAAAATCTCGGACTCCTCAAAGTAAAAGTAGCTGTAGATAGATAGATACATACATAGTATAAGTGAATGGAAATAGTTAACATTAAACTCCTTATATACATTTATTAGCTATTAATATTAAATAAATATTGGTGATTGATTCTGCAGTTGGCTAGTACCTTAGATGGTGCAGTAATAACCATAGTGCAGTGCAAATATACAATAATGTAATAGTAGTTTGCTAGATATTAACATGACATGAAGAAAGGGAAAGTTAAACCAAGATTCTTTTAAGTGCCTCCTCTGTGCTAATCACTGGGGATATAGTCAATAAAAAGGAAGAAAAAAATTAAACAAATCCCCTTCTCAAGGAGTTCACAATCAGAGGAGAAAGAAAAGATGCAAAATAATTATAGTCAAATAAGACATACAAGAAGACTGACTCCATGCATATATTTTTTAAAAAGAGAAACTAGATAATTCAGGAAAATACAGATGTCTATACAAATTTAGTTTCTCTACCTTAGCAAATATGGAGGAAAATCAATTTGTTAACATCTTGAAGATTAAAGCATCCCACTCAGTACTCTTTAGTACTTAATAGAGAAGTCCTACCTAGTTAACATAATTGCTTTGTATTACAGGATGAGGAAAATGGATAGATATAGCCTCTCTTGTAGTTGGCAAAGTCTTTGATTCTACCTTTTTTGTGGCATACATTAGTAAAGTGAAACAGAGAGAAAGGTTCTTTAGATCAGGGATGGGGAACCTGTGTCCTTTAGGTCACATGTGGTCCTCTAGGTCCTCAAGTACAGCCATTTGACTGAAACCAAACTTCACAGAATGAATTAGTTTGGATTCAGTAAAAGGGTGACACTTGAGGACTGTGAGGGCCACATGTGGCCTTGAGACCATGGGTACCTCCCCACCCCCTATTTAGATTGTCCAGCTATTAGATAAGCGTGCAAAAGCTACATTTATTCAATGCCAAAATCTGGATTAAAAATACAAAAACTCAGACAGTTATCCAGATGTTCCCCATAGATTATGCCAAAAACCTCAATATTTGGAAGCATTACTAACTAAAAATTCCTCTTTCATTCAGATATTTGGCAAAGCGCAGGCTACTTCTATAGAGTGCTTATTATTCTCTGTGTAGGGCAGCAGGGAAAGGGAGGAAAGAAGTCCCAAGTAGCATAGTACTGGACCCTAGTGGGCAAACAATGAGAATATCAAAGTATAGACATCTGTCTATAAGCTATGTCATCAGGGAAGTTGCTGATCTATCCACAATCTATCAGCAATCCTCTAGTAAGACAAGAAAGAGCTAAGGACTGAGTATACCTTGGCTGTAGACTTGAAAATGAGTAGTAGGAAGTGAAAACTGAACTCTTTACTGGCTACCAATACATAAAGGAGGGTATAGATCAGCAGTAATCTTAGTCCAGTAAAAAAAAAAAAAAGTCATTATTGGCATGAAGAAGAGTAGCTTAGTGATACTAACCGAATGTTATGTCAAAAGCATAAATATTCTTTGGCAGGAATTGCTAGAGCTGCCAACCCCATTGTATTGCAACAGATACACAGACACAAATACAATACATAAATATATTCCAAAAATGTTTAAATTTAAAACTAATTTTAATTTTGGAATTAGAAGTGAAAAGCAACATAGTATAGTGGATCCAGATAACCAAATGTGGAGTAAAGAAAATCTGGATTCAAGTTCTGTTTGAAAGATTCACTGTGTAGCAGTGGGCAAGTGGCTTAATCTCTTAGTGTAAAAGGCATTTCTCTAAGACTATGAATTCTAGCGAAATGCTCATTTATATCAGTGGAGGGAATTTCAATGAATGGATTGAATTACATTGACAAAATTGATAGTCGGGCTTCTTTCTGTCCCCTCAAAAATAAAAAAAAAGTAGGATTATAAAATATAATTGGTATGAGATATACCTACTCAACTCCCCATTACAATTATCCTGGGATGAAACTTTATTAGAAATATTCTCAACAATATTTTTCTTAAATTAAGAGAAAGAGAGAGAGAGAGAAAGGATGGCAGTTGGGGCAATGAATAGACATCTATGAACCTGGTTTAAAGATAAGAAAAGGAAATAAGACCTCGGAAGAACTATTAAGGAAACAAAGATTGTTATTTGATGTATAAAGAGAAAGCCAAGAAGAAGTTTTAAAATAACTTTCAATTTTATAAATGGTTCTTGCAGAAAATGTTAATGAGTTATTTTTCATACTCCACTCAGGACCAAATGAGAAGTGAGATTAAGCTACAATATAAGGGATTTACACAAAGTATAAAGAAAAACTTCCTGAAACTGAAGATAATATGTATTAAAATGAAATTAGAATATTATTGTAGAATTCCCTTCTTTAGCAATCTTTTTAAAAATCAGATAGATTTCATCTATGTGGTATGGTTATAATTGCTAGTGCCTGAAGACAAGAAAATGGTATAGGTGATTTTTCAAAATATATGCAAACTAAGAGTATGATAAACTCAAAGAAGGTTTTCATTTTAAAGGCTTAAAAACATGTTTATATTCTTCTATAATAATTATGTAATCCACCAGAGCTGTACAATAGAGATATTATATATGCATATGTACACATAATATCTCTTTTTATTTTGTGTATATATCTTTATCTGATATCACAACATTTGCATTTCATATTAAAAGCCCCTTGACATAACTTTAATGAATAGGTCATTTTCATGATGAGTAATTGGAAGAGTTCACCTCCTTAGGGGCTAAGAGTTTATCCACCAGTTGCATAAAATACGACTTTATATTTAAATTTTAACAGCAGGTGTATTAGCATAATTAAGTTGCAGTCATTTAAAATGCAATTACCAAGTAATGGACTGGCTTCTGTACCAATAATGCTATTTTCCTTAAAACATATTAAGACTGTAGATTCATAAATATCTATAAATTATACCCACCATATATTACTAATGAGATGCAAAGTACAAAAGAGAGAATCACTACAGAAGTAAGACCAAGCACAAGTAGGACAAAGTTTTCTTGGGAATCTGTTGGATGTAAAGAAAAATTCTTTTAATAAATTCTATTTTCTCAATTATAAGTGAACAAGAAATGAATCTAAAAATTTGCATTAAAATGCATACTCCAACCTAGTTTGTGCTTCTATGACGTGTTTGTCTATTTTTCATGGGAGGATCATGGGAGACTGACTAAAATCTTTCAAATCTCTTTCTTTTACCCTTATTAAAATAAGGTTATGATGAGGATGGTTCATTTCTAGTAACTGTTAGCACTTTGTGGTACTCTATTTCCATTAATAGGATATCTTCAATTCATGATAGAGCACATTAGAATTTTAACACACTATATTCCTATTAATGTACACTTTGGACAATTCTAAGAATGGACTGTTTCTCTTTCATATATATATATATATATATTTCAAAAGCTTTCCCCTATTCTTTGTTCTACCTTCTACTTTTAGCATATGTTAATTCAACTGATTAAATGCACAATAAATTTTTTTCACCTTATTCTATAGGATCTGAGTTGGAAGTCTATGTAACTTAGGAAAATTGCTGTATATGAGTGTATCCTTGATAAAAAGAGGAGCAATATTTTACTAACATAACATATTAATTCAAATCTCCTACCATTATGGACCAAGACAATGTCTTTACTGATGTCACTGAAATTGCCTGCCCCAAGGCTATTTACTGCAGCAACTCGGAAGTGGTATATTCCCTGGAGACTTCCATAATGCCAAGAGCAGACACTGGTGTTGCATGGAGCTTGGTGTACA
>CM053591.1:35807965-35818356 GCA_028646515.1 Pseudochirops corinnae | reverse complement strand
TAATATACATACATTCATAGATACATATGTGTGTATATATGTAAGTATATATACACATCTATCAGGACACTGGGAATACAAAGACTAAAACAATATAGTGTCTATCTACCAGGTACTTATATTTTACAATCTCATTAAAATAACATTTTAAGTTAAACTAGTATTGCTCATTCAATGGCAATTATAATTGTTTAAAACACAGATGATGGAAATAAGCAGTAAAAAAAAAATCACCTTCTCCCTGAATTTTTTTGAAAATTGGGATTATAGTTGGAAGAAAAAAAAATCCACTGTTAAATGTAACACAAATTTCTATGCACACATTTTCAAGTTCATTTTTAGAAATTATTAATGATTAAAAAACAAGAATTTCTGACTTTGTGTTAATGAAATATATCAATTAAGCCTTTTCCTGGCTAAGTAAAGATAGGCAAACTCTAAAACTATCATAGGAACCAGAAATGGTTCCAGCACTGAACCTTAGAGATGCCTTATTCTTCCAATGAGAAAACTAAGACTCAGAAAGATGAAGACTTTCTAAAGGCCACACAGTAACAGAGCCTGAATTCAAACCCAGGTCCTCAGACTCTAAATTCATTGTTCTTTCTACTATGTTACACTATTCCTTTTTTCCCCCTATATTAATGACTCCCAAACTATAAAAGTGTGAGGATTCTGAGGTACTTCCTTATCTGTATGTATTCATGTAAAGGATCAACTTCTGAGTAATACAGTAATAACAGAAACTCTTCTCACACTTAGCTTGTTGCCTAAGCAATATAGGGCATTTTCTCTTTCACCACTGAGAACTGAAATCACGTCAAGAGCCATGTGTTTCAATATTTGACCTTCCCACTCCCTAAGTTTCTGTATATGGTACAGAAAGAGCAAAAATTAAGCAAAAGACATAATAAGAATTAAAAAAAAAATCAAATTTTATGTTTCCCCATTTCAAATTTCTTTCCTTCCCCCTTTGCTTTCTCTTCCCTTTTCTCATTCCTTCTTTCTTGGCTATTTCTAACCTGACTTTTGATTCTGGTCATCACATTTTTTTTTTAATGTGTCTGATACTAAGAACTGAATAGTCCATATGAAATCAAGTTTGATGGCATAGTTTAATTTTTCTTGCACTAGTAGAAAAAAAAAATTGCAAAAGTTATAGTTAAAAAACCAGACTTTCTCTGTGGCTAAGCAACATCCTAAAAATCATACAACCCTAAAGGCAAAAGTATGCAAAAGGAAACACTTTACTTTTTTCACAAGTGGTCAGAAAGAATTAATACCACTTTGCAAAAAAAAAAAAATCAAGTCTGCTTCCAGCAATTAGCTCATATCCTAGGATAATTGGGATTAAAAATGTTTCTTTCTTGCATGTATTTTTTAAAACATAAATTTGACATTTTGTTTTCCTCCAATTACACACAAAAACAATTTTAAACATTTGTTCTTTAAAATGAATTCCAAAATCTCTCCTTCCCTTCCTTCCTCCCCATCCCTCTTCATTAAGAAGGCAAACAATTAGAGATCAGTTATACATATGTCATGGAAAACATATTTCTATATCAATCATATTGTGAAAGAAAACATAGACTCCCCCCCAAAAAAAAACCAGGAAAAACAAAGTTTAAAAAAGATGCTTTGATCTACATTCAGTTCTTTCTCTGGAGACGGATACCATTTTTCTCCATAACTCCTTTGGAATCCTCTTGGATCACTGTATTGCTAAGATAGCTAAGTCATTCACTGTTGATCATTGTATAATAGTGCTGTTGCTATGTACAATGTTTTTCAGGATTGTTCATGTAAGTGTTTCCAGGCTTTTCTGAGAGCATCCTGCTCTTCATTTCTTTCTTTCTTTCTTTCTTTCTTTCTTTCTTTCTTTCTTTCTTTCTTTCTTTCTTTCTTTCTTTCTTTCTTTTTTTGCAGGAGGGAGGGCCAGGCAGCTGGGGTTAAGTGACTTGCCCAAAGTCACTTAACTCAGTAGCCAGTAAGTGTTAAGCGTCTGAGGTCGAATTTGAACTCGAGTTCTTCTGACTCCAGGGTCAGTGCTCTATTCACTGTGCCACCTTGCTGTCACTACACCTGTGTCACCTAGCTGCCCCTGTTCTTCATTTCTTATACCATGATAGTATTCCACCACAATAAATTATTCACTATTCCCCTATTGATGGGTATTCCTTCAATTTCTAATTTTTTACCATCACTGAAAAAGCCATTGTAAATATTTGTGCACCTATAGGTCCTTTTCCTTTCCCCTTTCCTTTATCATCTCTTTGGACACAGACCTACTCGTGGTATTTCTGGGTCAAATTGTGTGCCTAGCTTGATAGGTCTTTGGGACTCATTGTGAATTGCTCTCCAGAATGGTTGAATCAGTTCACATCTCTACCAACATTCATTAGTGTCTCAATTTCCTCCAGTATTTGTCATTTTCCTGTCATATTAACTAATCTGAAGAATATTGTTATTTTTATTTGAATTTCTCCAATCAATAATGATTTAGAGAATTTTTTTCATCTGACTATAGATAATTTTGATTACTTCATCTGAAAATTGCCTGTTCATATCCTTTGACCATTTTTCATTTGGGTTTAAAATGAATTATTATTATTTTTATAAATTTGACTTGCTTCTCTATGTTTTTGAGAAATAAGGCCTTTATCAAAGAAACTTGCTCTAATTTTTTTTTCACAATTATGATTACTGTGTATTTTTCTCCATCCTATTTTCCCCTTGTTTATTCCAATCTCTCTTCTTTCACCTTATCAATCCTCCAAAGTGTTTTGCTTTTGAGTACTCCCTCCTCCAATCCATATTCCCTTCTACCAGACCCTACCTTTTCTTATCTCCTTTTCTTCCAATTTTCCTATAGAATAAGAGAGATTTCTATACCCAACTATAACCAGCTGCTGTTCCTTCTTTGAGCCAATTCTGATGAGAACAGGTTTCAAGTGCTTCCCCATATTACCCTCCACTGTAAAAGCTCTTTCATGCCTCTTTTATGTGAAATAATTGACCCCATTCTACCTCTCCCCCTTCCTCCTTTCAGTGCATTCCTCTTTCTCACCCTCACCCCCTTTAAAATTTTTTTTAAAGATATCATTGCATTGTATTCAATTAACATTCATGTCCTCTGTTTATGCATACTCCTAATTGTCCTAATAATGAGAAAGTTTTCAGGAGTTACAAAAATCAGCTTCCCCTGTAGGAATATAAACAATCTCACCTTATTTAATCCCTTATTATTTCTCTTTCCTATTTATCTTTTTATGTTTTTTCTTGAGTCTTGTATTTGAAAGCAAAATCTCTGGTCTTTTCATCAGAAATGCTTGAAAGTCCTCTATTTCATTGAATATCTTCTTTCCCCCAAAAGGATCATACTCAATTTTAATAAGCAGGTAATTATTGGTTTTTGTCCTAGCTCTTTTGCCCTCCAGCATGTCATATTCCAAGATCTATATTCCTCAGATCCTTCAAAGTAGAAGCTGCTAAATCTAATGTTATCCAGACTGTGAATCCACAATATTTGATTTTTCTTTTTCTTTTTCTGGTCACTTGAAGTATTTTCTCTTTGACTTGGACACTCTGGAAGTTGACCATAATATTCCTGGGAGCTTTCATTTGGGTATGTATTTCAGGAGGCAATCAATAGATTATTTTAATTTCTATGTTATCCTTTGGTTCTAGGCAATCAGGGAAGCTTTCCTTAATAATTTTTTGAAAGATGATATTTAAGCTCTTTTTTTTTTCATCTTTTTGGAGAGGGTAAGGCAAAGCAATTGGTGTTAAGTGATTTGCCCAAGGTCACATAGCTGGTAAGTGAGTCAAGTGTCTGGGGCTGGACTTGAACTCAGGTACAACTGACTCCAGTGCAGATGCTCTATTCATCGCACCACCTAGCTGCTCCTAAGCTCTTT
Source organism: Pseudochirops corinnae (assembly GCA_028646515.1). Classification (NCBI taxonomy): domain Eukaryota; kingdom Metazoa; phylum Chordata; class Mammalia; order Diprotodontia; family Pseudocheiridae; genus Pseudochirops; species Pseudochirops corinnae. Next base: position 35,814,439 of record CM053591.1, on the reverse strand, counting down.
TCATTTTTTTTTTTTTTTGGTTTTTGGAGAGGGGAAGGTAGGGCAATTGGGGTTAAGTGACTTGCCCAAGGTCACATGGATAGTTTTGTGCTCTTGACTCCAGGGCCGGTGTTTTATTCACTGTGCCACCTAGCCATCCCTAAGCTTTTTTAAATCCTAGCTTTCAAGTAGTCCAATAATTCTTAAATTATCTCTCCTTGATTTATTTTCCAGGTCAGTTGCTTTGCGAATTCCAATAAAACTCTGATTTAACATTTTCTTACATTTGTTCATTTTTTTACTTTTGTTCATTGCTTTTTGATGTTTCATGAAGTCATTAACTTCCCCTTGCTCAATTCCAATTTTTAAGGAATTATTTTCTTCAGTGAGCTTTTTACCTCCTTTTCTATTTGGCTAATTTTACTTTTAAAGGAATTCTCTTCAATAAATTTTTATACCTTTTGTTCCATTTGGGCAATTCTTCTTTTAAAGGAATGCTTTTCTTCAGTGAATTTTTTTTTTTTTGCCTTTTAACAATTCTGTTTTTTTTAAGGTGTGATTTTCTTTAGCAATTTTTTTTACCTCCCTTACAGAGCTGCTAAGCCTTATTTTTGTAATTCTTTTGCACCATTCTCATTTCTTTTACCAATCTTTCCTCTGTCTTATTTGATATAAAAAATCCTTTTTGAGCTCTTCTAGGAGTTCTTTTTGTGAATCTGAGAACAATTCACTTTTTTCTTTGAGGTTTTGGATGTAGCAGTTTTGACTTTTCTTAATTTGTATTTTGATCTTCCATTTCACCATAGTAACTTTTCAGGATCAGGTTCTTTTTTTGTTTGCTCATTTTACAACCTGCTTTTTGACTTTTAATTTTATGTTAAAACTTGGTTCTGTTCCTGTGGTGTAGGTGGCAATGTCCAACACTTCAGGCCTTTCTTGATGTTGCTAATAAAGCTAGTATAGGGGGTTCAAAAATTTTCAGTTCTTCCCAGGTGGTATGATATAAGGAGAGGTGTGATCATTGCTCTCCTGGCTTGTGCCCTGGTCTGTGAGTGACCATAAGTACTCTTTTTTCCCCTGGAACTGAGACCAGAATCCTCACTTCCCTGCAGTTGCAAACTCTGTTGTGCTAAGTGCTCTTCCTCACCCTTGCATAGCAATCTGTATTCATGTATGGACAATGCAACAGAGTCCTGCATGTAATGCCAGGAAAGGACCCCTGCAATGTCCTTCTGACTCCCCTGTCTGACTTCCTCACAGCTGTCTGACTCCTTTACAATCTTGGAGCTCTGTAAGTTGCTACTGTCTCATCTCATTTAGTTGCCCCAAAAGTCTGCTGCTGGTATGAGCACCTGCATACAGACTATACTGTCACAGACTGTGCTAGACTACACTCTACTCTCGCAATGTGGTGAAACATCTTTCCTGCCAACCTTCTAACTGTGTTGGTCTGGAAAACTGTATTTTTGTTGATTCTACTGTCTCAAAATTTCTTTTGAGGAATTATTTAAAGTTATTTGGATGAGAATTTGGAAGACCTCTGGTGAGTCCCTGTCTTTTCTCCACCATCTTGGCTTCACACCGTCAAAATGTTCTTTTAAATATTAGTATCATTAGAGGAAGAGATATTTGTAGAACCTATATGGGATTGCATGTAACCATATGAGGGGAGTGGAGAGGAGAGGGAGTGGGAGAAAATTTGGAACTCAGAAGTTTGTGGAATTGAATGTTATAAACTAAAAGTAAATAAATTTTAAAAAGGAATTATAAATATCTTGTCATTTAGGGACATAAATAGTGAGTCCCTTGTGTTTTCTTTTCCCTTTTCACCTCTTTGTGCATTTCTTGCGTTTTGATATTGGAGATCAATTTGTGGTTTAATTCTGTTCTTCTTATGAAAGTTTGAAATCCATTTTGTTGAATGACCATTTTTCCCCTTGATACATTTTGCTTAATTTCACTGCGTAGGTGATTTTTGGTTGTAGTTCTAGCTTCTTTGCCTTCTGGAATATTATGTTCCATGACCTTCAATCTTTTAATATTTCAACTACTAAATCCTTTGTATTCCTGATTGTGGCTCCCCAACATTTGAATTGTTTCTTTCTGGCCACTTGCAGTACTTTTTCCTTGACCTCATAGTTTTGAAATTTGGCTATTCCTTGGAATTTTTATCTTGGGATCTCCTGTGGTGATAGGTGGATTCTTTCAATGCCTATTTTGCCCTCTGGATTCAGGATATTAGGGTAGTTTTCCTTGATAATTTCTTGAAAGATGCTGTCCAGGTCTTCCTTTTGATTATGGCATTCAAGTAGTCCAATAATTCTGATACCATTGCCCCTGAATTTGTTTTCCAGGTTGGTTATTTATCCCATGAGATATTTTCCATTCTCTTCTAATTTTTCACTCTTCTGTGTTTGATTGATTCTTGATATCTCATGAAGTCATTAGCTTCCACTTGCCAATTCTAACTTTTAAGGAGTTATTTTCTTCAATTAACTTTTGCAGTATTTTTCTTTTTTTTTTTTTCCTATTTGAAAAATATGAGTAATTTTTTTCAGTGGATTTTTGTATCTCCTTTATTTGGCCAATTCTACTTTTTATGGCAATTGTTTTATTTTTCTAAGTTGTGGACTCTTTCTTCATAATTCTCTTGGATCACTCTCATTTCTTTTCCCAATTTTCCTTCTACCTCTCATATGATTTTAAGCTCCTTTATGAGCTCTTCCATAAGTTCTTTCTGGACTTGAAATCACTTCCAGTTTTTCTTTGATGTTTTGCACATAGTTGTTTTGAAATTGTTCTCTTCTGAGTTTGTGTCTTGATCTTCCTTGTCACCATAATTTCTTTCTATGATCAAATTTTTTTTATTGTATTTTGATAATTGGGGGGGCCTTTGTCCTTTCTTCTAAATATGTGCTCTGCTTCAAGAGTGGAAGGGCAGTGTCTCAAGGTTCTCATGCTGGGGACTGCAGGTGTAGACTGTTTACCTCTTGCTACATTGATGTTGCCTTAAGGCTCACAGGGGACCCACTGTCTCACTATGTACTAAAGAGGTAGCTAGTGCTGTTGGTGGCCTTAGGGGTCTGTCAGCTTACCTGATGCTAAGCAGGTATCCTAGTGGTGTGGCCAGAGGGATGGTTTGTGTTTTCCCAGGGATACCCTGCAGCACAAGGCAGTCTGGCTGCTGGAGGTTGCCTCTTTGCCCCAGGGTTATGTTGAAGCACTTGGTGGTTCTCAAAGTTGGTGTCTGCCAGTTCTCTTGGCTATGCTGAGGCAGGTAGGGGATCCTGGTGTTAGCATTTGCCTGTTTCACTGCAGTTGGCCTCAGGATTTGCCGCTGGTTTGCTGAGGTGGGGCTTGCTCTTGGTTTGATGGGACTCTTTCTGTTTTGGTCCTTTTTCCCTACATGAGACAAACCTTTCTTGCTGATCTTTCAAGTTTCATCCTCTCTTTTTCCTAGTTTTCTGTTCCAGAATTTATTTGGAAGAGTTTTTTTTATGGTTGTGGGAAGGGGGGGTGAATGTGGGAGAGTTATGGCCATTTATTGTTTATTCTACCATCCTGACTCCCAGATGTGCCCTGAGAATTAACTTCTTATGCCAATTCTTCTAATACTTCAGTGCCAAATTAACATGCAGGACTTGCAAAATAATGGATCCCTAAAAATAGTGATAGGTGTTCACTTAGGATTTTAGGCTTTCCTAAATGGGGCAATGCATCCCAATACCATAAATTGGTTATAGTTTTAAACTTCCTTTCTGTGAAGCTAACTATATCTTCTGAATTTATGTAGCAGATAAGTGTTATCATATGCTCTCTAAAAAAGTCACACTTTTAAGTTTAATCTTCATTATTAAAATCTGTCTATCACTTTCTCAAGTTTAGACAATTAATAAAAAAATAAATCAAACCCTGATTTGTAGCAGTCTCAAATTTTCACTGTATAATACTATATTATTTCACTGTATAATATTTCACTGTATAATACTATATTTCTCTGGACTTCAAGCCATGTGGTTCCAGCACTTCTCTGGATTTATGTCTATATGATAACACAACAACTAGTCAAAAAGGTAATATTTCAGTCAACAAACTATTATTTGTTCATACAATGTAAAACAACCTGTGAGACTGATTTTTTTTTTCTCCCACTAACAATTCCATTTGGAATTCTAAGTGCATAGTTTTAATTCAGCCGACAATTATTGAACACCTACTGAGTAAAAAGCACTTTCCTAAGCTCTGGGGACAATATAAAGTTTCTATAGGAGAAATTATTCACAATCCATATGAATTTCAAGCTAATATTGACCCCTCCAGTTTTCAATAATTATTCTTAACATACTTCATAGAAAAAAAAGCTTTTAAATTCTTATAACAGTTTTTACAATCCTCGGCACATCTCCATGTCAAGTTCCTTCATTGATACCAGAGTGAAATAAATGTTAATGGACCATAAAATTTAAAAGAGTTTGACTCTATTCTGAGGAAAATAAAGCAATATCTAATTAACTGTTCCTAGCACTAAAGGGTTTTAAACAGGGTGTGATATGTGGGACTGCCAGAGGAAAAATCTGTTTTGAGTGGCATCTAGTGGACATCTTTAGTATGCCACTTTTCAAGATTTCAATATACTATGCTAATTAATGAAGCTGATTCCATCTTTAAATGTCACACAACTAACTATGTTTGTTTATGGTGGGTTATGCATGTCTGGAAATGTGTGCATTGTAGTTGATCCATGAAGATGATCATCTAAGTCAGCGGTTCTCAACCTGTGGGTTATGTTCAATTTGTCACAATGAAAATACATCCTGCATATCAGATAGATTCATAACAGTAGCAAAATTACAGTTATGAAGTAGCAACGAAAATAATTTTATGGTTGAGGGTCACCACAACATGAGGAACTGTATTAAAGGACTGCAGCATTAGGAAGGTTCAAAATCACTGATCTAAAGCGTAAATTGCTTGTTTTTTAAATACTTCGTTATTTCAAAGATACATGATTTCATCTGTGTTAATTTCTTAACTCAATGCAGATTGCAGATTGCATACCTTAATAAATGGTCTTTAGGGGTTGCTGTGAACTCTCTCCCTTTTGAAAAAAAAATCTCCTCATATTATATCTTTTATTGAGGAGATTCACTGAATTAATGTTGGTGTGTTCTTGTATAAAAAGTACACTATCAATTACTGAGAAAGTACTTACTGCATTCCACATTGATATAACCTGAAATAATTTACCTTATTGGTATAGTAATCAAGAATGAAAGATTACCTCTATACCACTATGAGGCATCCAAGGAGTACCACAGTGGAGCCCTTCAACTTTTAAAATTAAATTAATTTTATTCTGAACCTAAGAAAGAAAACAATCATTTCTATAACATAGTAGAATAAGGAAAAAAAAATAAGATGAGTATACTTGAAAGGACAAATCTATTATGTACAACTTGCTATTCCTTTTAAATATATGAAAAAGTTGTCATGTAAATTTCTATCTTTTTACTTCCCTCCCACACCCTAGAGATGGATACCATTACACACACACACACACACACACACACACACACACACACACCAGAGAGAGAGAGAGAGAGAAAGAAATATGTATATACACTTGTATATGTAAAACCACTCTATACATACTTCTTTTTATCAGTTCTTTCTCTGGATGCAGATAGCATCTTCCTTCATGTATCTTTTGTAGTTAATTTGGCTATTTATAATATTTAAAATAACTTAGTCATTCAAAGTTGTTCTTAAAATATTGTTTTACTGTATAGAACATTCTCTTTGTTCTACTCATTTTGCTCTTCATTATTTTGTGCAAATCTATCCATGTTTTTCTTTTTTGATTTTGTTCTGTTTTTTCTTTTTTTTTTTTTTTTGGAGGGGGCAAGGCAAGACAATTGGGGTTAAGTGACTTGCCCAAGGTCACATAGCTAGTAAGTGTTAAGTATCTGAGGCCAAATTTGAACTCAGGTCCACCTGATTCCAGGGCAGGTGCTCTATTCACTATGCCACCTAGCTGCCCTAATGTTTTTCTTTTTTTTATTTTTTAATTTATTATCTGTTAGTTTACAACATTCAGTTCCAAAAGTTTTTGAGTTACAAATTTTCTCCCCCATCCTCCCCCTTCCCCCAATTCATGTTTTTCTAAGATAATCAAGCTCATCATTTCTTAAAGTACAGTAGTATTACATCACAATTTTATGTTACAACTTGTTCAGCCATTACCCAATTGATGGACATCCCTGGTATTTTCAGCTCTTTGTAACCACAAAGAGAGCTGTTGTAAATATTTTAGAATACATAGGTTCTTTTTCTGTATTCGTGATCAACTTGGGAAACCAACCTGTAAGTAATATTACTGGATCAAAGAGTATAGAGAGTTTAATAACTCTTTGGGCATAATTCCAGGTTGCTCTCCAAAATGGTTGTTGGATTAGCTCATAGTTCCACCAACAATGAATTATTTTCATAATTTTT
>CM053591.1:35774417-35807465 GCA_028646515.1 Pseudochirops corinnae | reverse complement strand
AAAAAAATTATTATTACTATTATTTTTTACATGCATCTGGGAAATGAGATATACAGGCACTGGGGTATGGAGATCCATCTTGCCTTAATGGAAAGTTGGAAGGGGAGTGGGGAAAGATATAGGAAAGAGCAGATTGGGGAGGGGGTATTCAGTGAGATCCCTGTTTCGGGGTAGTGGGTAGGGGAAAGACAGGGAGAAAATCTGTATCTCAAAATCTTGTTGAAATGAATGTTGCAAACTAAAAATAAACAAAAAAAACTTAATTAACAAAAAAATTACTGAAAACTTAATTGTGTTTTTTTGGAACATAATTATGTTCATGAATCTGAGATTAATACTTCCAGTTTTCTGTCAATCATAGAAGTCTATAGGTTCTGAGGAATACAATAGCTTCAATGCTCTCAAATTAATAGGAATACAAATCTAGACTTTTTTTTTTTAACAACTTACTCTCCATCTTCAAGTAAATCCCATTCCTCAGATTTATGTCAATGAAAGCAACCTTCCCTTCCCTCCTTTCCAACTGTAAATCACCAGGCAAAAGAGACCTAACTAGTATTTTTATGCCCTGGGGCAAACTTTACAACATTCACAAAACACACTTTGAGCAAGCACCTGGAAGACTATTCTCAACTCTACTTTAATGTATACTCAAATGTGGTCTGTGGAGTCACAAGTCCCAAGACAGATTTTGCCCTTATGATATGAGGCAGGGTGCCAAGAAACTTCACTCAAGGTGTCAAAGTTTTGGAGAAAGATGGTCTTCTGGGTGGCTCAGTGAATAGAGTGCCAGGCCTGGAATCAGAAAGTCCTAAGTTTAAATCTGACTTTAGACACATACTATCTGGGTGACCCTGGGCAAATCATTGACCCTGTTTGCCTCAGTTTCTGTAGAATGTAAATCTGTAATTTGTAAAATGAGCTGGAGAAGGAAATGACTAACCACTCCATATCTTTGCCAAGAAAACCCCAAAAGGGGTCACAAAGAGTCAGACAAGACTGAAACAGTTGAACAACAGCAGTTGGGTACTAAACTCAGTTATTTGGGGCTGTAGGAGAGTAAATGTTACTGCCAGTAGCATCTAAATTTTTGTACCCTGGGCTCAACCAGGGGTGAGGAACCTGCAGCCTCAAGGGCACATGTGACCTTCTAGGTCCTTGGGTGCAGCCTTTTTATTGAGTCTAAGTTTCATGTAACAAATCCTTCTATGAAGGGGATTTTTTCTTTGAATTTCAGATTTAGTCAAAAGGGCCACACTTGAGGACCTAGAAGACCACGTGTGGTCTTGATGCTGCAGGTTCCCCACCCTTATGTTCTAGTCAGGTTTTCGGGGTTGCAGCTCCTATTAACAACTCAATAATCTCTATCCCTGCTTTCTTCCAATATCTCATCATTTTGAGGACTTTGGAGCAGGAGAACTTTATTGTGTAAGAAAGGGTGATAACTTCCTTTGTCCCAAATTATCCATCCTTAGTTTTCCTCAAGAAGTACTTGGCCATTTCTAGCTTCTCCAAATCCTTCAAGACTGATTGATATATGAGAGTATTAATGCTACTATTTTTTTCACATTTGTAATGTGTTGAAAGCCTAGATTTCTTTAGAATGCTAGGATAATTAACAAGGTCCTCTCATCCTGGACCCAGCTTTGATTGACTCAGTTTGGTTGAGCAAAAAATCAATCAGGTACCTCAGTAAAGGTCAGAAAAAAAAATATACGTGTGTGTGTGTGTGTGTGTGTATATACATGTATATACATAAAAATATATGTATATATATACACACACAAATGTGTATGTGTGTAAAACATATGAATGTATATGTATATATGTGTATATATGTATATATATATATATACATATATACACATATGCAGCATTCTTATCTCTTCAGATGCTTATCTGTCAGTGTAGCTAGGAAATTGGCTGTGAAGTTCACATGACTTTTTCTGGTGGGTACAAAAGGAACTAGTAGAATTTTTCCATCCAGGGGAATGCTATGTAGTTTGCAATATTGCTGTTCAGTCATTTCAGTTGTGTCTGATTCTCCATGACCCCATTTGGAGTTTTCTTGGTAAAGACACTGAAGTGGTTAGCCATTTCCTTCTCTAGCTCATTTTACAAATGAGGAACTGAGGCAAATAGGGTTAAGTGACTTACCCAGGGTCACACAGATAGTAATTCCGAGCCAGATTTGAACCCAGGAATATGAGTCTTCCTTCACTCCAAGCATAACACTCTATCCATTGTACCACCTAGCTGGACCATTCCTTCCTGGATATTTAGATTGAATTGAATCTTGTACCTAGTGCATACCTGGCTAAATCTTCAGTCTCTCCTATACCTACATACCACCATTAGGGGAAATTCCACTAACAGATATTCTTTATCTTATATGTTATCACAAGTCTTGAGGGTTCTTAAAAAGCAGACCCATGCTAAACACTATTCCAACTGACATAACCTGTCCCCTCTCACAAAACAAACAAATAGACAAAAAAAAAAAACCCAGCACAACCCTTTCCACTTCATTAAAAAAAAATCTGGAGCATTAAAATATTAAATGATACATTGTACAATAAGACTTTGTTTTAGGGACAGTCCACCTTAACTCTGTCACACTTCAATACCATAAATTTCCTGACGTAGGGGGGAATATGTACAAGAGCAACACAGGATGGAGAAGACACAGATAGTTTATAATTTGCATCATTGGAGAGAATTTCTCAGATTGAGGAGATCATAATATTGTAGAGCAATGGAAAGAGCATTGGTTCTCTGGAGTCAGAGAATCTGAATCCAGATCTCACTTCTACTACTTACATAACATTGCAGAAGTCAATTACTCTTTCTGGACCTCAGTTTTCTCATTTGCCAAGTTAAGAGGCTAAACTGGCTTCCTAATATCTATTCCAGTTCTCAGTTAATATTGCTATGATTCATTTAGCCAGCTAAATAGTTTGATTAGCTGATGACAAAAACTATATCTACTGTAAAATTCGTATTATCTTATTTTGTTTTGTTATGATCACCTTATTTGCAGAATGTAGCATGTTATATAGCTTCCATGATTTTCTGCTGAGGTCCACGTGATATAATCTTGATGAATTTGGGGAATACCAGGTGTTCCTGGAATTCCTGCTGTGAAAACCAATTAAGAAGTATGACCAAAACACAAATTATTTTTTTATTATAGTCTTTAAAATTTTTTTGATTAAATGGTATACATAGTCATATTTAAATAACCAGGACTTGATATTTTTTATTGCCAAAGAACCAAAATGATCTATAATTGGTTGACAAACTAGAAGAATATACTCTGAGGATGATATTTGTTCTATTTGTTCCTACTGCTAATACAATGATGATGATTTTTGCCATATTAGGTTACAATCCATATAATAATGACAATGATAATTAAGAGTTTTCTGCCAATATGGCTGGGGATTTTAAAGCACAGAGAGTCTTAGACTTATTTTATCTAAATATAAGATCTATCAATACAAAATGATCTAGTAGAGAAAATATATTAAAGATACATGATCCTGGTCATCTCACCACTGCTCATCTCAGTATTAATTCTGGTTCTAGGGAAGGAATGAGCATAGATGATGGTCCTGGGCAAACAATTTTGTTCAGAGTTGATTCAAAATATTAGGGGAAATAATGTTATTATACTGAAGAGCAGAAAGGAAGCTGGAGTCTTTTATAAATATTATTCCAAGGTAAGAAGATCCCAGGAACCTTTAAATATTAAAAAAAAATAGGACAAATAAAGACTATTCATATAGATATGGGTAGAAAGCTTTTAGCATCAGCAGTTTCACATTTTGAATCCATCATTACCTTGACTCCTATTACAAAGTTTTCCTTCATCTAGAGACAAAGTATTCATTCTAATCAGTCTATAAGGAAAATTAGTTGCAGACACAAAGTACTGACTTAAAAAAGACAACAAATATAAAATGGAGAAAACTTATCAACCACAACTTTCAATGCAAATACATTAAACAGTACAATTAAAGCAAAAGAAAATGGATAAAAAATCAAACCAATAATATGTCATATATGATATTTCTGTAAAAAATAATGCCACAATGAAAAGAAAAGGTTGAAGGAAATATCCTAATTTTAGGAGTACTGGAGATTCATGGAATAGATCACCACTAAGAGAACACTAATGCTGGGAGGCTGGGTGATCTTCTTCATTTTTTCAGTGAATAAGGGAAAAAATTTACATTTACTATCTTCAGAAATGAAGTAAACAGACAAATAATGCATCTATTTTAAAATCTATTTCATTAAAACTCTATGTTCATCTAAGTTGACAACACTATATATATATATATCTATATCTATCACACATTCATATATATGTATATAAATACATACAGATAGGCATATTCTACTCTTATGCGTTGTTTGGTTTATGTCTGGTCTGCCCAATTGCCTCTGCTGAAAAACACACACAATTTTTCTACTGATCGCTTCAAGTAGAAAATTAAAAGCACATATTCCCCCCATCATGCCTCTCATGCCAGTACCTTTGGTCTGAAAGACTGTTGCTGAAGATTTACTTGAAATGTTGCTTTGGTAGATGAGAACCATCTTCAACATGTATATCCTTGAAGGGAAAAGATTCAGAACTACGTAGTTCATATTTTCAGAACTGGAAAAATTGAGTTTTTTAATTTCTTTTTTTGAATCCTAGGTTCAAACAAACAATTATAACAAAAATCAAAAGTCACCACGTCACCACTTTCAAGTGATTTACTCATTTTAGTTCAGAAAAATACTAAGTATATTATAAAACAAACATATCAAAGGTATAATAACATAAATAGCATTACATTAGGAAGTGGTTAATTTTACAAAAGTAAAAAGGATTACATGGATATAAAGCAATTAGACAATAGAGACAATTTTGAAGATGCAGAGTTCACCCCGATTGTTTTCCTTCAGTTTTCAGCAACTTTCAGGTAAAAGTGCTGGCTCATAAGAGAAAATAGTATCTGATTTTCTCTTCTCACAAACTTTTAGAAGACACTTTTTCCTCAGGATTCTGTTAGTAGATTGTAAGAGAAGGAACAGAATAGACTAAATAAAGCTGAAATGAAATAAAAGCTGAAGGAAATATCACTAAGTTTGGAAGTATTTCTATTAGTAAAGTAGGTAAGAAAAGAAATTTGTCAAAATTGAGGAGTAGTTGAGGGAAATTGGAATAAGAATTGTGATCCCATTTAGGGTTTTCTTGGCAAAAATGCTGGAGTGGTTTGCCATTTCCCTCTTCAGTTCATTTTACAAATGAGGAAAACGGGGTTAAATGACCTGCCCAGGGTCACATAGCTACTGTGTCTGAGGTCAGATTGAAATTCAGGTCTTCATAACTCCAGGTCTAGTGTTCTATGCTTTGCACCATCTAGCTGTTCCATTAAATAGAGGATAAAGTGAAGAAAAAGGAGAATAGTGTAACAGAATTTAAAAATGGGTTTAAGGTTGATAGTTAGATGCTCTGAAGAGGAAAAAGCTACTTGTCTCCCAAAGAATAATGTCATAAAGCCACAGAAGTTAACAGATAAGAGTTCATCTAGTACAGGTCAGAGGAAGAAGAGAAGAATAGTTATGGTTGGTGGTTTCCTTCTCAGGGATATACTAATAACAATTTGTTGTCTTCTTGAGATATGTAATCCAAGGTGTAACAAAGAATTTCCCAAGACTTATGAAAAGAAATGGAAACTAGTCACTTCTGGTGAGATACATGGGAACTAATGACTTCTAGATTGAGTGTAAAAAATATTACACACTATTATTAAGTATTAGGTAAGAAATTAAAAACTACAGGTCCATAAGTTTATTTTTTATTTTTTAAAGAATAGGTAGTATTTTCACTTTTGCTCATTAAAGGCAAAGGATTTTGTTGCTCAATCATTTTTCAGTTCTTTCTATGTTTATGTCTATATAACTCTATTTAGGTTTTTTCTAGTAAAGGTATAGGAGCAGTTTGCCATTTCCTTCTCCAGGTAAGGGAATGGAGGCAAACAGGGTTAAATGACTTGCCCATGGTCACACAACTAATAAGTGTCTGAGGATAGATTTGAACTCAGGAAGATGAGTCTTCCTAATTCAAGCCCAGCACTCTCTCCATTGCAAGACAGAACTGCCCCAAAACAAAGGGCACAAAAAGAGAAAAAACAACAATTTGTGAATTAAAGATGGTATATAATGTGTCTGAAAATGAGATTTCCTGGCCAAAATTGGAGTCCACCTTACAGAGACAGTGAAGAATGTATTTGTGGGATGTATCAAAAATCTTGTTGGGTTTCTTTTATTTTCTTTCTTTTTTTTTATTTTTTAAGGCTTTAATCTAAAAGGGATGCATAAGGGAAAAACCTGCTACACACATACACATATACACACACACACATACAACTTTCATATATCAAGTAAATGTCATAGGAAGAAGAATAGTAGTTGAGTCATCTTGAAGTTCACTTGAGACAAAATCTTTTCAAAGAAACTAGTAGCAAAATTCATAGCCTCAAATATCTCAAGGCTCAAAATTAAAGCAATAAACAATAGGAGTTCCTAATGAAATGAGGCAAATTTGACCTTCATCTCCCTCCTGCCTGACTTCCTGGATTTCATGATATCCAGAAACTCATTATCCTGTGACATGAATTTAACTCAGAATCTCAGACCTCCATAGCATCCCCTCCCTCGTTCTGATTCAAGAGGTGGGGAGTGGACATTTTGGAGCACAGTACTTAGTACATAGTAAATGCTTAGTAAATGTTTACTGATTATTGACTCTATGTGCCATTGATGGGCTGAATGCATGACTGAGTTATGACTCTGGATGGGTTCGTTCAAAGGAAACAGTATAGATAAAAGGGAATGAATGAGGAGAAGTATATATGAAGAAGATACACTTATAAGAGGAAATCCAGGTCCCATTGTGGGGAAACATGTTGATAAGTATCTAGGTGAAGGTCAATGAAAGAAGAAAAAAAAGATGTGCTTATGTCCCTTGAGTATACTACAGATTACGTGGACAGAAAAAGGAGGTAGATGAGGAGTTTGTAAAATATAATTCTGGCACAGAAGAATGAAATATTACCTAAAGGAGAATTCAATTATCTAGCTGAGCATCCCTCTCTGCCAAAAGCAGGTTGGCTACTATCTCTTAGACTTGCCTTAGTGATGATTTTATCCTTCAAAAAGTAGACAATTGATATGAACACACAGTTTTCAGAAGAAGAAATTAATTTCTTGATTTAAATTTAAATTTAAAATAAACTATTATTGGTAGTCATATGAAAAAAGGCTCTAAATCACTATTGATTAGAGAAATGGAAATCAAAACAACTCCAAGGAACCACATCACACCTATAAGATTGTTTAACATGACAAAACAGGAAAATGATAAATGCTAAAGAAGATGTGGGAAAATTGGAATATAATGCATTGTTAGTGCAGTTGTGAAGTGATCCAACCATTCTGGAGAGCAATTTGGAAATATGCCCAAAGGGCTATAAAAATATGCATACCATTTGGTACTCTACCTGTCAAAACAAACTCAAGAATTATATGAACATAATTACAAAACACTTTTCACACAAATAAAGTCAGATCTAAAAAATTGGAAAAACAAACATCAGTTCCTCATGAGTAGGCCAAGCCAATATAATAAGAATGACATTTCTAAGTAAATTAATTAACTTATTCAGTGCCATACCAATCAAACTATCAAAAAATTATTTTATAGAGGTAGAAAAAATAGTAACAAAATTTATCTGGAAGAATCGAAGGTCCAGAATATTAAGGGATATTAAAGAATAAAAAGAAATGCTACAGAAGATTGCCTTGCCATACCAGATATTAAATTGTATTATAAATGGGTACTGACAAAGAAATAAGAGTGGCAAATCAGTGGAATAGATCAGGTACATAAGACACAGTGGTCAATGACTAGAGTAATCTATTGTTTGATAAACCCAGAGACTCCAGCTTCTGGAATAAGAGCTCACTATTTGACAAAAACTGCTGGGAAAACTAGAAAATAGTATGGCAGAAACTGGGCACATACCAATATAAACTATATACCAAAATGAAGTCCAAATAGACACATGATTTAGATATAAAGGCTGATCCTATATGCAAACTGGGAGAGCAAGGAATAGTTTATGGAGAACAGTAGAACTTACAATCAAACAAGAGGTAAAGAATATTATGAAATGAAAAATGGATAATTTTGATTACATTAAATTGAAAAGCTTTCTCACAAACAAAACCAATGCAACCAAGATTAATAGGGATGCAGAAAAATTGGAAACAACAACCAAGGTCTCTGATAAAGGCTTCATTCTTTTTTTTTTTTAATTAATTAATTTATTTTTATTTTATACCGTTCATTTTCACAATCACTTGAGTTCCAAATTTTTGCCCTCTTCCTCTCCTTCCCTCCCCCCACAATGAGGGCATGGAATTTGATATCATATTTTACAAATACCTTCACATTAAACATTAGTCAAAATGTAAAGAAAAATTACAATCAATGGAATGAATGAGAAAGAAGGAATGAAACAAAACACAAAAGAGAGAGCAAAATAGTTTGCTTCATACTCTGTATTCAGACTCTGTAGTTCTTTCTCTGGATGTGGATAGCCTTGTCCATCATGAGTCTTTTGGAGCTGTCTTCTAACCTTGCATTGCTGAGAGGAGCCTGCTCTATCAAAGTTGTTCATCACAGATATGATGTGTCTGTACTTATGTACAAAGTGCTCCTGGTCCTGCTCCCCTCATGCAGCATCAGTTTATATAAGTCTCTCCAGGTTACTATGAAATCCATCTGCTCCTCATTTCTTATAGCAAAATAGTATTGTATTGCTTCATATACCACAGCTTGTTTAGCCATTCCCCAATTGATGGTGATCCCCTTGATTTCCAGTTCTTTGCCACCACAAAAAGAGCTGCTATAAATATTTTTGTGCATACAAGGCTTCTTCCCACTTCTATGATCTCTTTGGGATACAGCCCTGGAAGTAATATTGCTGGGTCAAAGGGTACACATTTTTTTTTTGGTCTTTGGGTGTAGTTCCAAGTTGTTCTCCAGAATGTTTGTATCAGTTCACTACTCCATCAACAATGCATTCATGTTCCAATTTTCCACATCCTTTCCAGCATTTATCGTTTTCCTGCTCTGTTATCTTAGCCAATCTGACTGGTGACATGTGGTACATCAGAGTTGTTTTGATTTGCGTTTCTCTAATCAATAGTGATTTAGATAATTCTTTCATATGCTTATACATATGTTTAATTTCTTCTTCTGAAAATTGCCTATTCATATCCTTTGACCATTTATCAACTGGGGAATGACATGTATTCTCATAAATTTGACTCAATTCTCTGTATTGATAAAGGCCTCATTTCTAAAATATATATACAATTATATATAATATCATACAGAGTCACATTGTGTGATGACTTACTTCAATAGATCTGGCTCTCTTCAGAAATGCAAATTTGAAGATTCAAAGTTCTAAGACAACTCCAAAGGGCTCATGATAGAAAATGCTACCCATATCCAAAGAAAGAATTACTGAGTCTGAATGCAGATTGAAGAATACTATTTGTTCTCTCTCTTTTTTATTTTATTTTGTTTCTTCTTTATTATTGTTCATTCCATTGGTTATAATTCTTCTTCTTTTTTTTTGGAGGGGGAAGGCAGTGTAATTGGGGTTGAATGACTTGCCTGCAGTCACAAAGCTAGTAAGCATCAAGTATCTGAGGTCGGATTTGAACTCAGGTCCTATTGACTCCAGGTCCGGTGGTCTATTCACTGTGCCACCTAGCTGCCCTTATAATTGTTCTTTACAACATGACTAATGTGAAAATATGCTTAATATGTCTGTATATGAAGAGTTTATATCAGACTATAGGCTGTCTTGGAGAAGGAGGAGTGAAGGGAGGGGGAACAATTTAAAACTCAAAAGCTTGTGGAACTGAATGTTGTAAACTAAAAGTAAATAAATTTATTAATTTTTTTTTAAATGTGGAGGCCTTTGACCCAGCAATACCACTTCTAAGTCTGTATCCCAAAGACATCATGCAAATGGAAAGAGGACTTACACGTACAAAAATATTTATAGCAGCTCTTTTTGTGGTGGCAAAGAATTGGAAATTGAGTCGATGCCCATCAATTGGGGAATAGCTGAACAATTTGTGGTGTATGACTGTAATGGAATACTATTGTGCTATAAGAAATTATGAGCAAGAAAACTTCAGAAAAACCTGGAAAGACTTGAATGAACTGATGCTGAGTGAAGTGAACAGAACCAGGAGAACATTATACCAAGTAATAGTCACAATATTCTATGACTAACTTTGATTGACTTCTCTTCTTAGCAATGTAAGGATCCAAAACAACTCTAAAGAACTCAAAATGGAAAATGCTGTCCGCATCCAGAAAAAGAACTGTGGACTCTGAATGCAGATTGCATCATGCTGTTTGCTCTGTCTTTTTCTTTTCTTTTTTTTCTTTCTTTTTTCTTGTTTCTCCCATTGGTTCCCATTCTTCTTTAAAATATGACTAATGTGAAAACAGGTTCAATATGAATGTATATGTAAAGCCTATATAAAATTACAAGCTGTCTTGGGGTGGAGGGAGAAGAGAGATGGGGAGAAAAATTGGAACTGAAAATCTTACAAAAGTGAATGTTAAAAACTAAAAATTATATCTATATCTATATCTATATCTATATCTATCTATCTATCTATCTATCTATCTATCTATCTATCTATCTATATGTTTAAAGTAGAGGATCAAATAAAATGAAATTCTATACTGGATTTGATTCTCACAAACCAGAGAGAAACTATATGCTGACATGGACTTTGCTAGAGGAAAATGACCATTTTTTCCCCCTAGAATTTTTGATAGAAAAAAGAGAAGAATTGCAGGTTTATTATTATATGTGCCCTAGGTTTGTGAAATCAAATTTCAAAGGGTTCAGAGGAAAGATGTGGTCTGAGCAGGTCAAAGCAGAATATTACTATGTTACCTCCCTTATTCTGGATCTATGTATCTCTTAATATATCTTAGGATAACAGTAGTTTCTTTTTTTTTTTTTTAATACTTTAAATATACTGTTCTTTAAACTGTACCACACTATCTCCTTATATTTATTGCTGTAAAATTTCATCTTCTTAGATTCAGTCAGATATTCCACACTATAATTAAGTAAAAATGTATGAGTCTTACTAGTAAGCCAAAGATATCCATTACCTGGCTCCTTTTGGCCTTACTAGTCTTCTTACACTTTATTCCCATTATATACTATACAAACCAATTACCTTCTGCTCCTCATATAGGAAACTCATCTCTCATGTCCATGCCATCTCATTGCATATCTTCCTTCCTTGAGATACTCTGTCCTCTGACCTTTTAGTTTCCTACTGAATGCAAATCCCACTTTGCCTCATTCCCTTCTTTGCCCCTTCCCAGTAGTGCTTCTTCCTAAGATTTCCTGTCAGTTACTCTATTTATATTCTATCTTCCCAGTATGACTGGGAAGCTCTTGACAGGAAGAATTGTTTTTGCCTTTCTTTATATTCTCAATAGTTAAAAAATAAGTATGTGTCACTCAGTAAATGATTGTTGGTTAACTAAAATATTTGGAGAAAATATTTTCTGCCATAGATGTTTTCGTAGTTTTTTCTACATGTGACCAGAATTATAAAATATAAGGAAAATCTAGTAAATAAAGTTATCTTTCATAATAAACTAGATTAATGATGGTTTTAAGTTCACTTTTTTATTTTAATACCTTTTTTTAATGTCATTTATATTTCTCAATGTATCCCTCTCTCCACTCTCTCCTATTGTACTTTTAATGTAGGTAGCAAAATATTATTCTGAGAAAGGGTCCATAGATTTTTTTATATTGCTAATGTGATATGTGACACAAAAAAGTTTAAGAACACCTGCAGTCATTTACTGGGAACTGAATTTGTCCCCTTAAGGTGACCCAGACTTGAGATTTTAAGTCTTTTCTACCAGAGATCACTCTGATTTAAGGCCTTGAGGAGGGTTGCCTGGATGGGGCTTAAGGTCTTTTGTCTCCATGTACTCCATGTACTTTGTCTCCATGTACATCTATTAGAAGCTGAAATTTTTGCCTGCTTTGGCCTTAACAAGCCCATGTGAATATTAGAGTTCAAAATGCTTTCAGACCTCCTGTAGGTCCTGGAGACATATTGGGCATCTCATTTCTTGTGATTTTTTTGCAGTCATCCATCAAGTGATAGCTTTGTCCAATGAGATAGACTGAGACCTGAGTTTGCACTGATTTTAGATCCCCTCTATTAGAAATCAAGCTGGTTCCAAACCTCCTTGAGTGTCTCATGACATCTCTAGCACTTCAGACCCATAGTTTCTTTGTATAGTCTCTTCTTTTGCCATACTAGCCTCATGCCACTAAATCCAGAAGTATCTAGTATCTATTTAAGGAGAATTTCTGGCATCAGATTCCCTAACATATTACTATCCAGAATGCCTATGGAAAATGAAGAGGTATACCCAAAAAGAGGGATGGGGTTGCCTGAGACACCAAAATACCAACACACCAAATCCTGCTGAAAGAATTGTACTCAAGTCTTCTCAGCCAAAGAAAAGTAAAGTTTATCAAAAGTTTGTAGACTCTTAAAGAGATTAGGTATCCGTGATGCTTGCATTGGGCAATGTGTTCTTGTATAGGCTTTTAATGGATCAAGGATTTTTATTAGGCTTTCCTTTTGGTTTTATATAATCTTTGCTTCAGTGGACATTTATTTTCATCTTTTTATGGATGTTTCTCAGAGGACATGGACTTTGATAGAACCTTTACCTTCTTTGTCAGAAGACAGCTTGTTGTTTTATCTTTAAGATTTGTCCAGTGCTGAGAGAGGAACATTAATATATCCAACTACTACTGTGCTACTAGCAATTATCAGTCAACTGTGTTATTAACAATATTTGTGTTAATTCCTTTATACCTTATGAGACAATCTTTTCACAGTTTAGTTAATGCCATCTTTGTAAATTATAGGCCGTGGCATTTGATATGCATGCATTTGGAGCTGATATTGATTCATTGTTTCTGATTCTTTTAATATAATTTCCTTTTTTTTACACTATTGACATAGTGAATTTCTATTTTTTTTTACTTTGTCTGACAGAATAAGCATAGTGCCTGTTTGTTTCAGTGTATTTGATGTATAGTAATTTTTGTTCCAGTATCTCATTTTGGTTTTGTATGAGCATTTGCATTTTAAATGCATTTCTTGCATATAACAGAATGCTGTTCTATCCTTTCCATTTGTATCTTTTGTTTTATTGAAGTGGTTATTCACATTTAAAGTTATGATCATTACACTTGTGGGTTTCTTTTTAAAAAAGTATTTTTAAAATCTCTTTCCTCTTTTAAGTTATAATTTTGCCCCTATAATGAGTTTGACTTAAACTATTTTAATCCTCCAACTCTTATTTGACTACCCTTCCCCTACTTCTTAGATTTAATTTAAACCACTATTTTATTTTTCTTTCTTTTATTTATGTTTTACTCCACTTTTATCCCTTGCATTTCCCAATTCACTTAAATTATTGTTCAAAATTCCTCCTCCCCCTTCCCTTCCCACTTCTTATTTCCATTAATTATCTTTTACTCTATGTCTTTCCTTACAGTCTATTCTTAATTTTACTTGCTGGTCCATGCACAAATGGTACCCTAATTTGTTCTCTCTTTGTCCTCTTTGTTTCTCTTGTGGAGAAAAATCTGATATACTGAGCTATGTTTGGGCTTTTACTTCTGGTGAATATTTATGTTAGCTCCTTTATAGAGAGAGCCCCATCTTCCCTGTTTCGGCTGCATATCACTTTTATAATGATCAATTTGCAAGGTAAGTGTTGTCAAGTAGAAAAAGTGCCCTAATTATTCCATGTACCAAAGTGTAGAGCTCAGCCTTACTTCCTATCTTTATAATGATCAATCTCTTTCTCAAAAATTGTGCCATCTTATATCTGGCTCTCTTTTCCTCCTCACCCTTCTGGGTGCTAGAAGCCATCAGGAATTCAAATATTCCTTCTCTACTTCTTGTGGAAGCATAACACTTTCTCAGAAAAAGTGACCTCTCTAACCATCCTTATAAGAGACCCATTGCATCTCTGCTTTCATACACACATACTTTTTCCCAAAGACAGGGAGCAGCAGACATATAGCCCAGGAAGCTTGGGGGATTAACAGGAAAGGCCCCTCTCACTCTGGAGGAAGGGGAATCATAAAGGACAAGAAGTGTCCCAGTAAGGCAGTGACAAACCCCATCTCAGCAAACCAAGGGGAGATCCTTAATCCCAGGGTGGTGGAGCAGGCAAGGGCTCTCTGAGTGCCTCAGCATTGACAGGGGAGCCAGCAGATACCAGCTTGGAAAACCATCATATGCACTAGTATTCTCTAGCAGCTAAATCTCCCAGCACTTCATAACAACTGCAGGAATTCCAACACTAGAATGCAAAGTTCCAGGCTGGCAGACATCCTGCTGCAGGTAAACATTACAGTATAAAGCTTCAGTGAGTGGGGATCCCCCAGATCAGACTTCCCATGCCACCCTGAGAGCTCTAGTGTTGCTGACTCAGTTCAGCACCAAGTAAACTGCCAGACTCCTATAGCCTCCAGCTGTCAGCACCTGAGTCCACAGGGTACAAAACAAGTAACTTGGTCCCCAGCTCCTAGCACAAGAAACTTGGATCAGTGCCTCCTTGGCTGCAGCAGAAGAGTTCAACTATAAAAGCCAGGAAATAGGCAAACACCATGAGCAAAAAGCAGAAACAAACAATGACCATATTTTTATTATGGAACAGGGAAGATCAAGTCATAAATTAAGAAAAAGACACCATTGTAAATATACCCACATCCAAAATCACAAAGAAGAACATGAACTGGTCTCAAGCCCAAGAAGAATCAAAAAAGATTTTAAAATTCAAATAAGAGAGGAAGAAGAAAAATTGGGAAAAGAAATGAGAGGTATGCAAGAAAGAGTCAATAGCTTGGAAAAGGAAGAACAAAAATTGATTGTAGACAAGTCATTAAAAAATACAATTGGTCAAATGGGGGAAAAAAGTACACTGGAGAAAACAACTCCTTTTTTCTTTTTTTCTTTTTGTTTTTTGGAGGGGGGAGGGCAGGGCAATTGTGGTTAAGTGACTTGCCCAAGATCATATGGCTAGCAAGTGTTAAGTGTCTGAGGTTGGATCTGAACTCAGGTCCTCCTGACTCCAGGGCCGGTGCTCTATTCACTGTGCCACCTATCTGGCCCAAGAAAACAACTCCTTAAAATGAAAAAGGAGGCACAAAAACTCAATGAGGAGAAGAAGTCCTTAAAAAGTAAAATTGGCCAAATGGAAAGAGAGGTAAAAAACCTAGTAGAAGAAAAAAATTTGTTGAAAATTAGAATTAGGCAAGTGGAAGCTAATGACTCTATGAGATATCAAGAATCAGTCAAACAGAAACAAAAGAATTTTAAAAAATAGAGGTAAATGTAAAATACCTCACCTGTATTGGAAAATAGATACAAGAGAGACAATTTTAAAATTATTGGTCTACCTGAAAACCATGATGAAAAAAAGAACATAGATAGCATTTTTCAGGAAATCATCAAGGAAAACTGCCCTCAGGTGCTAGAACTAGAAAGTGAAATAGTCATAGAAAGAATCCTCTGATCACTTCTTGAAAGAGATACCAAATTGAAAACCCCAAGTAATACTGTAACCAAATACCAAAATTACCAGGTTGAAGAAAAACCCTACAACCAGTCAGAAAGAAACAATTTAACTATCATGGAACTACAGTCTGGATTATGTAGGAGCTTGTAGCTTCTACTTAAAAGATCAGAGAGCACGGAATCTGCTATTCCATAAGGTAAAGGAACTCAAAGTTTTAAAAACAAATGTTATTTTTTTTAACATGCAACTGGGAAATAAGACATACAAGCAATGGGGTATAGAAATCTATCTTGCAGTACAAGAAAGTAAGGGGGAGGGAAATGGAGGTAATGGGGGGAGGGAAGACTGGGGAAATGGGTAATCAGAATGCATGCCATCTTGGGATGGGAGGGGCAGGAGAGATAGGCAGAAAATTTGGAATGCAAAATCTTGTGGAAATGACTGTTGAAAACTAAAATAAATTAATTAAAAGTTAAAAAAAACTTCTGAAAATCAAAGGAGAGATTACTAACATTGAAATTAAGAAAACTATTGAAGACCTCATTTCTAAAATATATAGAGAAACGAGTCAAATTTGTAAGAAAACAAGTCATTCTCAAATGAATAAATTATGGACAGATATAAACAGGCAAATTTCAGAAAAAGAAATTAAAGCTATCTATACTCAAATGAAAAAATGCTCTAAATCACTATTGATAAGGGAAATGCAAATCAAAAAGACTCTGAGGTACCACATCATACCTGTCAGATTGGCTAACATGACAAAACAGGAAAATGACAAATGTTGGCGATGTGGGAAAACTTGAACACTGATGCATTGTTGGTGGAGTTGTGAACTGATCCAAACATTTTGGAGAGCAATATGGTACTATGCCCAAAGGGCTATAAAATTGTTCATACCCTTGGACCTTGCAATACCACTTTTAAGTCTGTATCCCAAAGAGATCATAAAAACAGGAAAGGAGTCACATGTACAAAAATCCTTATACCAGCTATTTTTGTGGTGGCCAAGAATTGGAAATGCCCATAATTTGGGGAATGACTTAACAAGTCATGATATGTGAATGTAATGGAATACTATTGTGCTATAAGAATTGATGAGCAGGCAGAATTCAGAAAAACCTGGAAAGGCTTACATGAACTGATGCTGAGTGAAGTGAATAGAACCAGGAGAACATTGTACACAGTAACAGCCCCATTGTGAGATGACTGACTTTGATTTAGCACTTTTCACCATTGCAAGAACCTAAGACAATTCCAAAAGACTCATGATGGAAAATACCATCCACATCCTGAGGAACAAGGTTTGAGTCTCAATGCAGATGGAAGCATACTATTTACTCTCCTTTTATTTTGTTTTTTGGTTTTGTTTGTCATTTCTTATGGATCCTTCCATTAATTCTAATTCTGTTTTACATCATGACTAATGCAAAAATATGCTTAATATGAATATATAAGTAGTGCATATATCAGATTGCATGCCATCTTGGGTGGGGGAAGGTGAAGAAGGAGGAGAAAATTTAAAACTCAAAATCTTACGAAAGTGAATACCGAAAACTAAAAATAAATTAAAAAGTTATTAAAAGAAAGAAATTTTGCTTTTTCTTTCCTCCTATGTGAACCAGCTCAAATATTTGTTAAGAGCTTGTTTTTATTTTTGAAGTTTTATCCATTCTTCCTTTTGGTCTTAGAATCCTCTCTAGTGGCTTATCTGTTTGTGTTTTTACTGATTTTTCTTTTTGTGACTGTCTTTTACGTCTCATCTCTTTTGTATATTCTCCCATCACTCACCTTCTGACCTCTCTCCCTTTTTCAGACTGTAAACCTACCTCAGCTTCCTCAATTTAGACTTGAGTTTTATAATATCTGAGTCCCATGTAGGTGGAGAGTACTGGCTTGATTCAGGTTTTAATCCCTTTTTCATCGACCACAAATTTCATGCTGATACCATTTTGGAGTCCTCACTCTGTTTTTCTCCTTTTCTTTATGTTTCTGAGTTAGGTCAGTGTATACCATTTATCATGTGAAGGGGAAAGAGGAGATGTTTGAGTAGAGTAGAGTAGAGTTACTGTGTAGCATCCTCTGCAGAGCATCATTAATAGCAGTTCTAGTATTTTAGATGGTTTCTTTCCTTTCGTAGAAATGAAAAAAAAAAAAAAAACAAGTAAAATTTAGGTACTTACCTGCCAAAGCTCAATCCAATGATTTTTCACACACTCAGTTTTGGGAAGTTCTAATGAAATGTTTGCGGTTGTGTTACTCACAGAGAGAACAATAGGAGGTACTGGGCTTGAGCATGTAGTTGCTGAAACTTTCAGACTGCCACTGAAACTACCACCTACTGGTGGAAAGCTGAGTACCTACAAGAAAACAAATGAATAAGTATCTAATGTTGAGTTTTGTATCAATATAAAAAATATATTTAAATTCCTCTACAAGATAATCAATTGCTAGAATTATTCTTGTACTTAAGAATTTTTAAAAAATCAAGTTTGGAACTGATGTTGAATTCTGTTCTCTAGGCCCTACCCTAGGGTTTTTATTTAAACATTTTCATTTCCACAATTGGTTGTACTATATACTCCTGCACTCTCTGCAGTCTCTATCCCAGGTGCTAGGTGCCAGGGAAAGCTGCCTCAGTGGAGGACAGAAGAAATTTATCACCACTTCAAAACAATTATAATCCTTTCCCCTGGGAAATTACATCTTGCCAAAAAAAAAAAAACCAGATAGGAAGACTGTTACAGATTTAGAGAAACTGTCCCTTCCCAACTCTCCAGCATCCTCTGGCCATAGCACTTCATTCACACTTTCCTTGCATGAAAAGGGAAAAGCTCATCTGCTTTCACATCAGTGTTATAATCCTGTGTAGCAACCACTCTTGCTAAGGGAAAGAATTGTATTCCTTCATTCATCCAACAATTACTAATTAAACACTTACTACGTATAAGACAGCATATTAATCAGCGAGGGAGAAATAAAGAAACAAAAAACTCTATCCTCATGAAATTTATAACCTACTACATGTAATATTTAATAGTATGTCATCATGCCATTATACATTTAGGACTGGCAAGAGACCTTAGATATCATCTAGGTATTTTACAGATGAGAAACTGAGGTTCAGAGAGCTATGCCTTGGTCAATTAATTGTCTCTTACCATAGATAGTCAATGGCAGAGAGGATTTGAACTCATTCTCTCTGACTCCAAATCCAGCACTTTCTCTACTTTATCATGATACTATTTTAATGATAATACTATAAAACTTTGTGTGATACTACAAAAGTGGTATAATGCTATCACAATATGTGCTATGATAAAAAGACAGAGTATATGTATATAGCATGAAAACTATAAAAGACAAGATTGGTAGAGGAATGAAAACTAGCCTGGGTATGAGAAAGAATGGGGCCTATTAGGTCTCCACTCACTTCTGAGACATATTTGCTTTTGTAACTATGGGCAAGACCCTTAACCTATAAATGCCCTCCAGGAACTGTCTATGATTATGGATTTCTTTTTTTTTAAATCAATTCTATTTAATTTCCCACTTTTTTCTCACCATTAACCAAGAAAGAAAAGCATTACAGATATGTGTAGACAAGTAAAATAAATTTCCATATTAGAAATGCCCAAGAAATTTTTTATGCTTCAATTTGCAATAAGTACTATAAAGTTTTTTTTCAAGTTACCATTATGTTACCATTATCAGGAGTTCTCTAAATCAAATAAATCAAAGTATGTATGTAGGCATGTATATACATATATGTGTATATAACTTACATATATAAAAATATGAAAAAAGGCTATTAAATCCTATGTGAGGTGTGAGGAGGCAAGTAAAATTTAAAATATAAATACCTCTTGTAATAAAAAATCAACAAAGCAGTAATTGATCTAGGTTTTGCCCTAGTATCTTTTTTAAAGCAGGAGCTACTTCAAAGTCTGATGGAGGGCAGAGAAAAGTGAACCACTATTCATCTGTTTTTTCCCAGATGCTGAGTGTGTGTGATCATACACCCCAGTACATAATACAATGTAAGTACTTATTTTAATTGTGTGGGAGAAATTCTGTTTTAAGAGTTTGAAGCTTGTAAACTATTTGTCAGCATTACGATTTCAGGAATAGGTTGATGAACGTATTTTTGAAAGCCATGTATACACACACATACACACACAAACACACACATATATGTATATATGTGTGCCTGTGTATCTGTGTGTGTATGTATGCATGTATATGTATATATTGAAGATAAGTCATTCATCTGTGTCTAGTTAACAAAACATATGATTAATGATATCCTAGGGTATTGAGAAGTCCCACTTAGTCTTGCTTCCAGCAGAGCAGCACTCTAGTTAAAATAATCATTTTCTTAGGAGATAGCCTTAAAACTCAAAACTTACTCTTAAATACAGGAAAAGATAATAAATCTTCCAATCTCCCAACATGAATTTTCTCCTATATGGGGTACAGTTACTTGTAATTTCTTTCATCAATTCTGGTACATTCAGAAAAAAATAATGTCTTTAGCAGTATAAGACTTAGGAAACATCTTTGAAGTATAGGAATTATTATGATAATAGCACACCCAGATTCCTATACCATGTAATTTGAAATAGTTTAGACCAAAAATTTGTGTTAATGTTTCACTTTAAACAAGGAAGAGAAATCAATAGAGAAAATTTAATTTAGAGAATATTCTCTAAAGTCACAAAATATATAGATAGATAAGTCCTTTTCCTAAGAGAAGAGTGCTTTGTTAGTCATTATAGATAAAAAACATAAGAAATCAAATACTTTATCACAGAAAACACCTGGACTAGATAGGATTCTGTTCTTTAAAAAAAAAAAAAAGTAAAAAGCACAGCTCTCAAAAGTTAAAATGAAATTATTTTAAAAGTTAAAAAAAATTAAGCCCTGGGAAGAATCAAATTGTTTTTAATTATTTCATAGAAAAAAGTGTTTTAATAGATTGATACTACAATTTGAAAGAAAATAAGAGATCTATTTAGAAAGAAAATCTAAATTAAATTTGCTCTGAGATTTATTTGTTTTATATTGCAACTCTTTGGAGGCAGCCAGGTGGCTCAGTGGATAGGATTCTGGGCTGGAGTCAGGAAGACCTGAGTTCAAATCTGGCATCAGATACTTTCTAGCTGTGTGACCTTGGACGAATCACTTAACCTGTCTCAGTTTTCTCATCTATAAAATGAGCTGGAGAAGGAAATAGCAAAGCACTCCAGTATCTTCGCTGAGAAAATCCCAAATGGGGTCATGAAGAGTCAGATTTAACTGAAAAAACACTGAACAACAATAACAGAAATGCCAGGCCTTAATATACTGGAAAAGAAAATGGCAAACCTTGCCATTTCTTTGCAAAGAAAGTGCCATGGACAGCATTGGCATGCTCTGTATGGTCCCTGGGGTCATGAAGAGATGGGAATGGCTGAACAACAACTTATTAGTAAGATCATCATTAATAACAATTCCATTAACCACCACATGTTAAAGACCTAATATGGAGTATTCCAAAAACTTTAGTGTATTAGGCTTTTGGGATACCTTGTATTCAGTGAATAGAATAATGAGTCAAAAATAAAATGAAACAAAACAACAAAAAAACCTCATGGACAAATACTGTTTTTTGTTGATCCAAGGAACATA
This sequence comes from Pseudochirops corinnae, assembly GCA_028646515.1. Classification (NCBI taxonomy): domain Eukaryota; kingdom Metazoa; phylum Chordata; class Mammalia; order Diprotodontia; family Pseudocheiridae; genus Pseudochirops; species Pseudochirops corinnae. Next base: position 35,786,044 of record CM053591.1, on the reverse strand, counting down.
TAGTTTGTCTTTATAAGTTCATCCAATACAATGGAAGAAAATTTTTCATTTTTACAGACTTCAGGCCAGTGACCCAGGTGAAAAGAAAGAAATGAAACAAAGCTTCCTTGATGGAAGAATAAAGGTTTTCTCATCATTCCTTGGTAAGCTTTGAGCCATATATAAAATGTGATTTATTTTCTGGGAAAAGAAAGCCTCCAGATAAATCACTCAGTGGTGAAAATAAGATTGAGATACTAGAAATTTCTGGTAGAAAATAATCCAGATATATAGAATTATGAATGTCCACAATACATATGTAGCTTAGGGGAAGAAGAGATCCAGTCAATTCTTGTTCCTCACAGACCTTGGTGCAAATCGTGGAGAATAGTAATGATAATTTTCCTAACTGGCTAGGCCCACATCTAGTGAAATAAACTTCTAAAATGATTTCAGATCAAGATGTTCAGTTGCTTAACATGCTAATACAGAATACTGTAGTAAGAAATAGCATCAAAACAATAACACATTTGGTCAGTACAGAAATATATATTAAGGAAGCGGAAAAAAAAAATGAAGTACATTCCTGAATAGGTAAAGTTTCGGTCCTCTTTTTCCCAGAGTACTTTGAGAAAAGAGTTCAATTACAAGATAAATAGTTCCAATTGGGAAGACACTGGTAAAGTTTCTCTCTGCTTCCAGTTGGAGGGGGTTGGATTCATCTATGCAGATAAACTTGTCATTACTGCTTGAATACTACATTTTATATCTGCAGTCAATCCCTCTGGTTCCTATATTCTATACAGCTCTCAATCGTGACTGCTTATCATAGATGTCTACATATTTGAGAGCTTGAGTCTCATCTCTCTGTTCCTGGTCATGACAACCAATAAGAAACCTACTTAACCCTTTCATCTCCTTTTTTAAAAAAATTATTATTTATTTTTTTGCTTTTTTGGAGGGCACTTGGGGTTAAGTAACTTGCCGAAGGTCACATGGGTAGTTTTGGGTTAAGTGTCTGAGGCCGAATTTGAACTCAGGTCCTCCTGACTCCAGGGCTGGTGCTCTATTCACTGAGCCACCTAGCTGCCCCACCCTTTCATCTTCTTAGAGATCTTTTTTGAAAAGCTCTAGATCTGACATAGAATAGCATATGAGGAACATGGGATTCTCTGGAGAAAAGATTACTTAGGGGAGTACAAGATAGCTGTCTTTAAATTTATGAAGGTCTGACATATGGAAGAAATATGAGAATTCTTCTACCTTGCTCCAGAGGTTAATGTTTCAAAGAAGACTTAACTCAATTATAAAGACAAACTTCCTACTAATTAGAGATGTCCAAAGATTCCCAAAGCTTCTAGTGTGTTTCCCTTTGCTGGAAATAAAAGACTTATGAAGAGGGTGGGTGGCTAGGTGGTGCAGTCAATAGAGAACGGGCCCTGGAGTCAGGAGGACCTGAGTTCAAATCTGGTCTCAGACACCTGACACACTTACTACCCAGGTGACTTTGGGCAAGTCACTTAACCCCAATTGCCCTCCAAAAAGCAAAATTTTAAAAAATTTTAAAAAGGCTTATGAGAATTTGAATTGGATGTTATAGAATGGGTATACAGGAATTTTCGACTCTATGGTCTCTGAGGACCCCACCAACCCAGAAATCTATGAAAATTAGCATGTCCTCCTCTTTGCCTCTAAAGATTGTTGTGAATATTTAATTCTATTTAATCCACCAAATGTTGATTGAACATATTACTATGTGCCAAAGACGATGCACTGATGAGTATACAAAAAAAAAAATGCCTGTGCCCTGTACGATATAGAGGAGGTGAGGCAAGAGAACAGAAATGTACAAATAAATATGCAGCCAGCGATGCTGAGTCTCTCAAACTCTACACTTATATAGGGCGACCGACCTCAGGTTAGCTTTTCTTTGGTTCATTATATTCCCAAACACAGTTTACTCTGGAAAAGATTCAAACATACTTTTGTCTAGATTTCCACAATTGTGAAAAATGGAATCCTCAACTCCAAAAGAAGCACTCAAGGTTGAAAAGGTCCTGACTTTGGAGAAACACTTCTTATAGTATTTAGGGTTAATTCCTTAACATTTGGGGCTTAGTTTCCTTATTTGCAAATTGAGTGAGTTGGACTATCTAGTCTCTAAATTCCTTTACTACTCTAGATTTGTGTAATCCTAAAGTTAAAAAAAAAAGGCATACTTTATAGAAAGCTTTCTTTCACAGGAAATTAAGAAGGCATAAAAGACTCACAGGAGCCCAGAAACATATATAGAGCAAGTAAAGTACTCACAGCAGTACATAAACTCTTTCCAAAAGGCAAACATACTCTGGGGCTTCTGGATAAACAAATCCCTTTTCATCAGTCATAAACAGCATGAATCATTCACTGTACTGTTAGTTCTGGTACAATGCAACTTATGTGTTTTCTCAAATCACCATGCTATGCAAAATCATGCAATAAAAAACAGAAAGCTTATGGGTAAAATGTGGTTAGTGGCAGAATGTTAAAAACTTCATCAATGACACATAAAAAAAAATGAGGTAAAACTGTACCATAGCTGCATATATGCTAAATGGTTAAGGAATTTATAACTACTACAATACTTAGAGGCTGCATCCATGGGCTAAGACCACATTCTGGCCTGAAAAAACAAGTTGCCAGGCTCTGGAAGGTTAGGTCATATTGGAATACGTAGAGTGAGGGTAGGTAGGTTGACACCAGCCCTTCTAGATCACAGTTCCCACTACACCAGAATGTATATGACAAATATGGAACTTTACCTTGACAAAGACCTGAAATTTACTTGTAGAAGTGGGTACAGTAATGGTTGCAGTGTGGGAATTATTGCAAAGTAATTTAGTTTTCTGAATTTTCTTTGCTTTTCTCAGGGAAGAAATTGGGCAGAAGCAAATTTGAAATTCATGTTATGCTGAAAATGTTCTCTAATTTATTAATCATGTTGGAACAAATCCACATTTTTGAAGCACACATTATAAAAGAAGTGACTGTGGTAGCAGAAAATAAAATACCTGTTCTTCCATCTCACAGCTATAATTCTTTATCACCTTTCACCAATCCTCTTATTTCTACAAGAAGCATGTTTCTGTCTCTATAAGGCCTGAGTTTTGAATTTTTGCATTTGGGGTTATTCAAGCTAATTTCCATGACTGGCACTGGTCAAGAAATCTTCCTTCTTTTCTGCTGCCTGAGAAAATTCATTCCCCCTTCAACTGTACAGTAGTTTCAGGAAGACTGTCCATAATCTTTCAGTTTACATAGGAGTATGAACCTATATTTTGTATGCCCATTTAACTGTGTGTATAATGTATTCTATATTAGCATAATATACAGTTTTGTATATTATATGTTTATTATTAACAGATGCACATATATACACAATATAATACTGATATATTTACTGTGTGTATATATGTAATATATGTGTGTATAAATACATACATATAGATAGTTTTGACTATGAATATAGGGGCATCAATTATCTGTTTCTATAGGAATTTTCTAAGAAATTTCTTATAGTACACAAAAGGGAAAATATATTATCAACACCAAGATTGTAACTTTAGGAGACTGTTGTGTTAAAAAGCTGAAATCCACAATAAAAATTTTTATTACTTAAATTCATTTTGTAGTTATTTATATGATCTTAATTAACATTTACAAGGCTCCTTTTAAAAAAGTGCTTCTTGTGTGTAGTAGCTTCAAACTGAGTTGATCATCCATGTCCCTGTCGGCCCTTTAAACTGCAAGGCACTCTCCCTAGTAGGTGAGAGCTATGGCAAGAGACGGCTTTGAAGACCACTGTGAATTACATACAGAACCAAACCTGGATATCAAGAATTGAGTTGCAAAGAGGAGCCCAGAAGACTGATCTGCATAGCAAAAACACATCATCACCATCATCATCACCACCACACTAGTAATAAATACTAATATTTATGTAGTGTTTAACATATGCCAGGAATCTTAATGTGTTAGGTGTTAAATGCTTCTGCAATTACTTACTCATTTGATCTATATAACAAACCTGGGAAGCAGGTAATATTAAGTACATTTTATGGATGATGAAACTGAGGCAAACAGAGGTTGAGTGATTTGACCAGGGTTAAACAGCTAGTAATATTCTTTTTTTTTCCCAGGTGTTCCTCTTTTTTGGTATATTTTTAGTTTGCATCATTCATTTCCATGAGATTTTGATTTACAAATTTTCTCCCCATCTTTCCCCTATCCAACACCCCAAAACAGCAATCCCACTATATACCAGCACACCCAATCAACTCTCTCCTACATCCTCCCCCATCACCCCTCTGACTTTCCAGTAGGGCAAGATGGATAGATCTCCCTACCCCAGTACCTATATATTTCCCTCCTTCCTATTCCACCCCCAACTTGTTCTATTCTCTACTTTGTCCCTGTCCCTTTACAAAAGTGTGTGCTTCTAACAACCCTCCCCCCAAACCTTCCCTCCCCTCCATCTACCCCCCTCTCATCTCCTTCCCCCCTACTCTCCTGTGGGCCAAGATACACAATTTAGAGTGTATGTCATTCTTTCCCTAAGCCAACTTCAATGAGAGTAAGGTTGACCCATTCCCTTTTGCTTTCCGATTCTTCCCCTCCATTGTAACAATTATCCCTTGTCTCTTCTATATGAGAGGATTAATGCCATTCTGTCTCCCTGTCTCTTCTCATACTATTCCTTTCCTACCTCTCAATTTCACCTTTTAAAATATCATCCCATCCTATTCAATTAATCCTGTGCCCTCTGTCTATGTACACATATATACATGGACTCACATATGTATTCATATGCATATATACCCTCCTATATAGACATAGGTGTATGTATACATATATATGTATATATATATATATATATATGTGTGTATATATATATATATATATATATATACACATGACCTTCAACTATCCTCATACTTAGAAAAGTTTCATAAGTTATAATTATCATTTTTCCATGTTGGCATGTAAATAGTTCAACTTTGATAACTGCCTTATGAATTCTTTTCCATGTTTACATTCTCATGCTTCTTGTATTTGAATGTCAAATTTTCTATTCAGTTCTGGCTTTTTCATCAAGAATTCTTGGAAGTCCTCCACCTCACTGAACAACTATATTTTCCCCTGAAACATTATACTCAATTTTTCCAGGTAAGTGATTTTTGATTTTAATCCTAGCTCCCTTGATATTCGGAATTTCTTATTCCAGGCTCTTCGATCCCTTAATGTAGAAGCTGCTACATCCTGGGTTATCTCAATTGTGTTTCCACAGTATTCAAATTGTTTCTTCTTGGCAGCTTGTAATATTTTCTATGGAACCTTGCTATAACATTCCTAGGAGTTTTCTTTTTAGGATCTTTTTCAAGAGGTGATTGGTGAATTCTTTCAAGTTCTATTTTGCCCGCTGGTTCTAAAATATCAGGGCAATTTTCTTTGAGAATTTCTTGAAGGATGATTTCTAGGTTCTTTTTTTGATCATGCCTTTCAGGTAGTCCAGTGATTTTTAAATTGTCTCACCTACATCTATTTTCCAGGTCAGTGGTTTTTTTTCAAGGAGATATTTCACATTGCCTTCTATTTTTTCATTTGTTTGGATCTATTTAATAGTATCTTGATTTCTCATAAAGTCATTTGCTTTCATTTGCTCCACTATAATTCTGAAGGAATTATTCTCTTAAGAATGCTTTTGAGATTCTTTTTCCATCTGGCAAATTTGACTTTTTAAGGCATTTTCCTCATTGGCTTTTTTGAGTCTCTTTTGCCCTTTGAGTTAATCTATTTTTTAAGGTGTTATTTTCTTCAGTTAGGTTGTTGACTCTCTTTTCATGATTTTCTTGCATCATTATCATATCTCTTCCCAATTTTTCTTTCACTTCTCTTATTTGGTTTTCAAAATCCTTCTTAAGCTGCTCTATGGCTTGTAATAAGTTTACATTTTTCTTGGAAGCTTTTGGTGCAGGAGTTCTAACTGTGTTGTCTTCCTCCCATTCCATGCTTTGATCCTTTTTGTCCCAAAAAAATAAATATAAAGTTTCATTGCTGGGTTTGCTTTGCTTCCTTTGCCTACTCATGTTGCAAGTCAATTAGTTGACTTTTAGGTACAGTAGAACTCTGCTTTCAGAGGGGAGAGCTCTGTCCCAAACCACTGGGGTTTTCCCAGCTGCTGGAACTATTAGGAGGTCACCGTTTCTGCAGTCCCCACCAACTTTGGCTTAATGAAAATGCACCTCAGGACCACCACCCAAGACCATGAACCTGATCCAGGCAGCTCAAGGCAGAGCACTTAGCCTCTGAATGATTGCTTGGCCCCCTGCAATCTGCAAGCTGGGAGCTTCTGAAGCAGCCATGTGGAGGTAGCTGCAGGGCCACCACTTCAGCTGCTTCTAGCCCTGGGAAAGTCACCTGGCCCCTCTCCTCTGAATTTATCCGAGTTCCACTGACCTTTCACTTACTCTTTGTTTCTTATGGGTTGGTAATTCTGGAAAACACCAAAGCTGCTGATGATTCATGCTCCAGTCACGGCTTTTTCTGGCTGCCATAAAGCTCCATCCATGGGTTTATGTGGTGCTGGTCTGGGCTCCCAGCATGCTGCAATGAACCCTTTCCTGTCTGCCTGCCAGGCTGCCTTCAGCGGGAGCTTTGGTACTCTGTCATTTTGTGAGTTCTGGAGCTTTAAAATTTGTTTAGAGTCATAGTTTAGAGGTATTTGAGGTGGTTATGGGGAAAGCTGCGGAGTTTTGCTGCTTCTGTGCCACCATCTTCAGCTAGTAATTTTCTGAGGCTGGATCTGAACTCAGGTCTTCCTAATTCCAGGTCCAGTGCTATATCCACCATGCCACTTAGCTCCTAGGATAATATACATGAGGACTCTTAAGAAAAGGAATAACATCAATCAGTGTCCTAAAGAGTAGAAAGTTTGAATTTCCATGACCACATGTGTTATTTAAGTATATTTTTCATTACTATCATACTGGTTTATTAATCTGTCTAGTCTCTTTCAGGCATATAGGGAGATCTGGATGTCTTTTTATTTTTTTTTTTTGTGATGCCACCTCAGTAAATGCTTTTATTTTGAGGTAATAATTGCCTCTAATGTCTGACTATTAAAGGCAACCACACTGATGAAGCCTTATGAAATAGTTTTAGGAAAGTGGACCAGTAAAATTCCATGAGACTGAAAGTAGTTCCTCTATTGGGAACACAAGTTGTACAGAAGTGCTACATATGTCAACATCATACAAGATTCTTTGAAAGATACACCAAAGGAGAAAACAGTTGAGCAATCCTTGATTATTAACTTAAATGAGATCTAAAATGGGGAGGGGGGGGTATGTGCTTGAAAAAGATATATTCTATTGTTATAGCTTTCTAGCAAAGAATCCAAATGAAAAAGGAATTCTTTTTTTAAGTCCCAATTGTGCATATTTTATTTAATCTCTCTCTCTCTCTCTCTCTCTCTCTCTCTCTCTGTCTGTCTCTGTGTGTGTGTCATTCTCTGAATTTATTTATTTATTTACTTATAGCTTACAATACTCAGTTCCACAATCCCTTGAGTTCCAAATTTTCTCCTCCTCCCTCTCCTCTTGTCTTCCCCCATGGCCTCATGTAATACAATATAGGTTCTATAAATACCTTCACATTAAATGTTAGTCAAGTTGTAAAGAAGAATTATAACCAATGGAGTGAATGAGAAAGAAGGAACAAAACAAAACTAAAAAGAGAGAGAGCAAGTAGTTTGCTTCAATCTGCGTTCAGACTCTGCAATTCTTTCTTTGGATTTGGACAGCCCTTGATAAAGAAATTCTTTAGAGATAATGAGGTACTTACACATCCTCCTTTTGGTGGATGACACTGCATGGGAGCATCAAGTCTGGGAATACCACATGGTCTCCTAAATGAGATGTGTAACCACTTAAAAAATTCATATTTAATTATCTACCCTCCCCCCCACAAAAGAATATGAAGACTATTGTTTAGAATGATATGAAATAGCAAAGAAAATTTTGTGAAGGGGTTCCTATGTATAGCTGATAGAGCACTGGATGTGACATCTGGAACTTAAGCTCAAATCTGGCATCAGAAAATAGTTCTATCATCCTGGGCAAGTCAGTTAACCTCTGTTTGCTTCAGTCTCCTCATTTGTAATACAGGCATAATAATAGGACCCATTTCCTAGAGTTGTGGTGAGGAAAAATATAAGATAGTATTTGTGAAGAACTTTAAAAACCTAAAAGCACTATGCAAATGATTGCTTTATGATGATGATATATATATGTATACATACATATATGTATGTATGCATGCTATACAACTAGTATATATGTGAATATATGTATATACACATATTATACACACAGTATATATACCATATATGCAGTGTGTACAAATATATATATAAACATGTGTGTATATACATATATGTATACATTATATGGGTGTATATATCCAAAAGATAATGGAAAGACACACAATGGCCATCCACAGACTATGACACATTACAAAAAAATAATTTTACCAAAGAAAGGGAAAAAAAATGTCATTGGGAAGATTTATAACTATAAAAGGGGATGGGCTGTTAATTAAATGAGATTCAATTGACAGTCAAATGTTATTCATGAAATATCAAAAGATTTAGAAATGCCAGAAGGTTGGATGTACTCCCTATGAAGGACTTCTAGGAGGACCACAAGAGTTGATCCTGATGGACAGACATGGAAAAGTTGTGATTTAGACACTGCTGGGAAAACACCCTTCAATTAAATGATGCATCCATCAAAGTATGTAAAAATATAATATTCTTTAGGAACTTGTGCTTGCCATTTCATTTTTGCCATATTAATTAAATTCAAGAACTCTTATTAAGTGCTTAAGAGTCTATATGAGATGATAGGTTCAGTACATAGATAACTATCACACATACAGAACGAGTGTTCAGATATGTCCCAGGAGGAATCAGATTATTCCCTTCTCCTGCTTCTATCTTTTGACAAAGTGTGAATTCCCTGGGCAACATAAGATTGTTTTTTTCTTGTATTTGGTCCTCATTGGATTATTTTCGAGTTCATAGATTAATTCACATTTCTGAGTTATAAACTTGGGTCTGAGCTTTCAAAAGGAGATCAGACTCAGAGAGCAGAGTTTGAAAGAAGTAAAAAGCAGGGTTAAAGTCAGACACAAGATGGATTTGATTCCTCACATATCCATACAGCACCTCATGGATGCTAGACTGATAGGATAGGATGCTAGACTTATAGGATGCTAGACTGCTAGGATGACCTAGACTGATGGGGAGTCATAGAAACAAAGTGATGTAGAGAAACAGTTCAAAGGAGAAAGAGACACATACAAATGAACTTGGAGAGACGACAGCAAACTCTATGCTCTACCCAATCCCCAAGAAGAGAAAGGAGGTTTCTCAGGAAATAGGGAAGAGACTTAACCAAAGAAAATGAGGCAAATGGCTCCAGGATGGAAGTACAAACCCAGACCATGACCCCCATTTGATCCCTATAAATGATAGTGTAATTACTTTCCAGGGTCTTAGGGAAAATTGGCCCACTATTCCACTGCAAACAACTCATACCTCTTGTTCTTTCTTGTTGGAGAGAGGGCATACAATATAACCGTATATATCTGCAGGATTATATGATTCTCTGGCAGAGAAATTATTCTTCCAGTTAGTTGACATTTCAGGACTACTTAATTTAATTTGCATATGGATTATAATAATCCTTTGACTGATACTAAAGGGTCAGATTCACTGCAGAGTTACCTCTCAAAATTTCTGGTTCATATCTCCAAACAGCATCTTCTGAGATCTAGCACTTAGCATTTAGTTTGTGCTTTAAAATGTTTGTTGACTAATTGGGAACATCAGAATGTGACTCACCCATTCTCTGAAAGAGTCCTCCACTTTCATATTGGGACAAAGCATTAAATATAGGAAAGACTTAATTTGAGCTGACAAAGATTGCAAAGGACTTCCACCAAATTTGGCCAAGGAAACTCCACTTCTTTTTATGTAGAGCTTCTAACTTCTCATAATCTTACAGAAATACAGAACTAATTAAGGTTGAGTTGTTACTCAGCATTAATTAATAACTTAAGACCATCCCAAACCTCCACCTACAGCCCTTTGTTTGTAGGGCCTCCACATAATCTTTGCAATTTATAGTGCTCCCCCAGTTGAGCCCTACATAAGAATAAATAAATTGGTGTTCACTAGGAAATCCAAAGATGATCCTCCATCAGCTGGGTCAATGCTGCCGAAGGATGTGCAACTGAAAAATAGTACTTCATACTTCTTTCTTCAACTCCTTCCTATGACAGATATATCTTTGCTGCGAGGAGGGGGGGGGGGGCAAAGGGGGAGGGGAGTGGGGGTGGGGGTGGGAGACAGACATGAACTGGATGTATATACTTCAGTCTAATTCAAGATCCCTATGTGTATGCATCCCTGGATTCCCTGTCCCTGTTTGTATTTCCCATTTCCAATCAGCTTATTTTACCATGAGGCATTGTTTCCTTGATGTGTTATTAGAGTAACAATTTTTAGAAGGCACTGATTATGTTATTTTTCATTTTTGTATACAGAGGACCTAGGACAATGTATTGCACAGAACAAGAACCCAAGAAATGTTATTTCCTTGGTGAATTGTGCTGCTATATTGTCAGATTTAAATTAAAATTATGACTTATTAAAAGAATGTTACTCTAAGTAAGATGCTAATTAAAATTTTAAAAATTCTTCTCTCAATTAATTGCTTATCTTTAAGGAGTGACTTACGGCCTTAAGCCGGGTCACTTCTAAAGAGTTTTACTTAATAATTATAAACATACATATATAATTTAGCATGTTACTATGTTTTATATATAACACATATAAGTATAGACCCATAATAATGCACACATGTATTTATACATATTTACACACATGTATCATACTTATTAACCACAGGATTGTTCTGGAGGTTAAATAGGACTCTATATGTAATATTTTTTGCACATTCAAAGTACTCTATAAATGTTAGATATTATTGATAAATATATGAATACATGTGTATATATAATATAAACAGATCAGTAAATCTTTGAAAATTAGGTAAGTATTTGAAAAATAACTATTTTAGAACATTATGACTACAAATATATTGTGAAATACCATATACTTGCCTGAATGGAAACAAAACTGGAAAACATTAAGTTCGAATTCTTCATTTTTACATATTTTATATAAATTACTCCCATAGACACTGATGTCAAGAGTAGGGAGCTATGAAAATTATGAATACATAAAGAAGCAAAATCAATTAAATTGTTTTTTTTTTTTTGGAGGAGATACAGCCTATTGGCATTTTTATTTTATTTTTTTAAATTTCTTTTTTTTAATTTTATTTTAGTTTTCATCATTCATTTCCATTTTTAAATTTTTTTTTATTTTTTTTTAATTTTATTTTAGTTTGCATCATTCATTTCCACAAGATTTTGAGTTACATATTTTCTCCCCTTCTTTCCCCTACCCACCACCCCAAAACAGTCATCCCAGTGTGTCCCCCCTCCCCTAGTCTATTCTCTCCTATGTCACTTTTTGGTAG
>CM053591.1:35743431-35773917 GCA_028646515.1 Pseudochirops corinnae | reverse complement strand
TTGATTTTTTGAAATGAAAATTTATTATTTTATATTGAATCTTCTCTTATGCTCTACTGTGTACATGGAAATTGTCTTTTTTTTTCTTTTCTTGTTTTGTATGTAAGTTAAAATGAATAAAAAAACATTTTTAAAAATTATGGTTTTTCCTGGTCTCTGTCTGAGACTACATCCATTCAATGACTGAAGGCTAGGTAGGAAGTGAGACAAAAGAGGGCCTAATTTATCATCACAAAAATATTGACCTGGGAAGAGAAGATCCTCAACGTTCTGGCCAGAACAGATGACAATAGCTATTTACACTCTAAACTATCAAAACCTAAACAATAAGTCACAGAAACTTGGACTAGGGGCTATTATTGGTCATTTAATGGAAGCCAAAGTGATTTTAAAGTTTAAAGGCTAGTCAAGTTCTTTGGTTGGTTGTTCCTTCATTCTCGAAGAAGACCCAAATGACTTCACTATGACAGAGTCAAGTTACAGTGTGTCCTACTGTGGCTGATCAGACCAAAGGTGCTCAGAATGTTCTACCATTTATTGGGCACAAATAGCCCAGGTGAACATTTGAGGTAGATCCTTTAAATTTGTGCATCATGTGTTTCTTTTGAGCTGCTTCAATTCTGCTTTGCTCACAGAGCACCTTCTCTGATGTGGGCACACCTCTCTGAACCATCCTGTGCCAGTGTCTTCCATATCATACAATCAGTTCCAAAGTCCTTAAGATAGACTTTGAGAGTGCCCTTTTATCACTTCTTCTGACCACCATGTGAATGCTTGCCCTGTGTGATTGTGTGTAATAGTCTTTTTGGCAAACATACCCCTATTTGAAACACTATGGGCTTGGTCTTTGAGAATTATAGTAGCTGTCCAATGCTGTTTTTGCTCTTCTCATACTTCCCCTTCCCTTACCCTTACTTTTTCTCCTCCTCCTCCTCTTCCTTCTTCTTCCTTTTTTCCTTACCACATGTGGTCCTTCTCTCCATTTAGCATGTCATGCTTTTACATGTGGGTGCTCTATCCATAGGAGTATAATTTTTAGTTGCTTACATTTTGTGTGCCTTGGGGATGGAGTTGGGAGATAGATTTTTAAAAATTAATGATTGATTTTTTATTAGCATCATTAAATACTTTTTTCCCCAAAAGCTGGGACAATTTACTTTTTGTCCTTTGTAGTTTTCAATTAACATTTCTTGAAATATAAATGAAAAATTAAGATTTGAAAAATCCAGTTGTCTCAAATGCAGTTACTTGACTACCAGGGAAAATAAATCATAACAGGAAAAAGGAAAGAAAACAATCTGAAGTACTGATATTATCACTCCAGTCCTCTAGTGCCTCATATATATTTTTACAAGTATTTCTTTTTATGATAGTTATTAATTATCCACCAATATCTGCCTATTTTATGTGATTTTTATATGGATCATCACCTTAGTACAGCATAAGAAATCTTCTTAAATTTCAAAGGCTAGAGGAATCCTTGTATTCTTTTTCCTTTGTGTGTATACCAATGGAGTATATGGGTTATCCATCCATTTATCCCTTACTTTTGCTACCTGAGAGAACTAATTCTTTTTCCATTCATTTGCCGATGACCTCTATTATACCGTTTTTTAAATATAATTCATTGTCATGTATTGTATCCTTATTCACACCCACCAAGCCTTCTCAATTACCCTTTCAGGAATTTTCAGTTTCAGTTCTTCAAAGAGTGTAGTTACATGACTTGCAGTCATACAACATGCCCAGAAGAATTTTTGTTAAGAAAATGAGCCATTGTTTCCAGGAGAAGTTTGAGGTAATTAATTGAACTTTGAAATATCCTAGAATCAATCCAACTCACATTCCTTCTCATGTTTAATTCTGGATCTAATAATATCAGTACCCCTTAAATTACTTAACACATTTCATAATAAGAGTTCAGAGTAGAGCATATTTGCTCACTCAGTATAACCAGTGCTTTATGATTAAAAAATGAGATAATAACTACCCCCATATTATTCCATATAATCAATTAAATGGTATGATAAGGTTTCACAACTGGTCACTGAAAGGGATATGCTTAATGAGTCATGGTACAACTGAACAAGAATATACTGTTTTGAAAGCAATAATAAACGAAGTGATGTTTTATTCCCTCTTCTTAAAAACCTAACCTAATTGTTACTCCCATGGGATAGAGGATTCTAACTGATTTCTTTCCATATCATATAAACTATGAATATTCATGTTTAAATGCAAACTATTAAAACAAGGCATGAATAATTCACTGCTGCCCCAGAGCTGCATTAACTTCATGGAATATTACTAATTTACAAAGCCTTTCAATGCCTACCTGAGGTCAGTTTAGTATTCATAATGCATGAATCTAAAAATACACCAAGAAAAGGTACAATTTTTACTTGGAAAAAAAGCCAGTGAGAAGCTAGATTGTAATGAACACTAAGATTGCATCCAGGTCAGAACACAGAGAGAACATGGCAATGAATACAGTACTTACAGAATAGGGATATAGTCTTATTTTTTTTTCTGAATATTATCCTTACTGATGTCTAGTTGCAATAGAGACAAAGAAGCATAGAGAGCACCCTTCAATACTGAGAACTTTATAAGCAATGCTGGTAACACAATAGCATTGGTGAGAAAAGGAAATATAGTCATGTGTAGAATGGTAGATGCTGATTAACCTTTCTTTCCTTCCAATTATCCTCAAAGAACACAAAGAAAAGAAAGGAGAAGCATTCTGATTTGGTTCTTTAACCAAGTTCTCATGGTAATATAAATGTAAGGATGTGGTGGAAACCACAATAGCCCATTTTAGTTCTGATATATTAGGTAGTTCTGATATATAATAACCAATAGATTAATATATTTCTCAATAAATCAATATATTAAAAACCACAACAAAAAATGTTGGATTAAGTGGAGATAGGTCTTTGAACCAGAATGTTATTTGTAAGAAATAATCATTTGGTTAAGTTGAGGAGACTTTTCTACACATCAGGTATTGTCTATAAATTTTCAACTAAATTGAGAAAAGAGAAACTATAGAAATTGGAGTAAGTATGAAATACTAGTTGGGGTGTCTAGGTGGAGCAGTAAAATAAAGCACTGCCCAGGAGTCAGGAGGACCTGAGTTCAAATGTATCCTCAGATACTTAACACTTACTAATTGTGTGACCTTGGGCAAGTCAATTAGCCCCAAATTCCTTGCTCTCCAAAAAGAAAAAAAGAAAAAAAAAAGAAATACTAGCTTAACCCTCTGTAATGGCAAGCAGAGAGGTACTTAGCACCTTGTTTCAGCTATTTAATTATTTAGCACCTTGTTTCAGTTCAAGATTCTTTTGAGCCTTGCCCATGATTATACCAAGTCTTTCTTAAGAAACAGAACTTGTGAGACCCACAGTGGGAGGAACTTGCTGATGCAACAGGAAGGAGAAGAACAGGGAGGAGTTAATGACCGTATATAAATATTGGGAACTGCTCAGTGTCCAGTACTAAGTATGATCAGAGATGTGAGTAAGAAACAGCCAAGCCATGTGGGTAGTTCAAGGAAGAACCGTGAACTCCATTTATTGATGCTTAGGACAAAGTTTTTAAAGATCCAAATGACAAAGATTCAGGTATTCTTATCTTAATCATATCCTGGAATTATATTACTAATAGAATTGTCTACCATACCCAGGAAGTAGCTTGGATAAGACAAAGCTTATCAAGGACCCAGGAAGTCATGGGGAAGGTCAGTTGTTTCTTATCAAAATGTATCTACAGGACAAAGGATGCTCCCTGAGAGCAGGCCACAATCGCAAAGACATCTGCATAGAAACCAATCTTAAAGAATCAGGTATTTTGACTTACAATAGTCTTTAGTATAATATGATAAGGAACATGTCATTTTTGATGCCTGAAGTTAGAGGGCAAAAGTTTTGATGTCAAGATATCAAACAAAAGTTCTTTTACGTGTACCTGAGGTTCTTTCAGGGGAGCCACCTTTTGTAAGCTATGTCACATAGAGAGGAATTAGAGTACATTATTAAGGTCTCTATCTGAGTCCTGGATCAGGCCACTTTGGCTCCCCACACATAAAGAGAAGCCCAAGCTGGGAAGGAGCAGAACTGAGAAAAAAGCACTTGTAGTGGCAGAACTGAGAAGGGGCTAGGCACTCCATTTGTCTACTCTGTTTATGTTGATTTTTGTTTGTGATACTTTGTACAAAAGCCCTGGGACCTTACTGGAAGCCCTGAATGATGATTTTCTTCTTATCTGTTTATAGAAGTCCTGGAGTGGGGTTTTGGAGGTCCTGGGACTATACTGATGATTTGTTTTGAATTCTCAGACCTTATTTTTGGGTCTGTGTTGATTTCACAGGCAGAAAGTGAATTGATAAAGGAGCCAGCAACTTGTATGAATGTTGTTTTGGTTCTGTTAAGCTTTGTCTTACCAGAAACAGAAACTTTGAAGGACTTGAGGTGGACTGGACACTGTGAGCTTCAGTATGGAACAGGAACTAGACAAGGAACTGGATGAGGACCTGGACAAGGAGCTGGATGAGTCACTGAAAGTTGCCTACCTGTGAATCCAGGTGACAATTGGGTATTTTCAGGAAGAAGCTGAACCCATGGAAGAGGAACCATGGAATGTGGAAGCCAGCCTTGAGTCAAAATGAAAAGATACTTAGTGCTTGGATACTTAGTGCTGATTGACAAAATCATGATTTACTATTATTTAGGGGTGGGAGAACTTTGTACTCTGTACCTTGTACCTCTTAACTCTGGTTGAGTTAAGGATGACTGGAAGCTAATCTTCAATAAAGAAGACTTTTTGACTGAGAGATTAAGGTACTGTGACCTTAGGGTGGAGAACTTTGGCCTTTGTACTTTGTGTCCCTCAAGGAGGCTTACTCCTTAAGGATGATTGAATTAAGGGCTTACTGAATGATAGATCTCTTTTGCTTAAAATTATGTGTCTACTTTGGTGAAAACTATGTGGCCATTTTAGTGATTAGTTGTTATGTTATAACATTGTGAATGCTGTACTCTAGTTTCTGTCAATGTTTTGCTTTAGTTTACTGCTGAATAGAGAGTTCACTATACTATGTGATCAGAACCTTAAAGGTGTTCACAGCAGCAGTCCTCTGGAAAGCTGCTTGCCCTTTGCTTTACATACTCTAAAAAAGAATCTCTGGAGTCTCAGTGGTGGAACAGAGAGAGAGAAAGGAAACCTCAGTTGATCCTAATCAGGATCTTCTCCTTCTTCTTTGACAAGTGAAGGACAATACCAGATTTGAAGGATCCTAAGGATGTTGTATTTCCTCTTCCCATTTAAGACCTAGCAACCCACTCCAGGGATAACAGCAGGATCTACATTCTCATTAATGCTCTAGGTAGCATTCTGAATCATCTGGCCATATTGACTTCATTATTGAGAGCCAAGGGCAAATTGGACTCTGGATTCTACAAGGAGATCTGCAAAGAGACTATATGCCACACTGAAGGGAAAACTTGTGAAGCATAGAGAGTAAACATGTATATTGTGTTTTAAGGCTTGTAAAGCACTCTACAAATATTATTTTAATGTAAAACAACCCTGATAGGTCTGTTCTTTATTATCAACTTCATTTTATAGATGAGAGAATGATTGTAGGTAGAGGTTAAATGACTTGTCCAGGGTCACATAGCTAGTAAGTGTCCAAGGCAAAATTGATCTTTCTTTTCCTTTCTTTATAGCACCATCACTACCTTTGCCACTTCTTTCACCTCAAAAATAAAAAAGCTTCTCTCTTCCAACTTCTGGTCCATCTCTCTTTTCACCATACCACCTAGGTGAAAAGAATTTCTAGCAACCAGGAATTGTAAGATCCCTCTTGGTAACATGTCCTCATTGAGTTTGAGCCTACTTTTGATTAGACTAAGTATATACTTGTGAGATAGTGTGACACAAGCAAATTTTAAGAGAAAGACACACTGTAGAACCAAGAAAGGGAGATGTAGCCAGCCAAGCTCTAGGAATATTACTTGTTTTTTAAAGTAGGAGTTGAGATCAGAATGTATAAGAGTATATAAGAGCTACATAAATAAGTATATAGCATTCTCTTACTGATGTCATTGTAATGTAGCTGAAATGGATACCTGTAGAACAAAGAACAGGAATCCTCAGCATATTATGGTTCAAGAACAGAACAACTTCCTTCTTCATACTAGTCACTTGGAAGAACATCTTGATGCTTCTTTTTTCCTTTGTGTACATTTATATAAGTTCCCAAAGTGGGTGATAGCACCCCTTTGGGGGTGCTGGAATGATCCAGGGGGGCAGTAGTAGCTTGAAATAACAAAAATTTCAAAGAAACCATTAAAGGGTTAAAGAAACTAGATTTCCAGGGGGGCACTGAGTAATTTTTTTTTTCTTGAAAAGGAGGTGGTAGTAAATAAGTTTGGGAATCTCTGTATAAAAATAACAAGAACAGGAGTTCTATAAGCAGATCACTGGGTCCACATTTTGGATAGAGTAAATTCAAGTGAAGCAATCGATTTACCAGTTTGTAGTTGGCATCATCATAAAAATCAGATACATGCTATGAATTAACCAATAAGTAAAGCCAAAAAGGAGCAAAAACCAAATCTCACCCTTAAAGTGTAGTCTTTTCCACCCTGAAGACTGTCAATTTGAAAACTCTTTTGTTCATTTTTGGAGTATATTTTGACTGGAATTCCTGGTCTGAAAATATTCCCATTTATTTCCACCTGATATCGAAGCTCTTCTAAAGGCCCATTAGGTTCCAAAGGATCTGACCAAAGCACAGTGACTGTCGTATCTGATAAAACCAATACACTGACTTGTTCAGGTGCTGAGGGCACTAGAAAGGAGGAAGAAAGCAGAAAAAAAAAGTTATTAAGTTGCAGAACAGAATATGACATATCATTTTCTGGATAGATGGGCATAGTAATGTATGTGCTGATCTCAGCTCTGCAGGAATAAAACACTTTTGCTGCAATCTGTTTTTCACTGCCTCCTCAAACAAGCCTTCACAAAGGCGTTGTCATTAAAAGTAAAAATCTGTTTTCTCTGGCCTTAAGCTCAGCATTTGAAATGTGCAGACTCTAAAAATTTAGACACTTCAGAATTAGTGAGCATAATACTTTTTCTAGGCCTAGTTTTCTGTCTGTTGAACTTTAGAGTATGCATTTGACTTTCACCTACTGTCTAGAACAAAAAAAATACTTGTGGGTAAAAAGAATGTTGCCATACATGCAATAACACAGGAATTATTTTGGTTTTGTCTTTATAACCACAGGGCATAGGACAATGCCTTGCACATAGTTGCAACTAAATAAATGTTTCAATTGAAATGATGTACTAAAAAATCAAGGGGCTGCTCCATGACACGGTGAATAGAGAACCGGCCCTGGAGTCAGGAGGACCTTACCTTAAATTTGGCCTTGCACACTTGACACTTACGAGCTCTGTGACCTTGGGCAAGTCACTTAACCCCAATTTCCTTGCCCTCCCTCCTCCCAAAAAAATCAATAGTACGAGCATCACCTTATTTTTTTAATTTTCTTTTGCAGGCAAAAAGTATAACTAGCGTATAGTCTAGATAGTGTTAAAATTGTTGTCATTCAGAATTATAAAGGAAAAGGGACAGGAAGATTTGAGCTCAGGTTGCACCAAGATATTTTACTGTTAGAGACAGCTAGAGAGTTCATGGGAGAGTAAGAAATATAGAAAGAATCATCTTTTAAATCTGGCTCAGATTTGTTCTCCTGTCTTGTACCCCCAACTGTATTTTGAAGGATGAATCAGGACTTCAATTCAATTTTACATTTGATTTCATCTCAAAACAGATCTATTATAGTGATTTTCCTGTTAACTGTCAGTGTGTCAGTGGATTCCAGTTCCCTAATCCTCTCCACATAGAGGAAGGGACTTGTTTAAAATCAAGCAGAAAAACCCTCTGTATCTTTAGATAGGAGGAACAATATACAATATGATCTGCAGGGTAGAGCATTGTTCTCTACGTGAATCCTTTGTTTCCATACTTTATAAGGCAGGATGGAGAATATACACACCTTGGGAACTCAATCACAGGAAGAACAGCAGTCCTATAGCAATTAAGTACTTATGTGAAGGCCTTACTATGGCACAGTCAGATGTGCAGTAATGTGCACTGTGTACAAACCATTGAATGGCTTGGTGATTCATTCCTTGCTCTGATGAGTCTAAGCTCAGTAGACCGAAGGATATGAGATTAGAGTGCAAGAAAAAAAGATTTTCACTTCTATGTCAATAGGAAGTCAGTATTCCCTTGTGTAGAGAGAAGTAGGTAGAATATTTCTGATTATGAAACTTTTTCTATATTCCCCACTTATATATTAATTTGCATATACAAAGTATAGCTCAAAGAACCCAATAAAAAAGCTTAGTTTAACAATATGCAACTCATTATATGATCATATTCATCTCTCCTCCCAATAAGACAAATGAATATTTATCAAATTAAATTCCAAGATACCGTTTATCTTTTCTGCATTTTGAATAATTGCATGGAAAGGCAATTGTTATGATGGGTGGAGGAAGAGATTAAAAGATTTGAATGTACCTTTTTAAAATGCAAACTAATCAGATTGTGCTATCATTAATGGAGTAAAGCTCAGTCTCTTCCTTTAACTAAAAAATAAGTTAAAATATTAAAGAATGAGGATAAAAAGCATATCTGTAATATGTAAAGATGGTCATATTAAAATTAAGATTTTGGATTTTAAGGCCTAGATTATTAAACACTACATAAGAGATCTAATATATTTTAAATGCTGTCTAATATTACTTCACTTTAGCATAGTAATTACTTTTTAAAGTGATTTCATTAAAGAACTATAAAACTTAGCTGTTTTTAAAGCTCCAAATCACTGGTTAATTGGCATCCACACTAGCTTTTTTTAAAAATTGAAGGTCACAATACTAAATTAGGAAAATAATGATGTTTACAATTTCTATTTTCCTAATGACACTTCTATGCAATGTACTATATAACTTGAATATCATGACTTAATCAGAGAAATTTGCTTACAGAGATTTATTTTCCCCAGTTAACTCCTTCTCTCCTAATTGTAAACAGATTAATTTCATTTGTGGATAAGTTTTTAAATGTAGTCAAAATTGTCCATTTTGTCTTTAATGATCTTCCCAACCCTTTGCTCAGTTAAATACCTCTCTACCTATGCATGATTTAAAGATAATCTCCTTTCATCTCCTTAATTTATGATATGAGCTTTTTAAAAGAGGTTATATATTCCTATTGTGCTTTTAGTGTGGTATATTGTGTGAGCTGTGGGCCTAAACTTCATTTCTAGCAGATTGTTTTCTTCTTCTCACTTGTGTTGTTTTTTTTTTTTAATATGGAATCCTTAACTTTAGTACTTGGTGGGCTTCCAGGAGTGGGGAACCTGAGACCTCAACACATGTGACCTTCTAGGTCCTCAAGAGTGGCCCTTTGATTGAATCCAAACTTGACAGAACAAACCCCCTTTGAAAAAAGGATTTGTTCTGTAAAACTTGGAATCAGTGAAAAGGCTGCACCCAAGGACCTAGAAGGCCACATGCAGCCTTGAGGCTAAGGGTTCCCCACTCCTGATTAGACTTATCAAATGCTACACTACAGTGTCGGATTACTTCTAGGTCTTATTTACCTAATTGGCTTTCTTGAAAAAAAATTTTTCTTTAATCCAATATCCAAAAATTTTGATGATTAGTTCTTTTTGTATAGTTTGAGATCTGATTCTCATAGGATCCTCTCTTTTTGACATGTTTCTATTTCAACCTTTGAGATACTTGACTTTTTGTTCTATAGAGTCTAAATGTCTTTGTCCTTTCTTATTTGCAAACAATATTTTCCAACATTTGTTTTGCTATCTTCTCCAGCAGCAACCTTTGTATTAGACATTGAATATTAAATTTGAATTAATTTGGAGGGTTTGGTCAAAAGATGGAAGACTAGGCACTTCCTCTCTCTCTCCCTCTCACTCAGGAAACCAAAAACCCCCCAAAAGAATAAGTATATCAGAGGTATAACTATTAGAGGAGAATCCACAGGAGAAGGAAATCAATAAGTTGAACTAGATATAGTAGTATTATGAATTAATAGTAGAGAACCCTGATTCTTGATGGGTTCACCCAGCACTTTTCCCCTATAGCCTTCATACTAAAACAGCATGTACAAACCAATACACACACTCACATTTTGGTAGCCACTAAGATTTTCCTCTTTCAATACAGACTCTGATGGCACACCTTACCCCTACCCTTCTTCTCTCCCCTAGTTGTAACAAGCACTAGCTTGTTACAAAGCTCGGTCCCATCACACGAGAAGGAAGGCGAGAAATATAAAGGGAGAAATAGATTGTCCTTTTGCCTCTGCTTTAGGAAACCCAAAGCTGAAGTGACTTCCTGGAACAACTAGTTCACCCTTCCCCAACCCTACAAAAAGTAATCAATACTAATTAAACCCAGACAGACCATTTAATAATTGAAGCGCTAAGTACCTTAGCAGCCTCTCTGCTAAGCAAACAAACAAAAAAACACCTTTGGCGTAAATCCCCTAGCCACCTCCAGGTAAAGCCAAAAACAGCCAAAAGCCTTTCCAGTCACTAGTCATCAGTGAGTCTGAATATTATCTAGCTTGCTATTCTGTAGACATTCCAGAAAACATGAATCAGCAACAGACCCTGACCCTTGATTTGTACTCCAGACCTAGGTTCTAGCTCCCTACTTATTTGCTTGGCCTAGATTTTAGTGTACTAAAAACCCACTTGGCTTTACTGGGCTTGGTAACACCCCACACTAGAATCTGACATGTATGCCTGCTCTGACTGCCCCTCCTTTTGTATTTCCTGTTAATAATGATGGCCTGATTTACTTCCTTTGTGCAGACTCCCAGCAATTCTATGTCTTGCTTTGTTGGGAAATCCAGAACCTCAACTGAAATTATAAAAAGACAAGAGAGAATAGCAGTAGGATCCTGGTATGTGTGGTTGCATCAGGTCTGAAAGAAAAATAATAGGAATCTAGTTAAGGTTAGTTCTGACCTCTCCAAAAAGCTACTTGTGGCAGTCATCAAGGTTGGTGAAAAGTAAATTTTCTAGTATGGGAGGAGGCTGTAACACTATATAGCCTAACTCTCTGCAATCATGTAGGTTGTACAATGGGATAGACTTGGCCTGTGTTAGGAAAACCTGAGATTAAATTTAGTCTCAGACCATGATTATTATGTTATCCTGGGAAACTCACAATCTCTATCTGTCTAAGTTTCATCCATTGTAAAACCCTGTAGAAGAACCTACATCACAGGGTTGTTGTGAGCATCAAGTGAGGTATCTATAAAGTGCTTAGCACAGTGCCTGCCACAGAGTAGTCACTTAATAAATGTTTGTTCCTTCCTTAACAAAGAGAGGGTGGTCAGAAAATGAGGGGCCCAGGAATATGCAGAGAAAAATGAACACCAAAGACTTAAAAAAGAAGAAAATTCAGTTAACCTAGAACAATTCATAGGTGCCCCAACAATGTATTAGGGAATCAATTGTCTATAACAATTCAAACATTGATTATTCCCATCTTTTGTTACTTCTGACACACTTCTGAGTTGAAATTGAAACCTCAGAATTTTTTTAATTTGAATTTATCTTAGTAGTAACATGTTAAGCATTTTTAATGCAATTATTAATACTTTGCCTTTCTTTTGAGCATCATGGAAAGTCCATCATGGAAATAGTCTTATAAATTAACAGCAGAGAATGTTATAACTTTTTCTCAGTCAACACCCTTCTCCTACCAGCCTCTGAAACTCAGCTAGGTGTGTGACTTTACCCAGGAGATTGTGTTTCAGGACTGAACCAGAAATTTACTTGTTGCTACAGTCTCTACAAACATGTGTCACCCCTGCACTTACCTGAGTATTCCATTCAAAAAATATAGGGGACCTTAACTCTTGAAGGAGGGTAAAGTATAGGATTATGCTCTGACTGGAGCAACCACACTTATCCTGGGGTTGTTCCTAGGTCAGAGAACCCAAAGATGGTAGAAACTTTGGCTAGAACATCTACTTCATCCACCAAAAACTGCAGATACTGACTTAGTACAGACAGAGCACATAAGAATGAAGAAAACTGAGACAAGGGCTTAAGTGGGTGGCTGCATTTGGCTTAAAGTAAAGGGAAATGGAATTTGGCTGTGTCTAGGTTTGCCCCTCTTGCCTACACCCAGGGGCTACTTTGGGAAGGAAACAGGACTCTTGGAAAGTGAATTGCCCAAAATTGCAGGTGACTAAGACATCTTTGAGCTCCAAACCCAGGGTAATCTCAGGGGAATAGGTCAGAGAATAAATGACAGGAAAATAAAGAGGAAAAAAGACTAAAATCAACAATTTGGAACTATATCCAAGGGGCTATAAAACTATGTATACCCTTTGATCCAATACTACTGTTGAGGTCAGAGTTGGGAGAGCTGGTTGAAGTTCTTGAAAGAATTCACTTAGTCCTTCTCTTTAGCCAACGGGAGCTTTATTGACACAAAAATATGCAGGCCTTCGAGTTATCAAGGAACTAAACAAAGGCACTGATGCAGGAAAAGGACCAGATTTATATAGACAGAAAGCTACACATCCCATTGGATGATGATGTAATTTTTAGGGTCTCTAATGGGGGCTCAAGTTTTAGGGAAAGGATGAAGAAGGATGACATAAAATTAAGGGACTCAGGAGAAATAATATGACTTGGGATGTGGGGAGAGAAAAGGAATTTTTGTGGTCCCGGATAATGAGAAAGTTTACTTTCGGATGCTCTCAGGCTCAGGAGGGCCTTCCAAGGTTCTGAAAAAGCACCCCTTAATATTAACCCTTGTATCCACATCACTACTACTAGGTCTATGTCCCAAAGACATCAAAAAAAGGGGAAAAAGACTTATTTGTACAACAATATTTATAGTAGCCTTTTTTTTAGGAGATAAGAAATGGAAATCAAAGGAATGACTATAAATTAGGGAATGGCTAACCAAACTGTGGTATATGAGTGTGATGGTGTATTATTATATTATAAGAAATGACAAGCAGGATGATTTAAGAAAAAACCTTGGACTTACATAAACTGATGCAAAGTGATTTGAGCAGAATCAGGAGAATGTTTTACCCAGTAACAACAATATTTTATGATAATGAACTGTGAATGACTTAGCTAATTCTCAGCAATACAACGATCTAAGAAAATCTCAAAGGACTAATGATGAAGTCTATCCAACTATCCAACTCCAGAAAAAGATATTGTTTGAACATAGATTGGAGCATGATATTTGTCACTTTCTTTTATTCTTTTTATTTTATTTCAATCATATTGTACAAAATTATTAATATTGAAATGAAATGAAACATTTTACATGATTACACACATATAACCTATATCTGATTATTTATCATTTGAGAGAGGGGGGAGGGAGGCAGAGAAGGAAGGATAGGCTTTAGAATTCAAAACATTAAACAAAAAACTCAAATGTTAGAAAAATTGTTTTAACGTGTAATTAAAGGGGAGAAATGAAATACTATGTATTAAAAATAAAATTAATAAAAGCCAAGAAAAATACACAAGGGGATAAATAAGAAAGCAGAAAGGAAATTAGTGGACTAAATTAAACAACATTCCTACAGGTGAATCAATGTCTTTCATAAGATTATATTGGAGAATGAAAAGTTGCATAAACGTGTAGAGCACAGAGGGGATAGAGAAAAATATGTGATATATCTAATAAAGTTAATCTATGAACAGGCTGCAGCAAATAAAATGGTTACAATAGAAGAGGAAATGTAGTAGGAAGAAGCAATTATCTGAAACAGGGGGAATTTAAAAGGGGATGTCTCACCCCAATGGTGGAAAAGCTATATACCTAAAACAGGATAGTAGGACCTTACAATAAGCATAATCACCTCCATGAGGCCATGAATCCTTTGCAGAGTAGAAACAGACTTTGTAGAGGGTTTCAAAAACTTATGAAATACCTGAGGGGCTCTAAGAAAGATTATTATAATTTCACATATACCCAATGCACCCTAATCTAAAATGGTTAGTGGTCAAATTTTAATGGAGAGTACAGCAGGGACTTCCACTAAAATGTTACAAAATTCAAAACATGTAAAGAAACAAAACACATTTTAACTGAAAGAAACTCAGGAGAAACATTTGGCCAAGGAGGAATAGAAATGAATTTCCTCTTAAAAATGGGTTATGAATTTTTATAAAACTGTATGTACATGTAGTTTGATTTGAGCTCTTTTGGACTCTGGAGCCCTTTTACAAAATTGCTAATTAATTTTGATAAATCCCTATTAATATGGCAAGAACTTTCACTTGGGTTTATCAATTTAAGAGTTATGCTTGTACTCAGTGGACCAAATTCTGCCCTAAGCTAGTTATGCATAACACCTGCTAAAGTTAATAGGGGTTCCACATGAGTAGCTGATTTTGCCATGGAGTCAGGAGGAATTAACTAATAATGAAATCTGGCTGATGATATCTTCAATTTTTTCCATTTAATGAGTATTTGTTTTCCTTACATAGCTCTCTATGAATTGCTTTTCTTTTTTTTAAATGTGCTGACTATTTTAGACGTCTCATCATTTTTTCCTATTACTTCAATATGCACAATATTTTAGGTAATGAAAATTGTTTATGGAAAGCTCTGTTCCTATTCTGTTACCTGATGATACTAGCAGTTAATTAACTCTATGTAGTTAGTTATTTATTTTAAAAAATAACTCTTAATAGGTTGTTTAGCTTTGTCTATAAGAACAAGAGAGAAATGTCCTGACTAGAAAACTTTGTTTAGTCCTGTTCAATAATCATTTTTTTAAAGAGCTTACTTTGTTCTGGGTACTAGATATGTGAAGAAAATCAACAATCCTTCCCTCCAAGGGGCTTCCACTCTATGAGGGCAGATATAATATGCACACAGATGAATAAGAATAAAATAAAATATTAACAAAAGGAAAAAAGAACAAACTAGTTGATTTAAAAAAAGGTCTTGACATCTAGATTGTACTTTGAAGGAAGTGAGGGATTCTAACCTGAAGAGGAGTGAAGAGAGAGTGTAGTCTCTACATGAGGGACCATGTGAATGAAATAGGGCATTCTGATCTATAAGGAATTTTTAACTCTAATTCTATCATCTCATGATCTCTGTACCTGGAATGCTCTCCTTCACATCTGAAAAGCCAAACACAAGCAACTTTCCAGAAGAATGCTACTGTGAACAGCTTTTCAAGGGTCTGATTACATAGTACAGTGAACACTCCATTTATCCAATAATAAATCAAAACAAAGCATTCACAGTAAATCAAGGTACAGCATTCACAATGTTACAACTTATCACAGAAAATCAAAATACAGCATTCCCAACAACTTATCACAGAAATGGCCACATAGTTTTCAGCACAGTGGTCACATGGTTTTGAACAAACTACAATCATTTAGTCAATCACTTCGTAACTCAATCATTCAATCATCCTTAAGGAGGCTTACCTCCTTAAGGGTCACAAAATAGAATAGTCAAAGTTCTCCACTTGTGGAGCATGCTAAGTTACAAATCAGTCACTTCTTCAGTCATCTTTCACCATTCAATCATAAGAAAATACACAAGCCACTAACCCCTAGGGCACTAGTAAATTAAAATTTCTTAGTCAGTACACAATATCCAAGTAAAGTTTTCTTTCAGCTTGACTTGGGGTGCTCTCTTAGATTCCCTGGATCCCCTTCCATGGTCCCAGGTCCTACCTGGATTCACCAAACTGTCCCCTGGGTTCAAAGACAGATAGCTCCCAGGTCCTTGTCCAGATCTTCACATACTTCCTGTTCCATGCTGAAGCTCACAGCATTCAGTCCACCTTAAATCCTTTACAATCTCTGTTCCCTGGGAAATTAAGGCTTAACAAAGCCACAAACAGGTTCATATAAAGTACCAGCATCACAGTCATGTTTCCTCAGTCTGTGACAACTCCAGTTGGCCCTTGGATGTCTTTGGCAACTCCCAGAAGCTCTGGCTGGCCCTTGGATTCAGCAGCTACTCAGCAACTACTCAGCAACAGGGATTCATACCTTTTGTTTCTTTAACAGAGGCTTGATTAATTACTAAGTGCTAAGTACCTGTTAGCTTTGCCAATTCAAAGGGATCAAATTACATGACTATTACAACATCTCTCTTCTATTCAAATCCTTCCCATATTCTAAGAATTAGGTCAAGTATCATCTCCATGATACCTTCTCTGATCAACTAATTCCACAGTCATTTTTTTTTCTTTACTCGAACTTTTATGGTATTGTATGCTCTGTAATATTTATTTCTTAATTCAACTTCTACTATATGAAGAGGACTGTCCTAAATACTGGAAAGAGATTAAGTTTTAGATGAAATATGGTCTCTGTTCTTCATTTTCAAAGAGGACCAATGACATCATGGGTCATTGTGCATGAATTTGATTTAAGTGAGGAGGAGTTGTGCAAAGTGCTTAGCCTTATTCTTTCTTCCTGAGTTATCAAAGTTGAGTAGCAGAACAAAAGTCAACACTATTGGCAATAGGCCAGGATGCAGTGAATGATGGTGGCATCTTCAATGCTTAGGAAAGTTGGTTTCACTCCACAGTACCTACTTCAGTCAACCTTGTGACAATTGGAAAAAAAAATTCTCATCCACCCATTTTGAAGTGTAAGTCTTCACATGCTTGGGGTAGACACCCCCCAACTCACAGACACATTTGAGACCTGTTGATTACCCTCAACCTGGTTTGGCCCATATGCCCAAGGCAGTTTATAGGATTATGGCAGCTGTTCCTATTACAGTTTCTTGAAGCCACAGGTCAGAGTTGGGTGACAGGTGGACATCAAAGGCAGATGAGCAGCCCTGAAAAGGACTCAGTAAGCCTTCACACCAGAGGTGCTAGTCCTCTCTGAATACATCATACACCCCAGAAAGAGAAGCAAGTTTAGGGAGAAAGACAATAAATTCAATTTTTAACATCTTGAGATTGAAATATTTGAATACAAGTACCTCCAAGCTAATTTTTGTTTTTTGTTTTTGTAACCCAAATAATCAAGCTTAACACATAATAGGTACTTCATAAATGTTGTGGATTGTTTCTTGTTTATCCTGGATATAGTTTATGTATATATAATTGTTTGCATGTTACCTCTCCCATTGGATTGTGAGCTCCCTGAGGACTGAGCTGTCTGGCATTTCTTTGTATCCCCAGCATCCAGCACAGTGCATGACACACAGAAGGTCTTTAATAAAGGTTTATGGAATAACTGATTAACTGCTTAACTGAATGCTGATGAAACACCCAGCCAAGATGTTCTCTTGGGAATTTGAGATTTTATTCTGAAATCTTAATGAGAGAGCAAGACAAGAAATTTAGAGTTGAATGTCATCTGTATGGATGTGATTGTTGAAGCCATGGAGTCAATTATAAGAGAGAGACAGACAGACAGAGAGACAGAGACAGAGAGACAGAGACAGACAGATAGACAGATATTAAAGAGAGAATAGGGCCGTCATATGTAGGATGCCCTAGGTTGCTCTTAAAGCAGGAGATGAGGAGTTAATGAAACAGACAAGCATACGTTAGCAGCATAAGTTAGACAAGCACAAGAGAATCAAGAGTGTGTTGTGGATTTTGTAGAAGGGATCTGACCAAGTCTGGACTGACATAGGTGGTTTCTAAATACCCATTCAGATTTAGGATGAACTTTTTTTTCTATCCAAATATTTTGTGAGTTTAAAGTACAGAATGTCATGTACAAAAAATGTAACAAATTTTACAATGAAGTTAAAGTAATTGAAAACTAGATGGCAATGAGGCCATTGTATTTTGTTGGAATTGCATTGGTTACCATGCAGAGAAAAGTTTCAGCAGGTTAGTGGGTACATGAGTCAGATGGCAAAGGGTCAAGAATAGAGTGAGTAACAAAAATGCTGAGGCATAAATCACTTTTCAAAGAAATTGAGCAGTGAAGAGAGGAGCAAAATGAGGTTGTAATTGAATATGCTAGAAGAGTTAAATGAGTTTTGATGTTGCTGCTGCTTTGTGTTAGCTTTATTTTGGGTGTTTTTGTAAGCATTTGAGAAGTCATTAGAAAGGAAAATATGTGAGAAGAACAAAAGTCTTCTGTCTATCAAAGAATGGAGAAAGCAAGAGGAAATTTGATCAAAAGTACAGGTGGAATGATTATCCTTAGTGAGGAGTAAAGATATCTTCAGTTATTAGGGGATTGGAGCAGATAAAAGGTAATGATACTGAGAGAAACATGGTGAATAGGGTGTATGGAAGCTCAGGTCATTTTCTTTAAATGCAGGATATAGGATATGGCTGTGGGTTAATGGAAAAAAGAACATATTTGGAATAATATATATGGAGAATGAAATAGGGGCTCAGAAAAAGGTGGCTAGATTTTTAAGTAAAAGCTTGTTTTGAGCTGAAGTTATGCATTATGAATTAGTGAATTTAGATTTATTTCCTGGATTTCTTTTTTCTGTGATGCTCAGCTACCCCAGAGAGGAAGTGGAAAAAGTAGATGGTTGATTTTATCCAGAGACTTATCATATATTGCATAATCTTGTTCCTTACTTTTTCATAAGTATATGTCTTGCCCCTTCAATTGGATTATAAGCTAACAATATACAGAGACCATGTCTTTCATTTTAATATTTGCTACAATATCTACTATAGTGACAATATAGAGTTCTCAGTTAATTATGATTGAATGATAGGTTGATATTAGCTTCACTAATTTTATAATATATTTACTAACATAGAAACAAATTCTGGATAAACAACTCATCTATTTTGACTTGCAGTATCAAACACACAGACAATAATTTGCAGATGTATACAACTAGAGAATATTTACTAGAGTGGATGTTTCTGAGTTGTTATCCATCACAACCTTTCATCAGGAATCTCAATTCAACTGAACAGTGAATTCAATTCATATTTAAGGCACTTTTCAACTTACTAGTAATATCAAAAATAAGAATTTACTTGGAAGACTATTTTATATTCTCTGTGACCCTGAGATAACACATAGATGCTGGATGTGGTCATTTAAAATACAATTAAGCCAAATACTTCCGTGCAAAATCAAATCTTTAGGTTCTAATGGTTTTGCTTAGATTTATGTTTTTTTTCTCTTCCAGTTAGTCAATAATGCTTATTGACTTCCGACAGTGTGTGTAGTACTTTTTTGGACAAAAGAGATGTACAATACAGTCCCAAATGTTTAGATGTTATGAATATCATTGAGTAGACAAAATAGGCACTGATACACCAGCATCACAAGACAACAACTAAACCCATAGTCAGAAAGTATTTCATTAGTGATCACAAATTATGAATTATGTATCAATATACTTTTAGAACCTAAATTTTTTTCTTATTGAATAAATTTTAAGTTCCTTGAGGGTAGAGATCAGATCTTGTTTGTTTGTATATCTTCCAGTAACTACTCTTGTGGCTAATATGTGGAAGGCATGAAGATGGTGAGCAAGATTGCCCTTTAAAAAAAAGAAAAAGAAGAAATGTAAGACAGAAGATAAAAAAAAACAGGTCTACATAGGAGAACTTAGAATGTGTTGACCCAAAAGCTAAGGGTTTATTTTCTGAACGAATGAATGAATCAATTAGTAGAGACAAAGGACATTACCTGAAAACAAGATAGTATGTGCAAAAGCAAAAAATTGTCAGATGAAATTTCAGGTATTAGCTATCTGAATGGAACTAGGTAAAAAATTAAAATAAATAGAAATAGAAGTCATCAACATATTAA
This sequence comes from Pseudochirops corinnae, assembly GCA_028646515.1. Lineage (NCBI taxonomy): Eukaryota > Metazoa > Chordata > Mammalia > Diprotodontia > Pseudocheiridae > Pseudochirops > Pseudochirops corinnae. Next base: position 35,754,070 of record CM053591.1, on the reverse strand, counting down.
TGACATTTGCAACTATTTGATGAGAGAAACTTTTTGAGTTAGTATAAATAGAAAATATTAGAAGTTTCAAATATTATTAATGGCTACAACAAGCAGAGCAATTAAGGACTGGTCAGAGGCGAGAACAGAGTACAGTCTTCATGTCATGGAAGTCAACAGGAGAGTTTCAATAAGCAGCTCATGGTAAATTTTGAGATGAATGTTTCTAAGAAATCAGGAAGAATAAAATCTGCATAAGTTCATTTGAGTTTGAGTGTTGAGTGATCATTAGTGTTCCAAGAATGAATGAATAAAAAAAAGCATGAATAAGCTCTTCTTATGTGCTAAGTACTGTACTCTGAGCTGAGGATACAGATTCAAAAACAAGCCAGTCATTACTCTAAGAGCATTTAAATTTTAATTGTATACAAAGGGACAACATATCATAGGATGTTTTTGTATGAAAAACCATTGGAATAGTAAGTGGAATCATATTGGAGCATTGTCTTGGAATCTGGGGCTACCTACTTATAATAGACCCTATGCATTGGTACCAACTAACTCCTTAATAAGGTCAGCAGGATCTTAGAGTCTGTTTCCAAAGCTGAGTGGATTTAGACATTACCACCATACCCAGGGTATGGTTTTATAAGATCCAGTGACCTTCAGAAAGCAGTAATATGGTGAACGACAAAGAGGTCACCAGATTAAGGTTAGAATAGGATTAAGAGAGTGTATAGATAGTATGATATAGCGCAAAGAGATCTGGGTTTTAGTCTGAGTTCTTCTATTAAGTGTCTATTAAGCCTTCCAGATGTATCTGTTATGTACCTAAACTTTAAGGGTCTTTGTTTCCTTACAGTAAAATGAGGAAGCAGATTATGTGATTAATAATAAGGTCTGTGTCAATTTACCTCCCATGGTTCCAATAAAAATCAAATGGTGTGATAGGAGTTAGATTTCAAAGGATTAAGAAGTGAACAGAGGGTGTAGCTAGGTGGCACAGTGAATAGAGCACTGGCCATGGAGTCAGAAGGACCTGAATTCAAATTTGGCCTCAGACACTTAACATTTACTAGACCAGTAACCTTGGGCAAGTCACTTAAGCCCAATTGCCCTGTCCTCTCCCCTCCAAAAAAGTAAAAAACAAAAAACAAACAAACAAAAAAAGAAGTGAACAGACAGGAAAGGAGAATGCAAGACATGGTACTCAGAAAGGAATGAGAGGAAAGCTGCCAAATGAGTTAGGGACAAATAATATTTTGTTGTTGTTTTCTTAAAATGAAAGAGCTAAACACATTTAAAGACAGAAGTATACTTACAAGAGCAAATAAATAGGTACCTAAGGAAAAGCAAGAAGTTTGATTCATATAGGAAGGTAGGACAAAGAGTCCTTCATTCACTTCACTAACCCCTGCAGTGTTGCTCAATGAATCGCCTGGAGCTTGCATGGATTTAAGCTTGGAACCAGAGGCATAAAGTGAATTTAAAGGAATATGACCATCAAAAGTCAAATAGTAGTGAGAACTTAGAAAGAATCAAAGGAGTTGAAAAAGACAGAATTAACGTTGGCCTAATAGTTTTTAGTGCCTAACTATTGGCAGCTGAATTGTTGAATCACAAAAGAGCTGAAATGATCCTTGGGACTATAGACAAAAAAGAACTGAAACCTGAAATGCTAGTAATTGCAAATAATCAGAACAGAAATGATGGAAAATGAAGAAGCAGGTGACCGCGCTGAAAGTTACTATTGTCTTGTGCTGGATTATTAGTTTTGCTACATTACTATCTTATTCTTTCCACCAAACTGTTCTGTGTTGGAACAGGAGATGAGCTTTAAGAGGGAGGAGGTTTCAAATAGTTTCTGGGGGCAAAAAGGGTCGAATAATTTAGTAAAGAAATAAAAAACAGTTTTCTATGTCAATTGTAGCAGGAAAACCATCATCTTAGTTATAAGACTTATGTAAACATTAACAAGTATAGACATAGAAGGAGATTTCTGGATGAGAGTGAGTGAATGTAGTATGCATAATCCAGGGGAAGAGGCAATTTCCGGAGGCCATTTTATTAATTACAAATTTAAGTAATAAATCAAAAAACATTTACTAAGCAACTGCTTTGTGCAAGATACTGTGATAAATGCTGGGGATACAGAAAGAGGCAAAAGATAATTCCTGTCCTTAAGGAATTTATGATCTAATTGAGGAAACAACATGTAAAAATCTAATTGGAGAGATAACTTGCAAACAAAATATATACAAACAAGTTATACACAAGAAAAATAAGATATAATTAATATAGGGAAAGCACTAAAATTAAGATAGATTGGAGAAGGTTTCTTTTTTTTTCTTTTTTTTGATGGGGATTTTACTTGGGGCTTAAAGAAAGCCAGGGAGTTCAGTTAAAGTGGAGGACAGAGATCATTCTAGGCAAGGAGAACAGCTAGGAAAAAATACCTACAGCAGAGAGATAGAATATCTTGTTCTCAGAGGAACCAGGAGGGCAGGATCACTGAAGTGAAGAGCAGGAATACTGTATAAGAAGACAGAAAAAGTTGCAAGGGGCTATGTCATAAAGGGCTTTTAAAAGGTTATTTTGTGTTTGATCCTGAAAGTGACAGGAAGCCAATGGAGTTTACTGAGCAGGGGAGAGACATATTCAGACCTGGGCTTTAGAATAATCACTTTGGTGGCTAAATGGAAGATAAATTGGAGTGGGGCAGGGAGGGAGATTTGAGGCAGGCTGAGAATGACCAATAGATTACAACAACAGCTGTGAGGGGATGAGAGTCTCTACTACAGGGGTAGTAGCATCAAAGAGAAAGAGGGAAATACTAGAGATGTTACAGAGGTGAAATTAACAGGCTTTGGCAACAACTTGACTGTAAGGCAGTGGTTCTCAACCTTCCTAATGCCGCGACTCTTTAATACAGTTCCTCATGTTGTAGTGACCCCTAACCATAAAATTATTTTCGTTGATACTTCACAACTATAATTTTGCTACTGTTACAAATCGTAATGCAAATATCTGATTTGCAGGATGTATTTTCATTGTTACAAATTGAACATTACCCATAGATTGAGAACCGCTGCTAAGGAGTAAGAGATAGTGAAGAGTCAAATTGGCTACTAAATTGGGAGCCAAAGGGACTGGGAGGATGGTGTTGCCAGAATCCATCCACTTCACAAACATCCTTGTTTTCACATTAGTGTTCCATGACTTCATCAAGTCCTTATACCTGCTTTCATATCTAAGCAGCTTCCCTATTTACTAACCCAGGATTACCTATGTCAGACTGTGAGTCCCAGACTGGTTTATTTATTTTGCTTTTTTGGAGGGGGGAGGGCAGGGCAATTGGGGTTAAGTGACTTGCCCAAGGTCACACAGCTAGTAAGTGTGTCGAGTGTCTGAGGCCAAATTTGAACTCAGGTCCTCTGGACTCCAGGGCTGGTGCTCTATTCATTGCGCCACCTAGGCACCCTCTGGTTTATTTTCTCACTTATCGTCTATTCTCCCTCATTTAACATTTGGCACCCCAAAACTAGTTTGGTCACATTATGATGTTTACATTCACGCTATCCTTTCCCTTCAGTCCAATGTGCCAATATTGTCTATGTCTCCTGGGCTATTATCCCTATATGACTGATCTTGGGGAAGAAGTTCTTAACTTATAGTCCATGACTACAAGTTAACAAAAAAAACAAAACAAAAAACCCTCAAAACTATTGTGACAATTATATTTCAACATAATTGGTTTTTTTCATAATTTTACGTATTTTTGTGGGCGTATTTAGAAAAAAATATTATTTCGAGGAGTCTATAGGCTAAATCAGACTGCCAATGTGCACCATTGTTCCTACATTAAAAATGGATAAGAAGCCCTGCCCTAGTGGGATGGATTCTTGCCTATACATTTCCGCTAAGAGAGCTTATATCTGTTTGGCTCTCAGGCAAGTCTAGATTTCCAATCTTACCTTTCTTGGGTCATTTCTGTCCCATTTCCCAATTCCAGCTCTAGCACAGTTACCATTCTATAATTTTGAAAATTTGGAAAGCTAAAAGTGATGCTATTAAGATGCAGCCATATAAACTAATAAAAATATAATGCTTTAGGCACTATATGTTTGCTTGTTTGCAAAGTACTTTACATAATCCTCTCATTTGAGTTTCACAAACATCATCTGAAATAAGCACTACAGGCATTATCTCCATTTTACAGATGAGAAAACTGAATATCAGAGAGATGTATTGAATATTAGAGCTAGAAAAGTCCATACAAATGATCTAATCCTACATTCACCCTTGGAAAATGAGGCTCAAGAGATGAAATGACCTGCCTTAAGACACAGAGTGAGTTAGTGGCAAAGTGAGATGGGAAGGAAGCTTCTGAGACTCCGGTGAGTGCTCTGTCTGAGTCAATAAGAAAACTAGAAAACAGTTCTATGTGATATCTTTCAAGATAACTTAGCTTCGTTACCTCCATAACATGTCCAGTTCACGGCTGGTGGACCCAAGTTTCTTGACAAATCTTGATAAAAGTTTTTGACAGATATTTGAATGAGATATCTAGTATAAGAATGAAGGCCATTCAGTTCCACTCTATTGTCCTGGTTCTCCTTCAAGAAAATTATTAAGTAGACAGTATTGAAGATGGTCTCTCCAAAAATGACATTTACCACAGGCATTGAACATCAATTGAATTATAGTGTGTATTAAAGATCATGATACTTTTAGTGACAGCCTTCATTTTTAAAAGTTCTGTGCTCCCCTTATATATTTTTATAAGAATGATAGATTCTCCTTTTCTCAGGGCAATGGAAGCACAAATCTTACACGAACCACCATTATTGTAATAAAAAAGAAGAAAAGAAAATCACTTAGTGGATTATGAAGTAGACGATCACCTACCTGATTCAGTAAGTCTTGACATTTCATCAATTTTGTTGAAATTGATTAAAAATGTCAACATCATAGCTACTGAGAAGGTATAAGAGTACAGATGTACATTATATAAAACAAACAAAAAAACCCCCATGGAAGAGAAGAGATATTAGATGCGGTAAAAATTCTCTATCATTCTCCTCAATATTTAGAAGACAAAGAGCTCACTTTCCTCTTTTACTTCTAAACTAGAATATGACCATATTTCTTACTGAATAGTTCAAACAATGAGAATTTTCATCAATTACTCATTTCAACTGTTGTTCTTCTAGATAGCATGATTCACATTTGCCTATTAATTTCCATAAAGCTAAATTCATTAAAATGTATCAAATAGAAGAGTATCTTGGCAGGTTTTCCATGCATAAGAGAAACTGTGATTCTTTTAGCTTTTAAGGAACCATCCAAAATATATTGAAAAAAAAATCACTGAAGAAAGTCCTTTTACTTCAGGAAAGGGATATAGTCTTTTTGAGATAGGTAATCCTCCTAGATACTGGTTTCTCGAGAGGTGGCAGTAACCCTAGATGTGTTACTAGTAGTAGTATTGCCAGTATCCAAGTAATTCTTTTATAGAGAATAAACTCTAATGAAAGAGGTTTTTAGAATGCACATTTTGAAAAAAGTTATAAATAATGTCATCCTCCGACATAGGAGATGGAAAGAACAATTTTGAATGTGCACCAAAAGTCACAAAGAGATCATTTAGTTTGAAATTTTTGGCGACTTCATTTCTAGAAAGTAATTCATCTACAAGAGGTTTCTTTTAATTAAATGTTGCTTTAACATTTCTCTGGCAATGGTAATATAAAGCACATGTTTTCCAACTAGGTTAGTAGATTTCATTTTGTTTTTTTCTCTCTTGAATCCTACAGGATGCTTGTGCAAGAAGACAGAATATAACTTTGCAATTGGGAGATTAAAGACTACATTACTCAATGCTGTTAAGCAGAAAAGAAAAAATAAATAGGCTGAGGAGGGAGTAGGGTCATGGAGTGGGGGGTTAAGTTAGTCCATGCAGGAACTTCTACATTTCTTGGGAGGCTTCCAGGAGTTCATTTTAGTAGCATCTAGAATAAAATAATATTTGGGAACCCTGGTATTTCCTTTTCAACTTTTGGGTAGGAGAATAGTAGCAGCTGCTGCTTTATAGTTATATTTAGTATAGATTCCTTTGTATACATTGTCTCAATTATACCCAGAGAAATGGGAAGATGCATTATTAAGAATCTCAATGAGATCTTAGGTGCCTTGGTCAGTTCCCTCAGCTACTAAGTGGCTTGATGAGGATCATGGGTCAAGATCACAGATTGAATACTGTAAAGCACTGGATTGGTCATTTAGTCCAATTTCCTCTCTTTGGAGATGAGAAAATTGAGAAGCAAAGAGGTTACATAGATTGCCTAAGGTTATACACATAGTCAGTGAAAGAATTGGAATTTAAACCTGAAGCCTTGGAAATTCATTACTTTTTCTATCGTCTTAGCATTACTTGAACCATTGTTGTCTACCACACACTGTATCTCAGGGAATAAGAGAAAAATGACCCCTAAAATATATAATATTACTTTTGTAGGGTAGCTCAATTTTAGTGAGCAAAATGTTAAACCTACTGGAATGATAAACTGTCTAAAGTCTAGAGTCAATATAGTCTTATTGCTTTATGTGGGAAAAGAACAAAAACTGACTGAACAAAACATTTGTGTAACACAAGGTAAACATGAAATACAGTGTCACAGATGTTAAAATTTTTGGCATTTATTTTTTAGCTTTTTAACCCTAAATATGTTTTAATCTCTCTATCTTGTTTATTTGTACTTACAAATATATTTTATACAAACAATGAAGACATCATATGTTCTTTACCTGCATAGTACATTCCATCCCATAGGAACATGTAGCATTTGATTCACTATCTTGCAGTTCTCCATAATGTACTATATATGTGAGAGTAGGTTTGCTTACATGAAGACAATGTGCCATGTACTCTACTGGAGGAATATTCAGAATCAAAGTTGAGTCTGTCTTATTGACCACTTCAACTCTATTTGTATATGGTCTTGGAATCAAGCATTCACGTTCTAGTACAGACAAAACAAAACAAAAAATACCCAATATGTGATTTTTAAAAGTCTCTAATCCACATACAATAAAAAAAGCATTGTAATTTGAATATTTTGCTTTGAACAGTAACAATTGCTTTTTGATAACATCGTGTTTTATTCAAGTTGTTGTTTAATAAATGTTGAATTTCTTCATTTTATTTTTGCTAATTTATGGTCTTAAAATAGTGCCTTTTTACAACTCCTCTTATGTAAATAATATAAGAACATTCCTGTTCCTCTTTCCTTTATACTAAACTAACTGAAAAGTTGATATATAAGCAGGGGAAGGGGTGGGAAGCAATTAACAATTATGTAATGAGTGTTTACTATTTGCCAGGGCCTAAGTGTAGTTTTACATATAAAAGCTCAATAAACCATGCTGTTTCTGTGGACAACAAGAAGAAAGTACTTGATCTGAGTACAAGTATCATGCTGAAGAATTTTGGAGGTATTGGTATATAGATAAGTCTGTACTATATATGGCTCAAAACTAGGTCAAAAAGCTGAGAATTAATGATTGGCAAAAGGAGTTTTTAGGCAGGGAGATAATACAATTAAAATAGTATTTGGAGTATTAATCTTTAAGTAGTATATAAAACAAACCCTGAGCAACATTGGTTTTCCTAGACTTTTCATTCTTGGATATATACACACACACTTTATAAACATGTGTTTTATATGTATATATATATGTATATATACACAAATGTGTTCAGTCATTTTTCAGCCAAGTCTGACCCTTTGTGATCCCAGCTGGGGGTTTCTTGGCAAAAGAACTGAAGTACTTTGCTATTTTCTTCTCCAGCTGGAAAGTGGGGCAAACAGGGTTAAGTGATTTGCCTAGGGTCACATAGATAATAAGTGTCTCAAGCCAGACTTGAACTTAGAAAGATGTCTTCCTAACTGGAGACCGCATGCTGTGGATACACAGTGGTTACGCTGTGCCAACTAGCTGCTCCATACATAAATATAGATATGTGCATCTACAGAGACATATATATGTATACACATGCATATACTTATTTATACAATTATGATAACCTTAATGTTAGATTTTATTTCTGTGTTTCAAATAATAATTTATTATTTTACTGAAAAATATTGCCTGTGTCTTAAATGCACATTATTTCTTATAAGTAATGTCCTGGCCAAAAAGAAAAATGAAAAGTAATTGAGGAAGTTTGAAGAAAAATAGAGAGAACAGGAAAGTCTAATGTCAATGAATTGTATTTTACCTGGGTATGACTGTAAATTGTCACTGTAAGCAATCATCCTAACAACTCCAGGTAATTCAGTTTGACATAAAAGAGATCCAACAAGCTTATCTGTTCTGAATAGCTTTGGGTTTCTTTCAGTTGGTTGTATCCAATATAGAGCTCGGTTATCCATACTCAGAGACTTGATTCTGAAACCTGAAAAAGGTAATACTATATGTTATATATGGAACAGATGTTAATTCCCTATCATTCTTACTTCTGTGATTTTTTTTTAGCTAACATAATGGTATAGTAGGCAAATTCTGGAGAAAAAAGGGATATTGCTAAGGGAAATTAGTTCTTAGATTATGAGGCACCTTCCTCAATAAATCAATAGACATTTATTAAGTATGTGCTAGGCAACATATTAATCACTAGAAATTCAAGGACAAAAAATGCAAAAAGCCCCGTCCTCAAGGAGCTTACATCATATGATAGGTAAGAGAACACACACACATATAAGCATCTAGCAAATTTATACACAATAAATGGGAGGTACTTTGGGGAGGACTGTAGGTAGGTGGTACAGTGTATAGAGCATTAGATCTGGAGGCTGGAAGGCCTGCATTCAAATCTGACCTGAGGCACTGACAAGCTGTGTGACTCTCAGCAAGTCAATTAATCCTGTTTGCCTCAGTTTCCTCATCTGTGAAATGAGATGGAGAAGGAAATGGCAAACCAGTATCTTTGCCAAGAAAATCCTAAATGAGGCCATGAAGAATCAGATGTGACTCTCAACAACAATTTGAAGAAAAGGATGCACTAAAAGCTGGGAGGATCAGAAAGGCTCTTTTATAATGGATGAGAAACTCTAGAGAAACCCAAGAACTATCAAACCTTTGAGTATTTTTTCTGACTCATAACAGTCTTCCAGGTACCAGCTTTCTCTCTATAGTTTTCACTTTTCCTAAGTCTCTTTTAATTCTTCTAATTACACAAGAGGAAAATCCTTGATTAGGTGATGATAGTCTTTAACATGTTCTAATCTATCTTTTCATAAGGTCATTAACAGGCTGGAGTATCTCCAAGATACCGAGCACTCAATTTTTAAAATCACTTATCCCAAATCTGCAATGGTGTTGCCTATTTGAGAATAATCTACAAAATAGTGAGAAATTGATCCTACATGGCTCAGTGCTGGCCTTAGCATCAGGAAGACCTCAGTTCAAATCATACTATTTGACCCTAGACAAGGTATTTATACACTCTAGTCTCCATTTTCCCATCTGTAAAATGGGAAGAGTAATAGTACTTATTTCACAAGGTTACTGTGAGAATTAAACTATAAAAGAGTAGAACAACTTAAGAGCTACATAAATGGAAAACTGCAAATGTTTGTCTGTTTTTCATTTGTTTTCTTCAGATAGAGCAAAAACTCTCTGTCTTAATGGGCTTGTGATATGGGATGGGAGAATCTTATATGTTTAATCAAAATAAACTAGTAAGATGCTTAAAAATTTAAAAAGTCTCAGAATCTGGCTTCTCCTAAGGCACCTAAACACAAGATCAGAGGGTATTTAACCTTACTTTCTTAGTAAGATATAAGTACATTAAGGACAAAGACTTTTTTTCCTTTGCATCTCCAGTATCTTTCACATAATAGGTATGTTATAATATGTTTGTTGGATTAAATGAGTTCTTTTGGGAATGGCTGAAATCTTTACTTGTGATATACATAAATGCTCACTCTCAGATAATGAAACTAAGAATTTTAGAACAGGAATTCAAGCAGTATAATCTTTTTATTTTATGGAACAAATTATGGCTCAAAGAAGTTTAATGACTTGCCCAAGTTTACAGAGCTAGTCACTAACAAATCTTGGCATTAGGTGACATGTTTTCAGACTCCTGGTCCATCATTCTTTCCACTTTGTGAAATTTCTACAAATTCCAAACATGTTATATTGTGCATGAAATGTTATAACTTCATTGTATGTTATCAAAGGGTGGATGCAAAATACAGCATGATACCATATGGAAATATATATTATAGATACATTGTTATGAAATATGTGCTTTATATATGTACATATATCTAGAATTATACCTATATATTATCACTGAGTTTTAGTGTAACTTTGAGGCTACTTAGTGATCTAGCTGAAAAAAATTATATTACTGGTTACCATATCCATTCATCTCAATTTGTCAATGTGTATGACCTTAGACATGTGTCTGACCGAGAATTATAAAAATATCATAAAATATTTTTCATCTTGAAATTACTTAGTTATGGGGGGGCGGAGCCAAGATGGCAGCGTAGCAGCAGCAATATATCGCAGCTCTCACATAGCCACCCCCAAATACCCATGGAATAGGACTCTGGACCAACCTAGAACTTCAAAAACGCACACAGAT
>CM053591.1:35694673-35726695 GCA_028646515.1 Pseudochirops corinnae | reverse complement strand
CTAGGTAAACGATATGTTTGATTAAAGTAAGATTGTTAACCCATTTTGAGTTGCTTTCCTTTAGAAAAGCCGATCTAAGAACCTGTGCTAGTAGCCGCCCTAGGTATGCTAGGGTGCTTGCTGTTACAGAAGCACATTTTTGCTCTCTCTTTTTTTTGTTTCTTAGCTCTCATGGTTTCTCCCATTGGTTTCTAATTTTTCTTTACATATTACATGATGTCTGGGTGTGAGGGGAGAGAGACGGGGAGAAAATTTAGAACTCATAATCTTAGGGAATTGAATATTGAAAACTAAAAATAAATAAACAAAAAACAAACAAAAAAACTCCTTGCTTTGGTATGACCCTGATCCAATGGTTCCTTGATCCTCCTATGAGCCATAAGAAAGGCTGGGTACTGTACCAGTGAAAAGGAGAAATAATTTATACCTGACTCTCTTCCTTCAAACCACAGATGTTATCATGTAATTCTGAGACTTCCCAAGGGGAAATGAACAATCTTGTACCTGTCACCCCCACCACCATGAAGCTGTAAACAGAGAGCAACTAAAGCTTAAACCCTGTCTAGGCAAGATTAAGTTGAAATTTTAAGAAGTCTCTTTTATATTTATTCTTTCTTGTCTTTAGATCAACAGGTATCTGTACCTAGGCTTAGGAGTAATTTTATAAGTTTGAAATGTTCAGGTGGCCTGGGTCATTTTTTTTTATCAGACCTGTCTGATAGCAAGGTGAGGAATCCCTGGCCTAGCTTAGAAAAAACACACTCAAGGAAGAGTTTGGATAATGCAAAATCAAGATGAAATTTAAAATGAGTAATTCTATAGTCTTGCAAAATGCTTTGTGTTCTAATTAGGTTTCAGTATTGACCTCCCAAGAGAGTATAATAGTAGTTATAAATTAAGTTATTGAAAACTATTCTGTGGAGCGTACAGTCAATATACACTCTGATTCTATTGTTCCATTAGAATTTCTTTTGTATCATGAAAAAAATTGTTCCATACCTAATTTATATCTATACTAAATTGCTTTTCCTCCTCTGTAGAGACCCAACTATCAGCCAAATTTTAAGTAATTTGCTTTGGAGCTTAATGAATCAAAGAATACGAGGAAAAAGGAGCTCATTCTACCTCATTAGAGGTCAGGTAACCGCAGGGCTGAACCTAGTAGGAACCACTTAACTGAGTTCAGAAGAAAATGGCTCCCTTAGTAGAGAAGTGTGTGGGGCATAATTTCCCACCCCTTTGTGTGTGTGTATACACACACACACACACACACACACACTTTAAAATATACACATATCATATACATGCATGTATGTACATATATATCATATGCACATAAGGACTATCATCATGAAGCTATGTGTGCACATATACATTTAAATGTATGTTTGTATGTATATGTATTTATAAGCACAGAATCTAGCTTCTCTAATTTGACAGTCTAAAACTATTGATATATGCCAAAGGATACTTGCCTTTGCTAAATGTCTACTTTCCCATTCAAGTTCCTTAAGCATCTATTTTAATAACCCTAGAGGTGACTAGGAACTTCCTCCTTGTCACACTGTGATAACTTTTCACATAACCCTAACAGCACCATGACCACAGGATATCACAAGGTCCTATATATGGCCATCCAATCACAAGACACTCCCTTAATTCAGCACCAGTTCAGTAACAAAACTATGAAGTCACTGCAAAAAACCTTTGCTGGCCACAACAAAAATTCTACCCTAACATAGCACAATTCTGAGATACAAATCAATGATGAAAGTCAATGATGTACTCTTGGGCCATAAAATAAAATGAAAACACCATTACTTGTGATAGGATTAAAAATGATACAATTCCTATGTAAACCGAAATAAAATCCTACACCCTTCTACCACCTGAGCAGCACTTGATCAAGAGGGTATCCCTGAAGGGCAATAGGAAATCAGTTAAAACCTGCAGAACGATGACTCAATATTGTCTGGGATTGTTATACCCCTAGACCTGCAGATAGACCAAGTCTTGAAGATGGCCACCTAAGTCTTTATAAAACAAGTTCTGTTCCTTCTACATCAAACATAATGAGTTAACCTGTGCAAACCATAAGACATAGGCAATGGAAAGTTAACTGGGAAACTAAATAATAACAGTTGACATTATATAAATCTCTGATTTGCAAAGCATTTTAACAACATTCCCCAATACGAGTTTCACAATAATTCTCTAAGGAAATATTTTTGTCACCCAAATTATTTTGAGAAGAAAACTGAGTTTTTATAGGGTCAAGTGACTTTAGTATACAAGCCATATACACAAATATACATACATGCACATATGTGTGATATACGTACATATGTGTATATGTATATATATCATAAGGACTATCAGAATAAATGTGTGAATATATATATTTATATGTATACTTTCATATAGGAAAACAGAATCTAGCTTCTCTAATTTGACAGTCTAGCTAGCTTTTCTAAAACCAATGACGTGTGCCAAAGGATACTTGCCTTCGTTATATTTCTATTTTCCTTTTCAATTTCCTTAAGCAACATAATACTTACATAACGTAAGTATAGATGGAAATGACAAGATTTAAAAACAGGTTATTAAGGCCTACAAGTTGAGTATTCTTTTTGCAGTACCTAGATGCTTCTCCTGGCAAAAATTATAAAGCAGATTATTAAATAGATGGTTTTTGATCACTGTTTTTCTTTAGAAAAGGCAGGTTTATCTTTTCTAAAAGCAACCTAACATAACGAAATAAAAACGAGACAGAGTAGACCTTAGTTCTAGCACAATTTTTACCAACAATGGGGTATATGACTTTGTTTAAGTCATTTTACATAAATGAAAGCCTCCATTTTAACACCAATAAAATGAAAGGATTATACTAATGACTATGGGCCCCATCTCTATAGTTCTGCAATACACACACACACACATACACACACACACTTTATATTATAAAATATTTCACATTATAGTCAATGATCACTAAGTGCCTGGATCCAGTCATAAAAAATGTGTTGTGGAAAGCTAATTTTAATTACACTTTTGAAAAAGTTCTATAGACACAATCCATCTTGAGTTCATCTAGACATTTGATAATGTCTTTATGACATCCTTGAAGATGAGACAGAAAAAAATTGCCTTGAAGATTATGGAATATTCTATCATTAGAGTTATCCGGTACTTTAGTTCAAACCCTGAATTTAACAGATGAAAAAATTGAGGCCCTGAAAAGCTGGGAGACTTGTTCAAGTTCAGATGGCTAAAGTAGGGGAATTTATAGCTAATTGAATGAGTCTCTAGAGAGTATTGATCAGTGGGTTATTGTTAACTAAGAAAAGTCTTTAACAATGTTTAGCTACATTGAAATGTAATAGAGCAATAGTGGAGAGATTTAGGAGTTCTGGTTTCACTACTCAGGTCTGACACTTAGTAGTAGCTGGGTAATTTGGGGCAAAGCATTCTTTGCCTCCCTTTCTTCATAAATAAGAAAAATAATACTTTACTATATGTCATAGAGCTTTTCTGAAGAAGATACTTTGCAACTTTAAAGAACAATATGAATATAAACTAGAATACCTGGTGTGACATAGGTTTCTAACCTTGTCCTTGTGCTATTCCATAATAGCAGCATTTTTATAACAGTTTAAGGTTTGTAATGCACTGTACAAATATTATCTCATTTTGTCCTCACAGCCAACCTGGGAGGTAAAATAATAACAAGATAAAAAAAATCCTGATGCAATGCAACATGTTGACTAGCAAAAAACCCAAACTGTCACTATGTTCAAGCAAATGAACATCTGGAAAGAGTATCATAGACAGGACTTGTGTATTTGGAAGGATTTTGGCCTATATGAACTCTAAGTTGCCTTCAAATTCCAAGACATTATAATTCTATAAGATCAATTATATCAAGTATATTCTCAGATATCTTTTAGGGGTTCATTATCATATGCCTCACCTGAAATGCAGGCAAAATCCTGTATTAATGGGTTATTAAAACATGTCCCATGGTGTCTTCAAACCACATGTCTTTTTGACTTTCATTTAATTGAAAAATAAAAGCTACTTTTTGTACTTACTGAACATGCTTTTCTGTCATAAAGAGATGAGTTAAAGTAAGATTATTCACATCTTCCTTTAAATGTTCAGCATCAATTAAACTCTCTCATACCACCAGGCCACCTGCTCCCTAAGTTTTAATTCTAGACATCCATTTCATTTACATAATATTTTTGCTTTGAGAACAGTTTATGGTAATATTTTTACATTTAGATGGGCTCAAAGGGCATTACAATTTTAAATGGATTTATAATCTAGCCATAAGAAAAGTAGTGTTTCATCTTCGTTTGTTCATGCAATATTTAAAAAGAGGTAACCTTTATTTTGAATAGTGCAGTTTATATTCTATTTTTAAAAGATTTTGTTATAAGCTGTGGGTTTCTCATGTGTGCCCATACTAGGGATGTATTAGATATTTTGCAATAATATTTCATGGCCTATTAGCTGCTTTCACCATTCAACTAGCAAGTTTGGATTGTTAAAATATTCGTAATGATTTTTTTTTTTAATTTAAGGGAATGGAAGCAAAGACTACAATGGTTAAAAAAAGAACTCTTGAAGATTGTTTGTATTACATATAAAGAGAAATGAAATAATTTTATTGGCCCTCAGAGAATTCCACTCTGATAGAAGGGAAAATAACCAGAATGAGAACAAAAGAGAAATTGGTTTGGAGAGGAGGGAGGTTTGTTTTGTCAGCAAAGAAAATGCGTCTACCAAAAGATAAATAAAAAATGCTGAATTTCTGCATTTATTAATGTAATGCTAAAATATCACTTTTTTTCTTTTTTTTGGAAGTAGGGAAAGGGAGAAAAGTTGGAGGGAGTCTGACATGTATTACAATGAGTTGGCCCTACAAACATTAAGAGGCATGACTGAAATGGTTCTAGTTGAACGAGATCTAATTTGACGCTCAAGAGGCAATCTACCAAGTAGCATCTAAGTGAATTTTGCAGGGACAATAATTCAACATGGTTGCATTTTTCAACACAGGAGAATCTGATCTATGTTACAGGCAAGTAGAGCAAAAAGCTTAACACACTTGCCAAGTCATTGATTTATGCAAATCATGAAGGGTAGGGAGGGGGAAGAAATCTTGATTATATGGCAAATCAGGTAAAAGCAGAGAAAGAAAGTCTATGAAAAAAGGGAGTGAATCAATATAAAAAGAATGATATCTAATAAGAATTCCTTTTTGTGTGTCTGAAAGGGTATTTTGGGAATTTAGGCACTATATTGTCACAAGAGTGTTATTTTGTCTCAGGATTTAGAAACCCAAATTATATCCTATCAAAAGGTTAGGATCAAATCATGTGGAATAGAACTAGGAGTAACAAAACATCCCTTACAGTCTTCTAGAACCCATATCATCATTCATTTAAGCAAATTAATAAAATTTTCAGAATTGATTTCTTTGTGTGTAGAATAGAATAATCTTGCCCGCCCTGGCAGAGGGTTGCTGTGAGGTTCAAATGCAAGAGTGTATGGGAAAATGCTTTGCAAACTGAAATGCATTACAGAAATATTTTCAAATGGTATTCATAGCTTTTTGCATTAGAGAAGGAGTAAGGTGGCTGTAGAGAGTCAGTTTTGAGTATCAAGATGACCTGAATAAAAGTTCCACTTCTTTTCACGTTGTGGGATGTGACCTAAGCAAATCACCCAACTTCGTTGTGTCCCAGTCTCTAAGACTATAAACTGCAGAATAAGTGCTGATCACTTTGGGAGGTAGTTTACTCACTGGGAGTTCCTTATAGCTATGAAATCATAGGGCCATATGAATACACACACACCTATAACAATCAATTTTGCATTACAAAGTAAGTGAATATATTTATAACTCTGTAAAGATGGTAATCCAAATATTATTTCATATATTTTACAGAGTGGCAGTGTGTTTTGGAGGATAGAGGATGTTGGAGTCAGAAAGATCTTTCTTCTCTGAATACACACACACACACACACACACACAGAGTATGTGAACATGGGAAACTCATTTGACCTTTTATTGATCTCAAAAAACTCTTGGATTATGATGATGATGCTGGTCTTTATCTGCCAAAACCACTGGTGGTAACTTACATTGATGAAATCATAGATAGAAACAAAAGATCACATATAAATTAATCTTTATTAAATATCAATCAAATAAAAAAACTAATGTTCAAGGAAGTTAAGGGGTTGAATCTGAAGTTGAATCCAGGTTTTTGGACTCCAAATATATAATTTTCTCCATTACATTATGATCATGATGAAGTTTTTTGGTGGAAAAAAAATCATATCAGATCTATCACAGTCTAATCTCCTTGTCCATTGAGCTAAATATCTTTACTTTTCTAAATTACTAATTATAAGAATGACAGCTAACATTTACATAGTACTTTATGTTTACCGAGAAATTTAAACTATTTATCATTATCTATATCTACATCTATTCTCACTAGAAATAGATGTAGATACAGATACACAATCTCATTTGATAATTTTTAGTACTTGACAAATTGCCTTGGATTAAGCAACACAGTTGATAAAGTACTGGATCTAGAGTCAGGAAGGCCTAAGTTCTAGCCTCAGATATTTACAAGTTGTGTAGCCTTGGACAAGTCACTTAACCTCTGCCTTCATTTCCTCAACTGTAAAGTAGGGATAATAATCCTATCTACCTCTTGAGAGTTGTCGTAAAAATAAAATGAGATAATATCTGTATGTTATATAGATATGTACGTGTGTGTGTGTGTGTGTGTGTGTGTGTGTATGTTCCCTAGCTCTTGGAGAACTTAATATTAAAATGGAAATATTTATTGTTGTTCGGCCATTTCAGTTGTGTCCATTTCTTTGTGACCCTATTTGGAGTTTTTTTTTTTGGCAAAGATAGTGGAGTGCTTTGCCTTTTGTTTCTCCAGCTCATTTTACAGGAAACTGAGGCAAACATAGTTAAGTGACTTATCCAGTGTTACACAGCTAGTAAGTGTCTGAGGTGAGATTTGAACTCAGGAAGATGAGCCTTCCTGATTCCAGGTCCAGCACTCTATCCACTGTGCGACCCAGTGGCCCTTAGAAAGATTAGACATGTGCAATAATAATAGCTAGCAATATAATATGTAGATACATACATACATACCTACATATCTATATAACATACAGATATTGTCTCATTTTATTTTTATGACAACTCTTAAGTGTTAGATAGAATTATTATATTATCTCTACTTTACAGTTGAGGAAATGAATGCAGACAGAGGTTAAGTGACTTGTCTAGGATTACACAACTGCTAAATGTCTGAGGTCAGAATTTAGGCCTTCCCGACTCTAGATCCAGTACTCTATCAACTATGTTACTAAATCTAAGACAATTTGGCAAGAACTAAAAATTATCAAATGAGATTTTATGTCTGTAGCTACATCTATTTCTAGTGAGAATAGATGTAGATATAGATAAAGATAAATAGTTTAAGTTTCTCAGTAATCATAAAGTAGTACTATGTAAATGTTGGCTATTATTCCTATCATTAGTAATTTGGAAAAGTAAAGATATTTAGCTCAATGGACAAGGAGATTAGACTGGGACATATCTTATTTCTCATTATCTTCAAAATATTCTCCATTAGAAGATATTTTCTTTCAATTTTAAGTATCCTTATCCTTTCTAATTTCATTTCTAAGAAATGTGTCAATGAGGATAAAAATTCAATGAAGTTAGTGAAGAAAATAATAATAAGAAACAAAATATAGAAGTTAACATACCCAGTTTCCTTTTTTTTCAGACCAGTATAATGTACTGCTAATCCAATCAATGGCAAGTGCTTGAGCATGCTGGACAGTTTTCATCCTCTGTGTTTTGAAATCTGGGTCATTCAAACTTGTTACATACACATTCCCAACTGAGTTTGCCCAGTAGAGGGAGCCATTATCAATGTAGTCTAAATCTGAAATAAAAACAGAAAGTATCCGTGGGATGCTGAGAAGAGAAAAAAGCCCTCAGAATCTACAATCAAGTAATCATTTGTTTTACTACATGAATTAAGAGGAAAACATTTAAAATGAGCCACTTTCCGTATTTCAAAATTCAAAAAGAATGCTTATTTTCAAATACTTTTTATATGAATAGTTTTTAAGAAGTGTGACTTTCTAATGGTGTTCTTTAGATTTTAATTTGTATCTATGAAATAAAGTCACATGGATACAAAAGAAATTAAGTCTAAGGCCCTTTTTCTCTTAAGGTACTGGTAATTTGTGTTCAGTTTATAAAGCTTCTTTGTTTAAATGTGATCAAATAAAGAGATTTCCCTGTACACTACTTTGTGAGTAAGCAGGTCCTATTTTCCTAAGAAAGCATGGATAATTTTCATATCACTTAAAAGAGTATCATGAGAGTTGTCTTTTTCTGGAATAAACTTTCCCACATTTTTACATTTTTTTAAACCAAAAAAAACCTTTGATATCAATACTTGGATAATGGTCATAAAATTAGTATGCTTCAATTTTGGTGGTACAAATTTTCTTAACATTATTATAAAATTAAAAAAAATTCCTACATTTTGACATCTTTAATGAAAAACTTTGTATTTTATTTTCCTTGAGAAAAATAGGTAAAAACCAGAAAAAAATAGCTGTATTCCATGACATACTTACCAGCTGCATTGTTTACTTGGGGTAAAATAATGTCATAATGAAGATTTTCTAAAGACATATTCCAAATACCCAAATTGCTTCCAATAACAACATAAAAATGATCTCCTATAGGAGGAAAAATAAAGTATATTATTTATACTTTTAAATATGGTTCTTCAAAATTGAATACTCTACAAAGGAAGCAAATATTTTAAAGAGGTGATTCTCAACCTTCCTAAGGCCCAACCCTTTAATACTCATGTGTGCATGTATCTGCATGTGGGTGGACCCACCTGGAGATGGATAGAGGAGTGGTGTCTCAGGTCCTAAGACCATCTGAAATATGCATTTTCCGATGGTCTTAGGTGACCCTGTTCGACCCCCAAAGGGGTTGTGACCCACAAGTTGAGAACCACTGCTTAAAGTCATTGTAATTGGCACTATAGCAATGCTATGACTATGTACTTGATTTGAACCATTTTTTAGGACATAGGCTAGTCTATGCTAGCTGTGTCTTTCTCACAGCACTTTTCACATAGTAAATACATAATCAATGGCTGTTGAATTAAATTAATTGAATACAGAGGACCAGGCAGGCAGAATGAGTCCCAAATTTAATAGTAGCTAAAGATTAATTTACTTTCTAAAACTGTATAACAGTGTCACACATTACAGTAACTATCGAGGAATGTTATGAACTAGTATGAGTCCTGGAAGTGGTCCCTAAAGCATACAGTGAATGAATGTCGTTTTTGCCCCTGAATTGTAGGAAATTCCTCTAGACCACAGTCTAACTCTGAGATTTCTGAACCTGTAGGGCTACCAAAACACTGTGAACCTTAAATGGAGACTCTAGCTCAGGTTGTACTCTTCAGGTTAACGATCAAGTGAAAGAAAATACTTGAGGAAAGACTTAAAATATTCTAATATTAATTTTAGCATTTTACTGCCAAAGTTAAAGTACAAATACATTGATCAATCAACCAATTAATCAACAATCATTTATTAAATGCATACTACATGTCAGAGACGCCTCTTCTTTTTGTTAAGAATCAATAATCAAATTGTTTTCTCTGAAAGTAAACTTTGGAAGAGGCTTTACGGGGAATTTGTTGGGATATATATATATATATATATATATATATATATATATGTAAATGTATGAAAATACAATATAGCAATAAATTTATTTTAAAATTTAAAAATATATTTTCAAGAATAAATGTAAAAATATATTTTATTAGGAATCCTTGGAAACCTCTATGTGGTAATTGTTTTAAATTTTAATTTCATTAGAGCTCCAAGAAAGAAAGAGAAGATAATAGTAAAAGCCAATTATTAGAACAAGGTCTTTTAAACAGTCCAAAACCTTTTTTTTTTTTTAACATTGAAATAGCTTTCTAATACATTCCAGCCCAAATCTGAACATATAAGGGAATAAGGTTAAGGATAAAACCCTATCAAAACAAACACACGCACACACACACACACACACACACACTATATGCAATGGTGTCATATTCACATAGAAACTGATTGCCATTAGCTTCATATTGACTTAGGAAAACATAAATTAACAGTATCCATATTTTGTTGTATTTTGATTTATTTTGTTAAACATTTTCTAATTATATTTTAATCTGATTCAAGCTGTACTAAGGTGTTTTGAGGACCACATGCCTTGACACCACTGGAATAAGCAATGTCCCCTGACATCGGGGGAAAATATTAGACTATGGGTATATATATCTGCCCCATAGGGATGAAGTTTTTATTACATAACACATAGGTGCAGAATAATTACAATTATTCCAGAATTATGGTAGATGGCTATTATAAGTAAATTCAGTGTTCACTCAAAGGAAAGTTATAAAATTAAAATTTACCAGAGGCAAGTTTGTTATATATTGAACTATCCAGATATTTACCAACATTTCTACAGTCAGTTTTATCTTACTAGTTTATAAAGTGATCCCATTAAAACAAGCATAATCATATTCAATTGCATAAAGATTACATATATAATATTGCATATTACCTTTTCTACTTCACAAAGCAAAGTAACAAGTGATCCTTCAATTTAGAAAAATGCTAGTAGGCATTTTACAACTGAAATATTTAAGTATCTAGTGATCTAATCTAAACAGGCTACAGAAATTATTTGTTCTATTACCTGGATAGTGATATAAATGAAAGCTTCCATATATGTATATTTCTATAGTTACATACACATGCACACACATATATAACATATAATATATGCACTTATGTGTATATAGGTGCATGCATATATAAAGATTTGTAATTTAAAACTGCCTAAAATAATACTGAAAATCACTGTTCTTTTGTAAATGCCCTTTTAATAGAAAAACATGTGCATGCTCACATATTTTATTTCATTAGTGATATTTCCTTTCACATTTTCTTAATTATATAAAGGTATACTCCCAATGAAAAACATATATAGATGCAATATATGTATATGTAATGCATGAAAAATGTCGTGGTTAAATTAATTCCAATTCTGATTGTGATATAACAGGAAACAAAAGCATGTTGTCATAATTTGCCAATTCCTTGGGTCAACGGCACAAAAACATTATATAAGTAATGGCCAAGCGATGTTCTGATAGAGTTAAATACTTGTTCTTATTGTTTTCAGTCATGTGCATATTGAGTATCTTCAGTTTGTAGTAGAAGCTGTGGGCTGATAAATTTCTATAACTTCCCCACTTTCCAATATGACCTAGGTCCCAGTCTAGAGTTTTATTCCCTTTGGATTCCCACCCCACTCCCATTCCCCAACCCCTGGGAACATCGGCATAGGCCCAGCAGCAGCCCTATATGACCGCCACTGCCACTATGTATTGTGATATTTATAGATTCCCTAAGCATTTACCATGTATAAAACTATGTTCACATCTTTATTTTTAATGTACCACTAATGAGGTTTTTGAGTGCTGTGTTCCTACATAATTTTCCACATAATCCCTTTGGTTTTTATGCACAGTGTGTTAATTTTTTTATTGAGTTAAAGCAGAACTAAATTTATGGGATAAATCAGTAATATCACTAGGAAGAAAGTAATAAAATGTATGGGGCTGGAGAATGACAGTAGGATTTTAAGGGGGACTTAAGCAAAGTCAAGGAAGCCAAGAGACTGGGGTGAAGGAGAGTATTCCAAGCATAGGGGGCATCCAGCCAGTGAAAATGTCTGGAGCCAAGAGATGGAATGTCTTGGAGAAACATCAAAGACACCAGCATCACTAGATCTCAGAGCTGATATGTATGTGGGATGGGAGGAAGGAAGGGAGGGGTATAATTTGCAAGAAGACTAAAAAGGCATAAGTGGGGGTGAAGTGATGAAGTCCATAGGTCCACAGCTCTTAGTATTCCATTTTCATTTGGTCAAACGAACCTTCAATGTTTCAAACAAGTTCATCTACATTTTAATCTTTAAGAATATACATACATGGGACTTGCAGTGTGAGATGATAGAGTGAGGAAGGAAGCCTTTGAAGCCCTCCCAAACTACCCTCCAAACAACTAGCAGGGAAGGTCTGTCTCACTGTGATGGGAGGGGGAGCGAGGTCTTGGAGCAGAAGCAGGAGCCAGCCTCAAGCAGAGGGCCAGCAACAAGACTCCAAACCTGGGGCAATTCACCAGTTGGGCCGCACCCTCCTGCAAACCGGGAACCCGCTAGGCAAGTGAGTAGTCTGTGCAGCTCAGCAAGGACCCACTTCCAGCACAAGCTAAGTAGGCCTTGAGCCCATTGCTGAATAGTAGTATAGCCCTGCCTGTGGTTAGCCAACAGTGAGAGCCCACCCCTGGGGACTAGCAACAGAGAGACCCTTTTTCCATAGCAACCTAGCAGCAGGGCCCCACCCCTGTGGCAGACCAGGAACAAAATTATTCCTTTAGGGCCTGCTGACAGAGAGGTCCTTTCCCCATAGCAATCCAGCAATAGGACCCCATCCCTGGGGTAGGTGGGCAACAAGATCACTTCTCCAGGGCCAGCCACCAGAAAGATTCTGTAGCACCTAGCAGCAAGGCTCCACCCCTAGAACAGGTGATCAGTTAAAACAGACACCCAGGGGAGGTCAACAGGGAAGTCCCACTCCCCAGAGCAAGGCAGAAGGGATCTCACCTTCCACAGAAAACAAGCAGCTCAACCCTGAAGCCCAATGAAAGATAAAGGTAAAATTCAGAGCCCCAGCAAAAAAGCTCAGAACAGTGCAGAACCAGAACCAACTTCTCACATAAAAATGCCAAGTCACCAAAAAAGACAGAAAAAATATGCAAAAAAACCCAACAGTTTATCTATAGAAAGTTACTATGGTGACTGGGAGGATCAAAGTATAAACTGAGAGAACAACAGTGTCAAAATTGTTGTGTGGGATGCCTCAAAGGAAAATGTAATTTGGTCTCAGGCCCAAAAACAATTCCTAAAAGAACATAAAGAGAATTTTTAAAAGCAAATTAAAGAAGTAGAAGAAAAACAGGGGGAAAAAATGAGAGTAATGAAAGAGAATCATGAAAAATGAGTCAATAGCATGGGAAAAGATACAAAAATTTACCAAGGAAAGTACCTACCTAAAATTAAAATTCTCCAACTAGAAAAGAAAGTACAAGAGTTCACTGAAGAAGATAATTCCTTAAAAACTAGAATTGAACAAGTGGAAGTTAATCACTTATGAGATATCAAAATGCAATAAATCAAAATTTAAGAAAATTAAAAAAAATAAAAGAAAATGTGAAATTTTTTATTGAAAAAAAAAATAGACCAACAAAAGAGATCCAGGAGATATAAACTAAGGATTATTGGACTACCTGAAAGCCATGGTCAAAAAAACAAACAAACAAAAAGCCTGGACAACATCTTTCAAGAAATTATCAAAGAAAACTGGTCTGATATATTAGAACCAGAAGGCAAAAGGGAAATTGAAAGAATCCACCAAACCCCACCTGAAAGAGATCTCAAATGAAAACTTCTAGGGATGACAAGACCAAATTATGTAGCTCACAGATCAAGAAGAAAGTATTTCAAGCAGCCAGAAAGAAATAATTCAAACATCGTGCAGCTACAGTTAGGATTACATAGGATTTGGTAGCTTCCATATTAAAGAATCAGAGGGCTTAGAATATGATATACCAGAAGGCAAAAGAGTTAGGATTACAACCAAGAATCACCTACCCAGAGAAATTGAATATAATCTTTCAGGTGGAAAAATAGACATTTAGCAAAATAGGGGACTTTGAGGCATTTCTAATTAAAAGACCAGAGCTGAATAAAAAATTTGACCTTCAAATATGACTCAAAAGAAACATTAAAAGGTAAAAAAGAAACAAGAGAAAAGATGAGAAATTCAGTAAGTTTAAAGTTTCAATAAATTCAATAAAGTTAAAATTATATTTCTATATGGCAAGATAATAATTGTAACTCTTAACAACTTTATTACTATAAGAGCAGTTAGAAGTATATTTAGACAGAGGGAATGGATATAAGGTGACTTTGACAGGATGATACACCCAAGAAACAAAATAAAGGAGTGAGAAAAAAATTGCACTGGAAAAAATAGGAGGGAAGGAGGTTGAATGGGGTAAATTACCTCACATTAAAGAGGCATGAAAGAAGTATTATAATGTAGGGAAAGAAGTGGGGGATGGGGCTGTTGTTGGTGGGCAAAGCTTAAACCTTACTCTCATCAAAATTGGCTCCAAGAGAGAATAAGGTACCACTCAGCTGGACATAGAAATCTAACCCTATAAGCAAGTAAAAAAGGGACAAGTATAATAGAAGGAGGAGAGGGGACTGATAAAAGGGAGAGTGTATTGGGGAATGTAGTGCTCAGAACTATAACTTTTGTAAGGAGGGAAATGTTGGGGGTAAGAGTGAGAGAGGGTTAAACAAGAAAAAAATAGCATGGAGGGAAATACAGAGTTAGTTATTATAACTATAAATGCGAATGGGATGAACTCATCCATAAAACAGAAATGGATTGCAGAATGGACAAAAAACCAGAATTCTACAATATGTTGTTTATAAGAAATACATTTGAAGTAGAGAGATAAACACAGAGTAGAGGTAAAGGACTGAAGCAGAATCTATTATATTACAGCTAAAGCAAAGAAAATAGGGGCAGCAATCAGATCTCAAATAAAGCAAAAGCAAAAATAGATCTAATTAAAGGAGATAAAGAAGGAAACTATATCTTGCTGAGAGGTACCATACATGATGAAGTCATATCAATAATAAACATATATGCACCAAATTGTATAGTCTCAAAATTTTTGAAGGAGAATTTGAATCAGTTGCAGGATGAAATCATAATAAAACTGTACCAGAGGGGGACCTATATGTTCCCCTCTTGGAATTAGAAAAATCCAACCAAAAAATAATTAGAAAAGAAATTAATGTGGTGAAGAAAATTCTTGACAAGTTAGATTTGATTGATCTCTGAAGAAAAATGATTAGGGATGAAAAGGAATATTTCTTTTTCTCAGTGGTACATGGTACTTACACAAAAATTCACCATGTGTTAGGACATAAAAACCTCACAACTGAATATAGAAAAGCAGCAATAGTAAATGCATCCCTTTCAGATTATAATGCAATAAAAATCAGATTCAACAATGGACAGTGAAAAGAGAGATAAAAATTAATTAGAAATTAAATAATCTAATATTAAAAAACAAGTAGGCCAAAGAACAAATCTTAGAAATAGTCGATAATTTTATTAAAGAAAATGACAAAAATAAGACAACATGCCAAAATTTATGGGAAGCAGTCAAAGCTGTACTTAGGGGAGAATGTATATGTCTAATTGCTTATATCAATAACAAAGAGAAAAAACAGATCAGTGAACTGGGCAGAACAAATTTAAAATCCCCATTTAAATGCCAAATTGAAAATCTTGAAAATCAAAGGAGAGATTAGTAAAACTGAAAGAAAACCATTGAACTAATAAAATTAGAAGCTGTTTAAAAAAAAACAAAATAAATTAATCATTGGCTAATTTGCTTTTTTAAGGGAAAGGGAAAAAAACAAATTACGAGTATCAAAAATGAAAGGGGTAAATTCATCACCAAATGAAGAGGAAATTAAGACAATTTTAGGAATCATTTTGCTTAATTACATGCCAATAAATTTGACAATCTAAATGAAATGGATTTATAGTTATAAAAATATAAATTACCCAGATTAACAAGAGAAATAGAACACTTAAATAATTCAATCTTAGAAAAAAAGAAATTGAACAAACCATCAATGAATTTCCTAAGAAAAATCCCCAGGGTCAGGTGGATTCACAAATAAATTCTAACATATATTTAAAGAAGAATTAATCTCAATACTATATAAACTATTTGTAAAAACAGATGAAAAAGAACTCTCACCAAATTCTTTTATGACACAAATATTGTGGTGATACCCAAACCAGGAAGGGCAAAAACAGAGGAAGAAAATTATAGACCAATTTCCCTAATAGATAGTGATGTAAAATTTTAAAATAAGATAAAATAAAGAGATTACAGCAATATGTCACAATTTATACCAGCACTGAAGGACTAGTTCAATATTAGGAAAACTGTTAGCATAACAAACCATACAAATAGGAAAACCAGCAGAAATCATATAATTATCTCAAGAGAGGTTGAAAAAGACTTTGACAAAATAAAATACCCAGTCCTATTAAAAACACTAGAAAGAAAAGGAATATATGGAGCTTACCTTAAAATGATAAATAATGTGTATCTAAAACCACCAGGAAGCATTATCTGCAATGGGCAGAAGCCAGAAGCCTTTCCAATACAAGAAGGGTAAAGCATGAATCCCCATTATCATATCTATTTTTTAAGAGTATACTAGAAACGATAAATATAGCAATAAGAAAAGAAAAAGAAGGAATTAGAAGAGGCAATGAGTAAACAAAACTCTCCATCTTTGTAGATGATATGATGCTACACTAAGAAAATCCAAGAAAATCAACTAAAAAGCTATTTGAAATTATTAACAACTTTAGCAAAGTTGCAGGATAAAAATTAACCCACATAAATCATCAACATTTCTTTATATTACCAACAAAGTCCAGCAGTAAGAGATAGCAAGAGAAATTCCATTTAAAATATCTGTAGATAATATAAAATTCTTGGGAGTCTACTTGACAAGACAAAGCCAGAAAGGATTTGAACACAACTATAAAACACTTTTCACACAAGTAAACTCAGATCTAAATAATTAAAAAATATTAATTGCTCATGAATAGGCCAAGCAAATATAATAAATATAACAAATTCTATCTTGGCAGAGCCAAGATGTTGGAGTAAAAGCAGAGACTTGCATGAGCTCTCCCCCAAATTCCTCCTAAAACCTGTAAAAAATGACTCTAAACAAATTCTAGAGTTTCAGTAACCACAAAATGACAAGAATAAAACACATCTCCAGTCCAAGGCAGCCTGGAAACCTTTGATTGTAAGGGTATATCATTCCAAGCTGGGAGTGGAGCATAGTCTGGCTTGAGCTGCACTGGTACAGACATGGCTAGAGGAGGCCACAGGGAACTGAACTGTTGGCTGCTGTGCTGGTTTCTAGACTTCTCAATCCACAAACAATAACAACAGTGTAAAAGGTCAGTGGGGGAACTCAGTGGCACCTGGGTGAAAGAGGAGCACACCATTTGGCCTCAGTCCCAGGGCAATGGAGATGCCAGTGGTGGCCGCAGCAGCAGCAGGGGCTGCTTCCAGAGCTCTGGGCCTACACATGGTGGGAGAACAAGCAACTGATACAAAACCCCTGAAACCTGGAACAATACATTCATTCCCACCCCTACCGCCACTGGAAGCAGAGTCAGAGTCACCTTGACAAAGAGTCAGAAAGTCAAGTATTTGTCTGGGAAGATGAGCAAACAGCTTAAAAAAAGTCAGACTAAGGAATCTTATTTTGGTAACAAAGAAGACCAAAACAGACAACCAGAAGAAGACAACAAAGTCAAAGCTCCTAAATCAAAAGCCTCTAAGAAAAATATGAATTGGTTGCAAGCCATGGAAGAGCTCAAAGAACATTTTGAAAATCAAGTAAGAAAAGTAAGAAAGAAGTAAGAAAAAAGAAGTAAGGAAATCAAGTAAGAGAATTGGAAAGAGAAATGAAAATGATACAAGAACATCATGAAAAACAAGTCAACAGTTTGCAAAGGAGACACCAATAAATACCAAAGAAAATAATACCTTAAAAAGTAGACTAATGCAAATGGCAAAAGAGGTCCAAAAAGCCAATGAGGAGAAGGGTGCCCTAAGAAGCATAATAGGCCAAATGGAAAAGGAAGTCCAAAAGCTCACCAAAGAAAAGAATTCCTTAAAAATTAGAATGAAGCAAATGGAAGCTAATGGCTTTATGGAAATCCAAGAAATTATAAAACAGAACCAAAAGAATGAAAAAAAAAAGAGATGACAATGTGAAATACCTTATTGAAAAAACCAATGACTTGGAAAATAGATCCAGGAGAGATCATTTAAAAATTATTGCACTACCTGAAAGCCACAATCAACAAAAGAATGTAGACATCATCTTTCAAGAAATTATCAAAAAACCTGCTCTGATATTCTAGAAACAGAGGGGAATATATAAATTGAAAGAATCTCTGGATTTCCTCTTGAAAAAGATGCCAAAAAGAAAACTCCTAGGAATATTGTAACAAAATTCCAGAATTCCCAGGTCGTTGAGAAAATATTGAAAGCAGCCAGAAAGAAATACTTATAGTATTGTGGAAATACAACCAGGATAACACAAGATCTAACAGCTTTTACATTAAGGGATTGAAGGGTTTGAAATATGATATTCTGGAGGTCAGTGGAACTATAATTAAAACCAGAAAAACTGAGTAAAATACTTCAGGGTAGAAATGGATACTCAATGAAATAGAGGACTTTCAAGGATTCTTGATGAAAAGATCAGAGTTGAACAAAAAATTTGACTTTCAAATATGAGAAGCAAGAGAAGCATGAAAAGGTAAACAGGAAAGAGAAATCATAAGGGACTTTTTAAAGTTGAACTGCTTACATTCCTACATCAGAAGATGACATTTGTATATCAGTATTAAAGTAGCTGGAAGAAATATAGATAGAAAGATAGATAGATAGATAGATAGATAGATAGATAGATAGATAGACAGATGGAAAAGAGTGGGTTGAATATGAAGGGATGATATCTAAAAACATTAAATTAAGGGGTGAGAGAAAGAATATATTGGGAGGAGGAGAAAAAGAAATAGAATGGGTAAATTATTTCACATAAAAGAGGCAAGAAAAAGGTTTCACAATGGAGGGGAAGAATGCAGAGGTGAGAGAGAATGAGTGAATCTTACTCTAATTGGATTTGGCTTAAGGAGGGAATAATATACACACTCAATTGGGTATCTTACCTTATAGAAAAGTAAGGGGGAAGTGGATTGGGGGGACATGATAGAAGGGAGAGTAGATTTGGGAGGAGGCAGTCAGAAGCAAACATTTTTGAAAAACAACAGGGTGAAAAGAAAAAAAATGAATAAATGGGGGTTTGAGATGGGATGGAAGGAAATATAGTCTTTCACAATGTGACCATTATGGAAGTGTTTTGCATAACTACATGTGTATAACCTATATTGAATTGCTTATCTTCTCATTGAGGGTGGGTGGGGAGGAAAGAAAGGAGACAATTTGGAACTCAAAATTTAAAAAAAAGTAAAAAAATGTTTTTTACATGCAATTGGGAAATAAGATATATAGGCAATGGAGCATAGAAATCTATCTTGCCCTACAAGAAGTAAGAGGAAGGTGGATAATGGGGAGTGTGATGGTGATAGAAGAGAGGGAAGACTAGGGGAAGGGGTAATCAGAATGCATACCATCTTGGGGTGGGGAAAGGGGAGAAATGGGAAAAAATTTGGAACTCAAAATCTTGTGGAAATGAATGTTGAAAACTAAAAATAAATAAATTTTAAAAAATAAAGTATAACTGCACAGAAAAAAAAAACAATTCTCCCTGAATTAATCTATTTATTCAGTGGCATACCAATGAAACTATAAAAATTATTTTATAGAATTACAAATAATAATAAAATTCATTTGAAATAATAACAAGGATATCAAAGGAATCAGTGGAAAAAAATAGAAATAAGGTAGTATAGAAATACCAGATTTCAAACTGCATTATAAAGTGATAATTATCAAAACAATCTAGTACTGGCTGAGAAATAGAGTAGCAAACCAATGGAAAAGATTAGGTACAAATTACATTATAGTAAATGACCATAATTATCTGATACAGATTCAAAGGTCCTAGCTTTTATTTATTTTTTATTTTTTTGCTTTTTGGAGGGGAGAATGCAGGGCAATTGGGGTTTAGTGACTTGCCCAAGGTCACACAGCTAGTTTTTGTTAAGTGTCTGAGGCCGGATTTAAACTCAGGTCCTCCTGACTCTAGGGCCGGTGCTCTATTCACTGTGCCACCTAGCCGCCCCAGGTCCTAGCTTTTGAAACAAAAGTTCATTATTTGACAAAACTGCAGGAAAAACTGAAAAACATTATGGCAGAAATTACATATAGACCAATATCTCTCACTGTATAACAAGATAAGGTCAAAATGGGTACATGATTTACACATAAAGGGAAATAATACCCTCTGCCCCCCCCCAAAAAATTGATACAGTATGGAAAAATTTATCTATCACATTTATTTGAAGGATTTAGGACCAATGAAGAGATAAAGAACGTTGCAAAATGTAAAATAGATCATTTTGATTATATAAAATTAAGAGGTTTTTTTTTTTTTTGCACAAACAAAACCACTGCAACCACAATTATAAGGAAAACAGCAAACTGAGGGGGGGCGGAATTTGCAAAAATTATCTCTGATAAAGGTCTCACTTCTCAAATATATAGAGAACTGAGTTAAATGTGCAAAATATAAGTCATTCCTCAATGACAAATGATCAAAGGATATGAATAGGCAGTTTTCAGACAAAGAAATCAAAGCTATCTATATTCATAAAAATGTTTTAAATCACTATTGATTAGAGACATGCAAATTAAAACAATTCTGAGGTACCACCTCACACCTATCAGAGTTGCTAATTTCGCAAAAAAGGAAAATATTGGTGGAGTTGTGAACTGACCCAACCATTCTGGAGAGTAATTTAGAGCTATCTGCAAAAGGGCTATAAAACTCTGCATACCCTTTGATCTAGTAAAACAACTAGTACATCTATATTTCAAAGACATCCAAAAAAAAAAAAGAACCAAAAATCCCGAGAAAGCACCTATTTGTACAAAAATATTTATTTTAGCTTTTTTTTATGGTGGCTAAAAATTGTAAATCAAAGGGACATCTATCAATTGGGGATTGACTAAGCAACTGTGGCATATGATTGTAATGGAATATTATTGTGCTAAAAGAAATGACAGGCAAGGTGATTTTAAAAAAACTGAAAATATTTACATGAACTGATGCATAGTGAAGTGAATAGAACCATAAAAACATTGTACACAATAATAGCAATATTGTTTGATGAAGAATTGTGAAACAGCCATCCTCAGCAATACAATCATCCAAGAAAATCCCAAAGAACTAATGATGAAGCATACAATCTACCTCCAGAGAAAGAAATGATATTGATTAAAACAGACTGAAGCATGCTATTTTCACTTTCATTTTTTTTCTTTTAATCTAGTCTTATACAAAATGACGGTTATGGAAATGTTTTACATAATTGCATATATATAATCTATACCTGAATGCTTATCGTCTTAGAGGGGGGGAGGAGTAGAAGAGATAGAATTTGGAACTCTAAACTTTAAATACAAATGTTAAAAATTGGAGGAGAAGAATGTGTATAGAAAATAGCAAATATATATATATATGTATATATATATATATGTATATATATATATATATATATATATATATTTCTAGCAGTGGATAATGGGAGCTTCAGGCACCTCTAGACAGAACACTTAATAAAACATAGAATACTGAGGAGAATTCCTTTGTATTTCATCAATATTAATCTCTTTTATTGATTCTCTGTCCTACAAGCACACGAACAAGTGGCAGGAAAGAATGAGGTGTTTACACAAGATTTTACTGAAAAAGGAATTAAGGTTAAAATTATCCCTAAATTCATCCCTCTTTCTTCTCAGCAACAGCAACACAAAGGAGGGAAGTCTGCTCCCTATATTTCCACACGCAGTCCACTGATCAGAGACCTATGTTCACAGATATTTTAAAAAATTATTATGGGGGCATATAAAATTTCCCTAGGTTCCATATTTCTCCTCTGGTGTCCCTAGACTTTTATTTGGGATACTGTGACTGTATTTATGTAGTATTTTGTAGGTTTCAAAATAATTTCACATAAATTATCTTGTAGTCTTCACAGCAAGTCAGTGAGGATTAGCAATCTAGGTGGTATTGAGGATATAGTACTGGACTTGGAATCAGGAGGACTTCAGTTTTAAATCTGCCTCAGATACATAACTTTATGTGATCCTGGGAAAGGTACTTGGCTTCTCTCAGATTCAGTTTTTTTTTTTCCAATTGGTAAAATGTGGAAGATAATAGTTCCTATATCTGAGGAGTATTATGATGATGCCATAAGATAATAGGTATAAAACCCTATTTAAATGTTAGATATATTATGTTTCTGTTGTTTCTGCTAAAGAGAATGGTTTTTGAAATAGAAACAACAGAACACAATTTACCTACAGAGTTGCTATATAAATTAAAAGATGTTAAGAGAACACCTATTTGACTTTGATGAATTCAAGTCTCCTGGC
This sequence comes from Pseudochirops corinnae, assembly GCA_028646515.1. Lineage (NCBI taxonomy): Eukaryota > Metazoa > Chordata > Mammalia > Diprotodontia > Pseudocheiridae > Pseudochirops > Pseudochirops corinnae. Next base: position 35,704,207 of record CM053591.1, on the reverse strand, counting down.
CCAGATAAACCTCATCTTTAGGTACTGAAAAAGCTGGCAGATATGATTACAGAGCCATTGTCAATGATATTTAAGAGACAAAAGAAAATGGGAGAACTACCACAAGATTGAAGAAGATTTTGGGGACAGCTAGGTGGTGTGGTGAATAGAGCACTGGCCCTGGAGTCTGGAGGATCTGAGTTCAAATGCAGCCACAGACACTTGACACATTTACTAGCCATGTTACCTTGGGCAAGTCACTTAACCCCAACTGCCCTGCCTTCCTCCCTCCAAAAAAAAGATTTGATATTGCTTTAGTCTTCAAAAAATAAAAGGGAAGAAAACCAAGTCTGTGAACTATAAGCCATTAAACTTGGCTTTAATTCCTGGGAAATTCTGGAAAGAATCAATAAGGAAATTGTTGGTGAATATCCATTAAGAACAAGTCTTCCCAGAGTAACCTTATTCCTTTTTTTATCATTGTTTTTTGGAAAAGGTTACTAAGCTAGTAGATGGTTGGGTGGAGAGAATGCTTTGGATTTAGTTTACCTAGATTTAGTAAAAGTTTTCATAAAGTATTTTATAGTAGTATTTTTTAGCAGAGAGAAATGTGGACTAGGTGATAAAAAACATAGATGGATTCAAAAGTATTTGAATGGCCAGAAGTTGTTAGTAGTTCAGAGTTAAAATGTCAAGAGGTCAGTATTGGAGACCATCTCTGCTTGGCACTATGCTATGAAACATTTTTAAAAAATTATCAAAGTCTTAGATAAAGGAATAGATGCTATGTTTATCAAATTTGTAAGTGACACAAAGCTGGGAGGGATATCTGTTGCACTGTACGATAGATCAGTACCCAAAAAGATCTTGACAGACTAGTGTATTAGGCTGAATCTGATAAGATGAAATTCAGTGAGGACAAGTGGAAAGTCTTATGTTTGGTATAAAAAAAATGAACTTCACCATCACAAAGTGGGTAAAGCATGAATAGACAGGAGTTGTGTTGAAAAAAAGGTCTTGGGATTTTAGTGAACCTGAAGCTCAATACAAACCAGCAACATGATATGGCAGATAGAAGTGCTACTGCGATATTGGGATGCATGGAGAGAAATAGCTTTCAGGAATAGGCAAGGGTAGTAGTCCCAATGTACACTGAACTTATCAAGCTTCATTTGGAATACAGTGTTTGGTTTTGGGCAATGTCATTTTAAAATGTCATTAGTTAACTGGATAGTGATGGGATTTAAGTCTGTGTCATATCAGAATCAGCTTGAGGAACTGGGCATGTCTTGCCTGGAGAAGAAAACACGTGAGGGGGAAGGAAGGAAAGTGACATGATGACTGTCATGTAGAAGAAATATTACACTATTCATTGGTTGCAGAAAGCAAAAGCAAGAGCAATAGCAGAAGCAGAGAAGAGGTAGATTTGGCCTTTATGTATGAAAAAACTTCCTAATAATTAGAGTTATCCAAAAGTTGAATGAGAGGTGGTACTTTCTTCCTCTTTGGAGGTCTTTCACCAGAGGTCATATAGCTGTTACGTCATAATGAGGATTGTTTTTAGGTAGGATTCAGATTAGATGGCCAATAAGTTCTCTTCCAACAGTCAAATTGGATCAATCTGGGAGGAAAGCTGAGAGGCTATAATTAATTATTCCTATTTTACAGATGAAGAAGCTGAGACTTTTTTTGTTGTTCAATTATGTCTGACTCTTTGTAACCTCATTTGAGGTTTTGCTGACAGAGACCGTGGAGTTCTCCAATTTTCTTTTCTTCTGCATTTTATGCATAAGGAACTGAGCAAAAGAGAGTTAAGTGACTTGCCCAGGGTCACACAGAAAGTGTCTGAGGTCAGATTTAAACTCAGGAAGATGAATCTTCCTGACTCCAGGCCTGATACTCTATCCACTGAGCCACCTAGCTACCCAAAACTAAGACTACAAAAGATGAAATAACATATTCAGAATCCTAGTGCTAACAAGTAGTAGAAATGGTACCTGAATCTAGATCTTTTGACAAGTGTGCTTTCCATGACAACCTTTTGTTTCTTAGGAACTTACTATAAAAACTAAACATTATAATAACGAAATGTTAATAATCCAATCATTTACATTAGGATACCATGGCAGGATCTTGTAAGGACACAGTGGGAAAAGACATTTCTTTGCAACCATAGACAAATGGAAGTTTACATGTCTCTAGCATACATGTGCAGGGCCTATATCAAATATTACCTGACTTAAGTGTGCTTCCTTGAAAAATACCTGACCACGGTCCCTTGCCTGCTTGAGAAACTGCTCGAACTTGAAATGCATAGGTCTGTGAACTGTTCAAATTCTCAGCATGGTACTCTGTTGTTGAAATTTCTTTATAAACTATGCTACCTTCACCATATATGACTTTCACTTCATACTTCCAGTTTTGCCAAGCATTAGGGCCTGCAAGAATAAGATACAGAGGGTTGTTAAATATATTTTGCATGAATAGATACTTTTAGAAATGCCTATGATGAAATGAAATTGTAGGGTTGTTTTTTTGTCTTTTTGAAAAAAATTTCATAAAGGTTGACGTAGTATCACATCACTTTGTCCTGATTGGAGCAATATTCATGGCCTCATAAGTGGTAGGACACTTTGAGTTTCATAGAATTAATCACAGAATTCCATAATAGGAAGAAATCACAGCAGTCATACCCATATAAGAAACCTTACTGCCACTTCCCCTAAAAGTGATTATCTAATGTTGCCGTTGTTGTTCATCCTTCTGGTCTTTGTCTGAAGACCACTGAGATTGTGGTGGTGGTGATAAGGTATGTAAAATCACTAGTTTCTGAGGCAGCCCATTGCATTTTTGTTTTGCCTTTAGAGTCAAGGATTCGTTTTAAGATTATCTAACCACCTGTACCAATCCTTAAAATATTGCAAGCCAGCCATCGTCTCTTTTCTCAGTCTCTTCTCTAGTGATAAGAACAATAATAGTTAACATTCATAAAGCACTTACTACATGGGAGGCACTCTAATAAGTGCTTTATGATTATTATCTCATTTGATCTCTAGATCAGTAATCCTCCAGCTATTCCTCACCTCTTGTGATATCTAGCCCATGACTGTCTTTTTCTAGGTGACCTTCATCCTATCAATATCTGTCCTAAACTCTGGTGCCCAGAAATCAACACAATGTTCTACCTAATACCTGACCAAGGCAGAGTGCAGAAGGCTTATGCTTCCTTTTAGATATTATGCCTCTTATTCATATTTTTATAACTATTTCAAACTGTTGTCTTATATTGAGTTGTAGCCACTTAAATCCCCCTGATCTTATTCACAAAACTGTTGTCTAGCCATGCCTAGCTTTGATATGAATTTGAAGAAAACATAATCCTTTGGAAAAAAAATATTTCTTGAATTTATATAAAAATCTGCTCTTAAGAGATCAAAACGTTTCATATTCATCATCATTTATCCATATATCTTCCCTGTGTAGTAGGCAGGTTGCAGCCTTTATTATCCTCATGTGATAGATAAGAAAACTGAGAGGCCTAAAACTGAAATGTCTTGGCTGAATTGATGCAGCAAATCAACAACAAAGCCCAGAACACAAGATACATTTACTGATCCCCAAAAGAATACGCCGATATTCTGTTACTCCCTCCCACCCCCATCTGCCTCAGACATGGCCTTGCATGTAGAATGCTTTCTTAGCACTCTTTAGCAACCAGAGAAACCTAACCTTTTATTGAAACCTCTTCCTTCTATCTGATGTTTGGGTTAAATATGTGATCTGTACTATTTGCTTCTATACTGTCTCTTTTATGGGAATGATGTTTTATGACATGTCCAAAAATTACCAAAGTCTGTAAGCATAATGCCCAAATTTCAAGACTTTCCTCTATATCTATGACACACTATGAAGGTTAATTTTACACAAGATGATTAAGATTAAGCTCTGAGAGATAAGAATGATAAAATATGATGACAGACAGTGACAGGAAGGACAGATCTTATATATTATGTGCTTAATGACATGCAACATAGATAAAAGGAAATATTTTATTGTTGATGACATTATTATTAAAATATTTTGTGATTAAAATTCTTATTTCAAAGATTTATTGAAACACAGTGATTCACTGGTGTTAGGATTTTCTTAGAACCTTAGACTTTAACTAAAAAAGACTTTTAATATAATCTACTCCTCTCATTTTACAGGTAAGGAACTAAGTCTATAAGAGATTAAATGTCTTTTACAAGGTCACATGGATAATTAGCAAGTGGTTTATCCAAGACTAGAACTCATTTTATGGTTAGTTTTCAAATCTGACTCAGAATCAGTTCTCCTGATTCTCAGTCCAGTGTGTACTTTTTCCACTACATCATGAGAATAGACATACGACTATAGGATCATAGATTTAGAGCTAGAAGGAACCTTAAAAGACATGAATTTTCTCTCTCTAATTTTACAGATGAAGAAATGAAAGTAAAAAAGGTTAAGTGACTTGCCCAGGGTTACATAGCTAGTAAGAATTTGAAGCAGAATTTGAACACTCTTTGAGTCCAAGTCCAGGACTCTTTCCATGGCACCATGTAGTTCCATTTAACATTAAACATATTTGCATTTATTTATTTTGACTCATACATAGCTCTTTTCAAAAATCACTTTAATTTCTTCACTATTCCAATAATTTCTTTAAAAGAGAAAAACTCTTGGATCAACCTGTAACCTCTAATGGACCTTAAATGACAAAAGAGAAATTCATTATGTTACATGATTTACTCTCAAAACCTAAGGAAAAAAATAAAGAAAAAATGATTGAAATAATAAAGTTTTTGGCAATTTACTCTGATATAGAAAATAATTTTGACTTGCTATAGCTATGCAATGCATACAGGCTACATCTGGAAAATTCCATTATGAGAATTCATTGTCCACTTGTTAGTATTATAGCAAATTGGGCAGACTACAGTTTGGCCACATGACTAATTAACCTACGTTACATCAATCCAACCTGAAACATCCAAGAAAAGATTGAATTATACCCTCTGTAATTATCACTTTTACGACATCTAATGGAATTCCATTTCCTTTAATGCAATGGGAATGAGTGACTCTGATCCATTCTTAAGATGTATCTATTTTCCTATAAAACATACTTTCCCTGGAAAATGCCATATTTTAATGGTATATTTAATTTAAGCAGCTTCTAAAGTATGATGATATATTTTCCTCATATGTAGAAGTGAGTTCATTTTCAGACTAAGTAGAAACTAGTTGGAAACACTGAGTCATACATGACCACTAATATTACATCTTTCTCTAGTTACTTCCAAAATGGATTTAACTAACTTCAGAAAAAAACAATATGAAGACGTCTTTTTTTTCTGCTTGACAAGATCTAAGCTATTAAAGGGTAGATGTAACTTCAAGACTTTAGTATAATTTTCTTAGCTTTGCTTCTTTTGTGCGTCACATAGGCGGTTTGATATAATGGAAAAGAATTAAAACTGGAAGGCAAAAGACCTGGGGTAAAATCTTGGTTCTTTATTACATTATATGTGACCTTATACAAGTTATTTCATCTATCTTAACCTTGGATATCTCATATCCAAACTAAAGGAACTAGACTAGATTATCAGTAAAGTATTCAGAGATACTTTAAAACACGTGATCCTATCAATTTCCTATTTGAAATATTAATTGACAAATCTCTTTATACAATATCTTGTCCTGGAACCAACCAATATTTGTCATTTCAGTTGATTCAGAATTGTCATTCTTTTATTGTTATTGTTTTGGGCAGAATTTGACCCCTTCAAATATATGCATATCTACTTGCAAAATAGATTTCTCTATATGACATATGCATCAGTCACTTTGTCAAGATAACTTAGATGACCTTACAGTCTATAGGTAATCTTTCAGAATACCTACTCTTCTAAATTTATCCCAAAATGTCCCACCTAAAATTAACTTTATATTGTGTACCCAATGCTGATCCTGTTACTTTAAGAGCGAGTGTGTAAAGGAGAATGACATGGAATTAGAAATGAAAATTATGAATATTATTTTCAGAACCATTTCAAGAAGAATTGGAGTTTACAGTAGTCTATGCATGTAATAATGATGAAAAGTTAGATGGGACAGTTGATAGGATGCCAAGTCTGGAGTCAGAAAGATGTATCTTCTTGTGTTCAACTCTGTCCTCAGATGCTTATTTGCTGTGTAAATCTGGGCAAGTCACTTAACTCTTTTTGCCTTAGTTTCCTCCTCTGTAAAATTAGTTGGACAAGAACATGGCAAAGATACTTTGATATCTTTGCCAAGAAAACCCCAAATCTAGTCACAAAGACTTGGACATGACTAAAGCGACTCAACAATAAGATGCATGTGATAGATCTATGTAAATAGATCCATCTAGATTTACCAAACAGTTTCTTTGATTTCTTATAGATAAACTTATTCTCCATTGTAAATTAAAGAAAATATAGATAGATGATAGAAAGGGAAATTGAGGAGAGAGAAGGGAGAGAGGTAAGAGGGAGAGATGGAGAGAGAAAGACAGAGAGAGGTGAATATCTGTATGACCTTATGCAGCTCTAATAAGTTTAACTGAACTGAACTGACATTTTTGGTTCTCTTTCAATAGATCATATAGTGTAATTGAAATAATCAATCTTGGGTATGTCTATTTGACAATAAAACTTTAATCACATGATTAAAGATGTTCTGATGCAGCAGATGTCTTATAATAGGAATAATAGTATTTAGTGGTTATATAGCATTGTAGGATTTGAGTCTTACAACAATCTAATTGGGTAAATGCTATAGGCATTGTAATCCAAATTTTAGTGAAGAAGAAACAGAGGCTCAGAGTAGGTAAGTGGCTTGTCTGGAAGGATTTGAACCCTGGCCTGACCTTGTTCTAAGTTCATTGCTGTACTATACCATGCCTTCTCCTTTGCTTACAATCCTAATGTAAGCAAAGGTAGATTAGCTCCTTCAACCTTTTAAAATACCATAAATTTTCTTATGTACATAGCCTTAATCATCTTCTTCCCTTCCACCCAAATGAAATTATCAAGCTGTCATCTGACATTTGCCTCATTAACTTGGTAGCAGCTAATTTTAAAGTTCTATGGAAAAAAGTAAAATTTTTTTGTAGCAGATTATCATACATACAATGTGAATGCCTCAAAAACCTACCCATTCCTGATCCAAGAGAAGGTTTTTTCCAGGTAATCACTCCTGAATTGACTCCAAGATACACTTGGAACTCCAGAGGTGCAAAAATTGGTACAGGTATTGGCTGGTTAGATAACTCCCATAAAAAGAGATTATCATAAATTCCCAGAATCTCACTACAGGAATTCACAGCAATTTCAATAAAAGTGGATTTTCCCTTGTGTCTTTCTTCAGTGAACACAAGTTGACCTGTGCTCACTGTCACTACACCACGGCCATGGACAACAGCCTGGATAGTTGTAGGAACCTTTTTCAGTCGATGGTCTTGGTGTAACCCTGAACCGTCGAGAAAAACAGAGTATAGCACGTTAGATGACTCAAGCATATAAAAGAGTCGCTGAAGTTTTGTATCCACAAAGAATACATTAATAGATCTTCTCTTTATTATTGCCTCAGTGACCAGGTTTTGCCTTCCAATGGACTCCTCCTGGGGTAGATGCATACGGTACACACCCTCTGGTAAACCAATAAACAAATACCTAAAGAGAAAATATGCAAAAATAATTTACATTTTATCATAAAAGTTTTAAAAATATGTGTGTATATAAAACACAGACATATACACATGCATAATATGATTTCATTTTCTGTACTTACCCATTATAAGGATCAACAAATATCTTATATGCTTGAAATTTTAATGTAACTACCACCTTATCAAGGCATTTGGTGGAGCTGCACCATAGAATCTGTTATGTAGAAACATAGTGGGATAATCTAATTAACAAAATTGTTATCATCAATTAAGATCACATTGCCTTAAACTACCATACTGTTATGTCTATATTAAACAGAGAAAAACAAAATAAAAATTGTGATTTAGTGGCCATACAAAATATATTTTAAGCTTTGATTGAATCTACCTGTTTTTTAAATAAAGAGTAGAGGAATCACATTTAACAGTCAGCCAGTACCAATCATTCACCTCTCCCCTACCCCTTTCCTGCACCTCTTCGCACACCCCCTGTTTAGAGTCCTATGTTAACAATCTGAAGAACTAGAGCTGACTGATGGTTATATATGTGAATGGCTATCTAAATATGATATTGATAGTAAATCTTTTTTGTTTTTCTCCTTTGGACATGTACAATGATTCAGGGAACTTTTGATGAAGAATCTCTTTCTACCAATAAAAATAGGTAACTTCTGCAATTAACAGTCTTTGAGGGTTCTCTGGTGCTCAGAGATTAGATGATTTGCTTAGGCCCACAAAGTCAGTATTTATCAGAGGCAGAATTTGAAATCTGAATGAGGGCTTCCTAATTCAGAGGCTCTTTTATTCATTATCCATACCTTCTGCTATGGATAATTACAGGGCTTTTGTTTAAATAGCCCCAGGCTACTCCTCCCTCTTTTAGGCATTATAATAATTTCTAAAAGGAATAAGAAGTTGAATAAAACCAGGTGTCTACAATTGAGGAACTAAGTATAGGAAGCCATTATTTTCAAACTACAGCAAGATAAACTCATAAATATGGTAATTTATACATAAAAGTGTCATTTGAACAATGAAAACCATCTTTGACTGAAATATTGGATTGAGTGACCCCCCACATCATTCACTCAGTCAATAAACATGTATTAAGTGCTAGTTATGTGCCAGGTTAACAAATCCAAGACTTGAATAAAATGTTTAGGATCTAAATCATAGGGATTGCTTCCATTTTTAAGTATTCTGTCAACTTGTTTTCTTTCTTGATTTATAGATAATTAAACAGGGAAATTGTAGAACTATATTCTCCTATTTAAGTCATAAAAAATTTTTTTTTTTCTATTTAGGAGAAAAATAAGTCATTTTGCAAGTGTCTTATTTGACATTTTGTTGTTATTATTAAAGTTATGGTAGTAACCTTGAAGCCAAATTACAGTTCCACAACTAACAGTCTTCTTTCAGGGGCAATGTCTTTCATAGAAACTAGAGAGGAAAGCCTCATTAGTTGCATTAAAAGAAAAATAAAGCTTTTTTTTTTAAAGACCATTTCTTATAACAGAATAGCCACTAGAATTTGTGTTCCCGTGCAAGATAATTTTATTAGAGGACATTATGGGTTATTTCAATTGGATATGGTTATAAAAACATGTATTGATATAGTTTTGCCTTATCATTTTTTATCTGCTTTGTTATTATGTTATGTATGGTTATGCTACTTCTTATGCACTATTAAATAGCTGTACATTATCCTAATTGTTTAAGTCAAGATAATTCTGAGTTGTATAGTCACTGGAATTAATACCAACCATTAGTAAGCAGGTTTATCCATTTAAAAAATAAAGTTAATCTATAATTAAGAAGAGAAGCTCTTTATAAGAAGTCAT
>CM053591.1:35677839-35694573 GCA_028646515.1 Pseudochirops corinnae | reverse complement strand
AGAACATCACACTGGTATCCCAAATGGAATTTGGAGTTACTGCTTTGTTAGCAATTTTGGCAGTGGTGTCAATTACTGCCTTGTATGAGTAACACTCATCAGAGTGAGTCATATGTAATATTTGTTCAAATTAAGTTTTCAATTTGTGATGGGAAAATATGTAACTAAGTAAAAAAAAAAGTCATTCAAAAAGGGGGCAAAAGGATGGAATTAATTACCATAGTGGTCAAGGGATAGAATCTCATAGGTGTGTATTGGGATCTCATGTTGAGATCCAAAATCTACTGGATATCTAACCCATGGGATTTGGTTTCCTTTGGTATTTCTAACTTATCTAAGGACTTCCAACAAATTATTCTTGCATAAAATCAGGATTATTACCAATGTTCCATGGAGAAAATTATAACTTTTAGATGGAATCTTGTTTAGAAAAGGAGTAAAAGGAAACACACTTAGACAGATGTGATAGGAGCAATAGCTATCGGGGACCCGACCTTGTTAATTAGACTAGTTTCTCTCCTCCCTTAAAAGGTGAGAAGACTGTCCCAGAAACTTGATTGATTTAGGGGACTAAGACTCAAGTCATAAAAGAGTCTTCCTCTTTCCTTGAGGGCATGAGAGGCCAGCCAATAAAAATCCAGTGCTTGTCAGACTTGGCTTCTGCTCTTCTGCCATACAAATCACCACTCCCAGGTATATTTCTATATGGAGAAAAAGAGTGGTAACATATACTAGAATAAGTACTGTATCTTTTCCGAGAATTGTTTTCCATATTACGGCTAAGTAAACTTCCTTTTATTAATGGTTAGAGGGCTTACAAGTATTTCGTATTGTTCTGATCTAAAACTTGAAGTAGTAAACCAAACTCGATTAAACCTGGCCTATTAAAGAAGGGGATGGTGTAGGAAGAATCAGAGATAGTTTCCCGGGACAGAGTAAATGATGGTAAGAGCACAGGGAGTGAATAGGCTTATGATCGCCTATGCCCAGAGGCTCCTAGAATCAAAACTCCTACTTCTCCAACCTTCAGCCTAAAATTGATGTAGTGCTCTTCTCATTTTCATGCATTTTGCTAACATAGTACTTACATAAGGAAGGGATAATAATAATATTTATAGAGTGTTTTAAGACTTGCAAAGCACTTTACAAATATTATGTCATTTTATTATCCCAACAACCTTGGGATGATAAATATTATTATTCCCATTTTTCACATAAGAAAACTGGGGTGAGTTGAGATTAAGTGATTTGCCCAGGGTCCCATAGCTAGGAAGTATCAGAAAACAAATTTGAACTCAGATCTTCTTGACTCCTGATTCTATACTGTATCCATTGTGCTACCTACCTGGGAAGGAAGGAAGGAAGGAAGGAAGGAAGGAAGGAAGAAAGGAAGGAAGGAAGGAAAACACATATTTCCAATGGTCTTAGGAACCAAGACACAGCTCCTCTATCCATCTCCAGGTGGGTCCGCCCACATGCAGAGACGCCCACATACAAGTATTAAAGGGTCGTGGCATTAGGAAGGTTGAGAACCACTGGTCTAGGCCAATGTCTTCAATAATACTTCTTCTTTGATCCACTGTGATACCAATTTTAGAAATAATTGGAACTCTGAGGTGTATATTTGTTAGAGTACATGAAAAAAAATATTATCTTTTATTCCTACATTATATTTCTTATTATAGTGACTCATGTACATATTTTATATTTTCTCTGAGATAGTAAGCTCTTTGAAGGAAGGGAGATTGTCTTAACATATCTTAGAATATCTCTCAGCTCCTAGCACTGTATTATTATGAACTTAAATGTTGAGCTGAATAGAATGTAATTTTACAGATGAGGAAACAAAGTGAGAAGACAAGTTAACTTCCCTAAGGATGCAGAGCTAATCAGTGACCATGCTTGAGCTATAATTCAGGTTTTCTGATTCTAATTCCATTACTCTTTCTCACATACTACAGTTTCCCCTGGAGTTACCCTAAGTCCAGAAATCCCTCCTTAGGATTCATTTCATTTGCATTTTGAAATGTTACAAGTAAAGGACAAGATTCATAAATCAAAATCAAAATACATTTTCCCCTAGAATTACTTCACAAGAATTCAGATTCATTGTTAGTGAGTCAATGGGAGGAAATACAATTATTAATTAAATAAATATTTATTAAACATCAACCGTTTGCAAGTAGCTATATGGGGTATGGGCAGGGGAGGTGTCAGTATGCATAATTCCATTGAATTCATTATCTATAAACACTTGTGATTTAGAGACGATTGTGCTAGTAGCTGGAGAGAAGTCTGAGATAGGACCCATGTCCTGTTTTCAAAGAATACAGAGGGAAGACACAGTGTTTCCTGCCAATGGAATTAAAATATCAAAATAAGAGAGATGATAGTCTCTTAATCATTGGTTCTACTTCCAGTCTCCCCCTACTTTCTAGTGTCTCTTCTACACAGCTACAAATATACATACATGTACATATACAGGCATGTATGCATTCTCAAGCCCATATTTCACTATATCATTGCCCTATTAAAAATCTTTAGTAGTTCTTTTTTTGCCTCTAGGATAAAAGAGAAACACTTCTGACTGACATTCAAAGGTCTTCAAAGTTTGACTCCAGTTTATCTTTCCACCTTTGTTTCACATTATTCTCTTTCATGTACTCCATATTCCAGTTAATTTAGGCTGCTTGCAGTTCCCTGACCTTGGTATTTCATGTTTCACCTCTGTGATTTTCCGTTGGTTTTTCTCTCCATACCTAGAAATATTACACCTCACTGATGTCTTTTACAATACCAAGCTTTCTTAAAAGCTCAACTCAGATGCCACCTCTTTAGGGACACATTTTCTGACCATCCTAAATCTTAGTAGTTTTCTGCTCTTCAAAGCATCTTGTAATTTCTTGTCTGCATAAATATTATAGCCTTCAATGGTGGTATAAACTCTTTGGGTGATCAGATTTTTTTGGGGGGGTGGGGGCTTTGTGTAGTATTTTTTCACAGAGTAGATGCCTGATAAATGCACACTGAATTAAATTAGACTGCATATTCAGTTCTAGGAATTGGCCATTGCTACCTTTCCAAAGGCCAAAAAATAGTATTATTTTAATTTCACCTTATATCTTACAAAGGTTGTTTATATGTTGCTCTGATCTCATTAATGCCATAAAAGCATGAATAATGGAACATCATGACCTCAAAGAATTAACATTGAAAGTAACACAAAGATATGTAGATATAGAGATAGTTGGTGGATATAAGTACACTCAGCCTGGCTTATGTACAAGAAATGGCATAATCAGAGAGATGTGACTGCAAAACAACAGTCAAACTTAGGTACAAAAAATATTTATAGAAGCTTTTTTTTCTAGGGGCAAAGAATTAGAAACTAAGGTGACAGTTAACAATTGGGGAAAGACTAAAACAAATTATGGTATACCAATATAATACAATATCTTCATGTTATGAGAAACCAGTTAGTCAATAAGCATTTTTCACTGTATTAAATGTTGGGAATATGAAGAAAAACAAAAGCCAATCCCTGCTTTCAAAGATGTCACAATTATGACAGAGAAGACAACATACAGACAACTCTATAGAAAGTTGACATGGGATAAATTGGAGAAAATCAATGGAAGAGAGAGACTAAAATTAATACAGGTTGGGAAAGAAATGATGGAGGGAACAGTTTCAGAGAAACCTGAGAAATATTCTATGAACTGATACAGAATGAAGTAAAGAGAACCAGGAGAACAATATGTACTATTACAACAATAATATAAAGACAAACAACTTTGAGAGACAAAAGATGTGATCAATACAATAACCAGAAGACCAAAGATGAACCATGCTACCTACTTCTCTTGACACAGAGGTGATGGATTAAAATGCAAAATGAGACAATTTTTGGATACAAACAATGTGGGGATTTGTTTTGTTTTATTGTAAATTTGTTACAAGGTTTCTTTCTTTTTTTTTCTTTTCAGTTAGCAGATGAGAGGAAGAGAAATTAAATTCTTGTTAATTAAAAAATAAGGTTTTAAAAAGGAAGTTCAGTTATGTCACAAGAGCAAGGGATAACATATATAGTGTGAATATTGTATTGATTATAATGGAACATTAAGTAAAATCTAGCAAGACCTTCAGAGCAGTGGGTAAAATGCCTATTGCTTGGGAAGGTAGGTATTAAGTGTTTGCCAAAAGCTGGGCTTAGCATTGGGGTTGAAAACGAAAAAGCAAGACAGTCACTGTTCTCAAGTACCTTACATTCTAATTAGAGGAAATAGTGAGTATAAAGTCTCTCTAGAAAAATTTATAGAAACCATGGACAATACTTATAACAGGAAGAGAAGATGTAGATGGGATATAAACTGTTTTGGAGTAGTAAGTGACCACACTGATGAAACCATAAAGTCATTAGAGTAACTATACCTTCAGAATAACTATACCATCCCTTCATGAGCTCCTCTGCTGTGAAATTCAGCATAAATTATCTTTCCAATAGAGTTTCTTACTAGAATTACAGGAATTAAATGTTTTTACCTGTGAAATCCTACTCTGAACTCCAAGGGCTGTCTACTTCCAATGTATTTAAATGAGAGAAAAGATCAAGGAAAGGCAATTGATTAAACATAAAGGTTATTTTAAATTTTAATGTTGAAAATGTATATCAATGTAGGTCTTGGGATTTTTGTTGTTGATATTTAATGAAAATGTTTTAATTTTTCCTCTTGTTTAGAGACATTTAGGACTAATAATCCCATATGGCCGTTATTTAAATTTAGTTTAAAGAAATATAAGGTCAAAAGACATTCCACAACCTATCCATTATCAAATAAGCAGCCAGGCTGGCTCAGTGGATAGTGTGCTGGGCCTGCAGTCAGGAAGACCTAAGTTCAAATATAGTCTCAGACACAAAGTAGCTATATGACCCCAAACATATCATGGATGTTCTGTTTGCTTCAGTTTCCTGAACTGTAAAATGGGTATAGTAATGGCACCTACCTTCCAGGATTTTTGTGAGAATCAAATGAGATAATTTTTTAAGTCTTTGGCCCAGTGAATGTCTAATAAATGGTGTTTCCTTCCTTTTTAAGTTTCTAAAACCAAGACAGTCAATATTGGTGTTCAGGAAACTAGTGCTTTCATCATATGTCATGTTAAGATACAAAGCAATGAGTTAACATGTTTTCAACACCAAAGAAATTCCATCACCTTGTAGAGCTCAGTGTGTGTGTGTGTGTGTGTGTGTGTGTGTGTGTGTGTGTGTGACAGAAAGAGAGAGAGTGAGAGAGAGAGAAAGAGAGAGAATATGTCTCAGCTTTAAAGTCTTTGAGGGCAAACACTATCTGACAATTTTGGGGGGTACCTAAGAGTGTCTTATTCAGTGCCTCACAACAATTAGACTCAAAAATTATTAAATAAATTTTGCAAAGTATAGTACTTATTTGGCTAGACAAAAATCCAATTTTAAATCTGTTAGTATTTCAGTTTCTGAAACATATTTGGTAGAAGAATATGATCAACTTAAAGGAAATATAGAACAAAAATATACCTTAAAGTTGACAACAAAGTATAGCTTTTTAAATAGCCAGTCTAAAGAAAGATCCCCTACAGTAGCATTACTTTTGTAGAGAAGCCTTGGATTTGTGAGATTGGCTGGAGAAACAACCCAAATGTGTTGCCCTTCTGCAATGAAAAGCTCATTTTCATGTAAATCAGCAGTTATTCCTGTGAATAGGGGATAAAAAACATAAATATGGTTGAAGCTACTTGAAGTTCAACAGTTCCTTCTCATTTCCAGGACTGAAAGAAGTTAAAAAAGAGAAACTGAATTTCAAGTCTTGAGGTAGATAAAATATAGATAATATGCTTTAAACTTATTTTTAAATTGTTCTTATACATATTACAATTAAAGTCACAAGTATTAAGAATGGAAGCCAACTTATGAGTCCCTGAATCAACAAGAGGAAGAACAGGTAATTTTGAATTGTGGCCCAGTTGCATAACCAGTTTAGCCTAGGGTGCTAGCAACTCTGCTTTATTTCCTTCACTTTAAGATATACACACACTTATTCTTTTTTAGCTTATCTGAGTAGATTTCAAAATGCAGCAGAAATCACTATTACTTCTTTATAAATGTATTCCTTTTTTTAGTTTTTTCTTTAAAAAAAACATTTAAGAGTATGGTGACATCATTTAAGAAACATAGGTCACATTTATATAGTCCTTTAAAGTTTCTCCAGTACTTCTCTTAAAACAAGCCTATGAAGAGAGTAGTACAAACATTATCATCATTTTACAGATAAGAAAAAAGAAGTTAAAAAATATTCAATAATTTGGCTATGACCACTACACTATGGAGTGGGATGTAAAGGAAAGAATATTGGCTTTAGAGAAAAATGATACTGGGTTCAAATTGTGGCTCTGAGTTTACTACAGATCTCAGTGACTAGAGAAATCACATTAACTTGGGGGTAAAATTCCCTAATCATCACTAGGATTTGGAATGACTCAGGAATGTGAACTTTAGTTTGAAGGAAATGGGAACACTTATCCTAAAGAAGGGAAGACAGCGGAGTGTTTGATGTGTTGTCATGTAAAAAAGAGATTAAACTCTTCCACTTGTCCCCATGAGTGGAAGAGATATTAGAGGAAACATATTAATAATTAGAGTTAGACAAAAGTGAAATCAAGAAAGTAAGCAGCCAAGCATTTATTCAATATTTAGTACTTGCCAGGCACTGTATTAGGTTCTGGGTATAGAAAAACAAGAATGAAAAAATTCCTATTCTCTAGGAGTTTCCGCTTTTCTACCTCTCACTGTCTGTCTTCAAGCAAATAAAAGTTGTATGGTTACTTTTCTTGTTTGGCTTTTTAACTTTGCCATGAAGTAATTTCCAAAAAGAAGTTTCATAAAAAATTTGTAAAAAAAAATCTACCACTTTGAATTATAACATATTTAGATTCATATAATTTTAAAAATTATTCTGGTAATTTTCAGTCATTTTCTATTGTATTTGTTCATAATGAAAGAGATCTGTAATAGTATGGAACCAGAATGTCATATAAAACCATAACTATGTGTGTGTGTATACACACACACATATATATGTTTATAGGCATATATGTATATATGTGTGCATACATACATACATATATAAGCACATATATATTCCTATTGTAGAAAAGGATTCATATATAAAGGTATATTCAATTTACCCATGATATTCATTTTTAATATTGGCTATGACATAAAATATGGACATCCTGATGCTAACACGAAACCAGTACATAGAGGTTTCTTTTGTATAGGAAATAAATTACTTCGATAGACACAAAATTTGTCAGAATATAAAATTGAAGGAGTCCTTATACTGTTATGAATAATAATAATAAAACTTTCCTCATAACATAATTCTTTACCAAAGATCAATAAATTGCTTTGTACCAGTGATGCATTCTTTGATCCATGAAACATTCATACATAGCATTTCTTCCATGGTTCCAGATTCACTTTGGTAGAGATAATTTTTCTGTGACAACCACAAGATAGCATTTGTAGGTGGTTCTAAGGAGGAAGGAATCATGGAGGAAAAAGAAAATATGATACTATTACTAGCTAATTCTATAACAACGCAAACTCAACAAGAAGTAGTTCCCTACCTCCCATTTTTACCTCTATTTGGCTGTGTAGTGATGTTTGTGATAGCTGTTGGCCCAATTCCTTCTGAATTTCTTGCAGCTATTGAAAATCTAAATAGGCAAAGTTATTTTTAGAAATAAAAACAGGTAAAGAAACAAAATGGTAGGTATTTTTCCCCCAAGGAACATAATCAAATGTTTCTTTAAGGGTTCTTCATTTATGACAGACATTACTTATGGAAGAAAGATACTAGATTAGTTATTTTGTCTACTTATAGGGCAAAATACTACGCAGAACATTAGGTATTCTGTTCCCTCTCTGCTTAGAACATTTAAGTTCTCCTTAAGATCAAGCAGAATCAATGTCTTTCACAAATATGGAATATTCAAATCTCAGAGTTCTAGGTAATAATTAGTATCATGTTTTGGCTACCTCCCAGACAATTTTCAAACTGGCCAGCAGGTGGCTCAAAGCCTTAAAAGCCTCAAACATCTTTGTTGTGGATTTACGGAGTTACTGAAGTTTCTCAGGTTACAGGGCAATACCAAAATCTCTAGTAGACAGTTTTGCAAAGTGTTATGACTTTGGCAAAGGTCAAACACAAATGCTTTCTCTGGGCTGTCATCCAGAATTTTGGAATGACCGACAAGTCTGATAAGATTTGGCAGAAATGGTAGCTCTTAAACGGAAGTTAGTTATATAGTGAGAGTTGTGTGTGTGTGTGTGTGTGTGTGTGTGTGTGTGTGTG
Organism: Pseudochirops corinnae; assembly: GCA_028646515.1. Lineage (NCBI taxonomy): Eukaryota > Metazoa > Chordata > Mammalia > Diprotodontia > Pseudocheiridae > Pseudochirops > Pseudochirops corinnae. The sequence continues at coordinate 35,686,180 of CM053591.1, read as the reverse complement.
TGTGTCTGTGTGTGTTTCTTGGTTTTGGGGTGTGAAGAAGTAAGGGGGAAGGAAAGAAAGTGGAGAGAAGCTCCTTTTCTATATTTAGAATAGCACAGGAGAGATTAAAAAAAAAAAACATTCAAGGGTATCTAATTCTAGGATACTCAATTCCATCCTCACTTCTTTTCTGAAGCAAAGAGGATTCAATATGGAAATACTCCCTGAAACTTTGCAAAAGTGTTTTAGTTAAAGCTAGATAAAGTTTTTTTTTAGATAAACCTCTCTAATCTTGTTAAATGGTCTACCTAAACTTATTTTTTGCCTTTTTTTTGTTTTGGAGGGGAGAAGGCAGGGCAATTGGGGTTAAGTGACTTGCCCAAGGTCACATGGCATGTAAGTGTTAAGCGTCTGAGGCTGGAGTTGAACTCAGGTCCTTCTGACTCCAGGGCCAATGCTCTTTTCACTAAATCACCTAGCCACCCTGGTGTTACTAAACTTAGTCAAGAACCATAGTTGATTTCAGAACAAAGTCTCAGTAAAAGAAAAAAAAAATAGCCAAGTCAAATTAATTAGTCATTGTCAGCAAATGAAGAGCCTTAAATATCATTTTTGTTCTTTATCTAAATTTGAAACAAATTTTAATATCAATAGTAAGGGAACTTTTATCCCTAGTCCTGTAGTTTAGTGTCTCAATTCTCAATGTATTTTTACTCTTTTTTTAAAAATTTTATCTATTTTATTTTCAATCTTTGGAATAAAGCAAGTATTTCTATAACATAGCATAATTTAAAAAAGATAATTGCAAATGATGCTTCAAATCTATTATGTGCAACTTGCTATTCCTTTTAAATATATAATAAGGTTATGATGTAAATTTCATTTTTTTCTTCCCTCCCTCCTCACCCTAGAGATGGCTACCATTAGGAACAAATATGTTTGTGTGTGTGTGTGTGTGTGTGTGTGTGTGTGTGTGTATGTATGTATGTGAAATCATTCTATAAACCCTTCTATTTATCATTTCTTTCTCTGGATGCAAATAGCATCTTCCTTTATATGTGGAAAATTGGGACATTAATTCATTGTTGGTGGAATACTTATAATTATAAAGATATTAGAGTTTATGGAGACTTTAGACATAACCTGGTTCAAACCTTTCACTATTCAGGTAGTGAAACTGGGACCTAAAGACCTAAAATTCAATAAACATTTATTAAGCACCTACCATGTACCAGGCACTGTGTTAAGTACCGGGGACACAAACACAGACACAGACACAGACACACAGACACAGACACAGACACAGACACAGACACACACACACACACACACAGAGGCAAAAGACAGTCTCTGCCCTCAAGGAATTTATCATGTAATTGACCGATGAATCATGTTTCTTTTAGTAGTATCATCGCTAGAATCTAGTCTCTGACAATCTGTTTGAATACACAAACATTTCATAGCATATATATATATATATATACACACACACACACACACACTTTCAAAATGTTTGCATATATACAATGTCTCTTTATAAAATCACCACCCTGTGAGTTGTGTAGGGCAAAGCAAGTACTATATCTCCAACTAACTCAACTTAATAGATCAAGAATCTGAGCCTCAGAGTGGTTGGGTGAATACTCCAAGGTAAATTAATGACAAAAATATGAGTGTGGAACCCAGATTACCCATTTCTCATATACCTGGGATTTTGCCTAAATTACTTATGATTTTTTTTCATTTAAAAAAACTAATTTGAAAAATTGGTTTGAAAACTAATTTGGACAAATTTGAAAAATTGTTTGTATCTAAGTATTATAATTGCTATTATTAATATTCATTTTTTCTCAGGAGAGAGACTTTAATGCAAAATCAATAATCATAGTAGATATCATTCATGTAACCTTGTATTCTTTAAAACCTGCTCTCCTCAAATATATTGTTTCATTTGCATTTCACAACACTTCTGTAAAGTAGCAGGTATTGCCATTCGTATTTTCCATATGGAGAAATTGAGGTACAGAGATTTTTAATGATTTGCCAAAATCACAAAGCCAGTGTCAATGCCAGTCTAAATCCAAAGTTCTTTATATGTATAACATAAATTTCATAGCTTAGTTAAAACCTACCTGTATGCCGTATCTGGTCTTGTAAAGAAAATGGTATAGTTCAGTTGTTTCTCGTTAACTTCCCTAATGAATGTCTTGTTTTCATTCCAGAGATGAAGAACATAACCAGTTAGTGGTCCATTTATAAATATAGGAGGCTGCCAGCTTACAAAGACTGACAGAGGACTTGGACTCTCTATCCTAGTAATCACTGGAGCTCCTGATGGAGCTGCAGAGAAGAGAAAACAGAAAATAGTCATTGCAGCATGACAATTTATGAGCAGACTATTTTGCCATCAGACGTTTATTTGTCTATTTGAGTTAGTAGATATAAAAAAAAGATTTATCAGAAAAACATTGATTTTATATTTAGATTTAGTGTTTTAATATGACTTAAGGCTCCTCTGTCCTGTATTTGTGCCACATTTCTGAAGTCTATCACTAGGCATCATTCTCCAAGTACTGGGTACAAAATTTGCTGCCAAAGGGTCAAATATCTTCATGTTTCTTCGATGTATATTGTGTCTGGACTATGGAGAAAGATAAAAATTTATTACAGATTTACAAACACACACACATTAATGGTAACACAGAGTTTCTAGCAGAAACTTGCTGCCTTTCTAAGAGAGAATATTGAGGACTACATGGAACAGACACCAAAAAAGAAAATGGAGAAGCATCAGACCACTGTAGCCAAGCCACTACAAACTCCTCAGAGCCTTATTTTATGAGGATTCACTATTACAGTCTCCCACACACTGCACTATGATTCTCACAAAAGATAAGCTGGCTTGACATTTTTACAGCAGTGCTGATTGCAGTGCTGATCTCACTAAATGCTTTTGTGTTTTCCTGCGCTGAAAGCAGAGAGCTTCTAGAGCTCATCTCCAGTGAGCAACTCTAGCTGTACTCCTCTGCCCTTATTGCTGTTGATTTCGCTAAGATGGTTGTTGAATCAGGCTAGTGAAAATGTAACTACCTCTTTAAGGCTGCACCCCATCTCTTTACTTATGTGGTTGTTTATGCTTCCCTATATTTTTCTTCACAATTTTAACCACTTAAACCAAGTCCACAATTGTTTGTTGATTAATGACTCCAGTATTTTTTTCAAACACACTGGGTGTATCACAGAAAGGGATTGAAATTAGCACAAGTATCTTTTTGGAAATATCGCATGTCTAGAATTAATAATTGTTTTACCCTGAGTCAGTTCTACACTTCCTTTTGTTTACATAGACCAAGATCTCAGCATCATCATACAGAATATTAGACAAAATTTGACAGTCACAAAATAGATGTTTTGGCCATATATACAATAGCAAACTATATATCAATTAATCAATAGGAAACACTTAAATAAAAGTGGAATTTAGAATTTGAGTGTAAATATTTTACTGAAACATTATACAAGGAAAATTTATTTTTATCAAGAATATAATCAAAGCTTCTCATAACCAAATATTTATTCTATAAACCACATTTATTTCCCAAACTATTCTTATTTTCTGTTATGTAGACATGAATATGGAGATGTATGCATATATATAGGTACACACACACACACACACACACACTTGCTACCTACATTCAACTTAAAACAGTGGTTCTCAACCTTCCTAATGCTGCGATCATTTAATACTCGTCTGTGGGCATATCTGTAGGTGGGCGCACTCACCTGGAGACGGATAGAGGAGTGGTGTCTCAGTTTCTAAGACCATCGGAAATATGTTTTACAATGGTCTTAGACAACCCCTGTGAAAGGGTCGTTCAACTCGCAAAGGGGTTGCAACACACAGGTGGAGAACCACTGACTGAAAACAATAAGAGAAAGCTATCCTACCCGTACATTGGGTAAATCTTTTATGGAATATTTTTGGTAAACAAAAAAGAATGGCACTGGTTACATGACTATGGAGGCAGATTCATAATTAGGGTGGGCTGACCAGAGCTTTTATCTACACTAATAAAGTTTAATGGGTGCCAGTAGTAGTATACATATGCCAAAGGCATACTTCTTCCATATAAGTGTCTCTTTCCTGGTCCTAAATTGCCACTACCTTCTGCCTTTCCTGAAGCGGTGACATGAACAGGATGGAAACATGCTGGTATTCTGGGGTGGACTTTGCTTCTATTGTGATCACATCCCTCTCATCTTCAAACTTCCTTTTCCCCTTCTTCCCTAGCCGCAGCTAGTCCTTTAACAATGCAAAAAATCACACTATGTCTGGGGTTCTTCCACTGAACCTCAGGTGAATCTCTCACTCATTGCCTCAGCTGCAAAAAATTCTGAATTATAGCTCTGAATGGAAGATGGGCAATCTGCCTTAGTGGAAAGCATGCCAACACTAATGATATTCTGGATCCATCAGAGTAAATACAAAAAGTAAGGGTGGCTGAAGTATCTGAGTGCTTCTGTTTGAGTGCTGGCCAGCTTATTTTGCAAGTCAGTAATGGCTGACTAAGAATTAATAATGGCTAACATTTATATAACACTTAATATGCTTGTAAAGCGCTTTACAAATATTTGCTCATTTTATCCTTACACTATCCCTTTAGGTAAGCAATATTATCACTTCCATTTTACAGATGAGAAAACAGAAGCAGACAGAGGTTAAGTAATTTACCCAGAGCTACATAACTAGTAAGTAGCTGAAGCCAAATATGGACTCAGGTTTTCTTGACCCTCATTAAGTCCTCTATCTACCATGTTATCTAGCTACCCTGCTCGTTTTACGACATAAGTCATAATTTGAAAGAATTCTCTAAAGCTAGTAACAGGTTTTGATGTAATCTAACACTCCAGATGAAACTCTTCTTTAGTTTATGCGTATCTAGCTATCTTGTTGAATCATCTTTTTCACTCATGTTCAATTCTACATGACCTCATTTGGGGGTTTCTTGGAAAAGATGCTGAAGTGTTTGGTCATTTCCTTCTCCAGCTCTACAGATGAGGAAACTGAGCTAAACAGGGTTAAATGACTTGCCCAGGGTGACATAGCTAGTGCACGTCTGAGACCAAATGCATCCTCTATTTCTATCACATGTAGTCCTTTGTATCATCTAATAGATGATTTAGCATTCTGTCACAGCTCAACAAAGCTTGAGGATGGTTCACTAACTTAAAAAGTGTGATCTATAGAAAGTCTATTAGGTCAATATACAATTTAATATAGAGTACTTAAATAGCAAGCCATGGACATACTTATTTTTATGATTGCTATGATACTATATCAGGTGTCCAAAAGTCTTGGTGTAGTTCTACACTTTAACAGCTTGAAGATGCATGAAGACTTTTGGGACATACTTTTCTACACTAAATCCTTAGCTACACTCTTACTATCTACATTCAAACCAACCAACCAACCAACCAACCAACCAACAAACAAAAACCAGTGACTTGGTTTATCATTTTTATTGAAAATGGCCAATTCAAATGTATAAAGTAGTTAAAACATTTTTCCTATTCTGGACTTAAAAAAAAAATCAGTGTTTATTTAGTACAGGGTGAAGTATTAGGGTCCAGGAAAAAGTGAAAGGATAGACAGAAGAGACCCAAACAGGAAATGATAGACCAATAGGAGAAAATACAGGTAGGCTGTTTGGTACAAAATAGCAGAAGACTTGGAAAGAAAAATGAGGAGGATTTATCTAGACGAAGGAAATAGCAGGCAACTAAGCATCAAGGACATCCGATCACAGCTAATGGAACTTCAAGTTCAGGTATAAGATTCTAATCTGTCAAAGGGCTATACTGTAACAGCAGCAAGCAAGTTAGGTCCCTAATCCCAAAAGAATTGAGCAGGAATCCAAGGAAGAGACCCATGCACTCAAGGAAGGCACTTGATTATTAGAATTTGGTCAAGGCAGAAAAGGGAAAGATATGAGTTATTAAAACTAGAATTTGAGTTCAAAATGAAATAAACTGTTCAGTTGACTAGCTGCCCCCCCCCCTTAAGAAAAGTATTCTAGAAATAGGAAGAAATTGAATATTGAAAGTGTTGTTTAACTGCTTGGCAGTTAATTTTAACCTTAGAGGGATGTAAGGGCATGGAATCTAATAGATCATTATGCTGTTACCTCGCATGGGTGTTTGGAATTGATTAACAAATGCAGTAAATTCCAATACTTTCTACTATTTGAAATTTTCAATTGCTTTTGAAAATACAAATTGCATTCTAAGCTTAAGGGTCTCTAGGTCAATCAGCCACCATCCCCCATTAGCCCATATATAAAATTTGTTGAGTAAGGAGGAGCAGTGACCAATTTTTTAATGAAGGAATATTTCAAATGAAGATCATAGTCATAGATTTAGAGCTAAAAAGGTCTTGGGAGGTCAGTTTGTTGAACCCTTTCATTTTACAAATGATAAAACTTAATCTTATAGCAGTTAGATGACTGCCAAAATTCTCACAGCAAATCTGAGAGCCAGTAGTTGAATGCCAGGCCTCTAACAAAATATACCATTCCTAGTAGTTACTACCAAATGTTTCTGAGTTTCTCCTCCTCCACTCACAAAAAAAAAGAAGTTAGTATTCCATTCAGATATGCATCCACTGGAAATATTTTCAATTCAGAACAAGTATTGCAAGTATCAACCAATAATATTACAACACTATTTCAGATTATTTACTGACGTTTCAATATAACATGATAATTTACAAGGAAAACAGAGTGTTTGATTAAATCCTAAATTTACTCAACTCATTCAGATTTAATGTCTTGATACACATGCTTTGCCCATACAATAGAATCATTATATTTTCATCAGAGTTCTAAATAAAGTAGAAAAATCCAAGATTTATTCATACATTTGTAATGTACATAGGGAAAGGAAGCTTACCACCATTTGGTTTAGTTGTGTAGGACTCACTATAATTGGAAAAATTACATAATGCACCTTTTCTGATCCAACCAACTCGGAACACATATGCAGCAAAAGGGTACAAGTTAGTCACATTATACGTTGAAAAAGGGATGGCCTGCAAAAAGATAGCTATTGTTAAATAAAAGTAGCTTATTATAAAATATAAAGATTTTTTTACTCCAAAAATAAATTTTAAAAGATGGGCTTACATACCTGGTATGTACATATTTATGCCAATATGAATTTTTCTTCATAATTTTTCATGTACAATGAATATAATTTCTCCAGAACCAATACAACAAAATTAAATAAACATACTCTATAATAATCCATAGCTTCAGAATAATTGTTTATTAATTTATTTCTTGTATAATATATATTATAGCACCTATTAAAATATTATATAGATAAAATATAGATAACACAAAATATAATAGCTATCAAAAGATTCAACTAATAACTAATTAAATATTCAACTAAAAGGAAAATATTTTCAAAATATTGACTTGGACTAATATATATTTTAGCAAAAAAAAAAATTGGGGGAATATCACTAGCTGCTTGAATAAAAATAAGCTAAACATTTACTGAGGCTATTGCTTCAACTGTCTTTTCATTTCAGTTAGTTCGGCCTAAGCCATCCCAAATGACTCACTTAATTATCCCTTTTGAGTTGCTAATGTAGATACAGTCTTAGTGTCCATAGACATCAACATAGCCAATATTTTAAAATATGTTACTAATATTCTCTTCAATCATTAAAATAAGGAAAATATGAGGCAGTACAGTGAATAGAGCACTGGCCCTGGAGTCAGGAGGACTGGAGTTCAAATCCAGCCTCAGACATTTGATACACTTACTAGCTGTGACCTTGGGCAAGTCACTTAAATCCAACTGCCTTGCCTCCCCTCCTCCAAAAAAAACAACAAAACAAAAAAATAAGGAAAATTTTTTGTGATTTCCAAACAAAGAAGTATCTGTTGTTAAAAATGACACAAGTCGGGGGCAGAGCCAAGATGGCGGCGTAGCAGCAGCAATATATCGCAGCTCTCACATAGCCACCCCCAAATACCCATGGAATAGGACTCTGGACCAACCTAGAACTTCAAAAACGCACACAGATACCTCCCACTAAAGTCAGCTCGGCTATGAGGAACCACATCAGCACCGAGAACAGAAGCCCAGGCTGTGCCCCGGGGGCGGCCGGGCGGGAGGTGCAGAGAAAGCTCTCAATAGCTCTAAGGTGAGCAGAGGATTAGCACCGGCTGGGAGGAGGGGGGATTAGCACCAGCTTCGGAGTGGGGATTGTGAAAGAGGGAGATAAGCGTCAGGCTGAAAGGTCTCCTGAGTGGAAAAGCGAAAAGACAGAGGTTTTGCACCCGCCTCC
>CM053591.1:35629891-35677339 GCA_028646515.1 Pseudochirops corinnae | reverse complement strand
AAAAAAAAAAAAAGTATGTTACTATCCATGTTTATAATGCACATAATATTTACATAGAATATAATACTTATACAAAAGTAGATTTTTTTTAAAAAAAAAGAAGATATTTGATCCTATAGTTAAACGAGAGTACTTGGAGCTGTTATGAGTAAAGGAGTGACCTGGTCAGATATGCATTTGTAGAAAATAAATATGACAGCTATACCAATAATGGATTGAAAAGAGGAGAGACTTAAGGCAAGGAAATAAATTAGGAGACATTAGTTACATTCCAGGTGAAAGGTGATGGCATCCTGAATTAGAGGTATAAGCAAAAAGAGGGAGATAGAAGAAATGATGTGAAAATAGAAACAGACTGGATTTGTGGGCTAAGGCAAATTGAGGAGTTAAGGATAAGCCCACAATTGCAAAACTAGGTGATTGAAAGTACGAGGGTATACTCAAAAGAGACAAAAAAGTTTATAAGAGAATTCTGTTTGATAGGCAAAGGTAGTATAATGACAACCCAAATGTTCCTACTTATTCTGTGATGAAAAGCACATGTGCATATGTCTATTCAGTGGTCACTGACTTGGAGTTCAGAGCCCAACTTCTGAAGCATCTCTCTATCAGCTGTGAGGTGATGGAGTTTGTGGGTGGAATAGGATTTTTCCTACTTTGCTACTGAGGGTTGTAGGGGTTGAGTTATTTTATAACTACCCAGGAAAACCATGCTCAGGGCAGCTACATGAAAACCAGTAGTAGGAAGAGATAAAGTATGGGAATGTTGGAGAAAGTATAATAATTGTGTTGGAGACAAGTCCAAGATTTTATTAGGGGAGGAAAGAGAGGATTAATTCATCACCATTGGTTAATCACGTATCCTTTAAAGTCAAGCCAAAGCTTCTTTGGGTTTATTCTATGTCTCTGGTTTTATAAGTTGCTGATTTAGATCAAAATGGTATTCTAATTTACCAGTTTCACAAAAAAAAGTAATTCTATATATTGAGTTGCCATATTGTCAAGGATACCTATATTCATAATTGGTCTTTAATGTTCTCAATAATGAAAAGTTCTGTTTTAGCATAATTTTAGTAAGAATAGAAAAAAATATTCATAGAAATGGTGATTTCCCCTAAGGAGGCATGGTCACTGAATTTAAAGAGGTGTACTCAAATATCAAGACCAAAAATCTTGGTTAAAAATTAATCAGTGCATACAGGATGGCAGTGTCATCTTAGATGTGTATGGGGGAACACTGTTAGAGTCATAATCATGATTTTGCAATTGATTAATCAAATAATCCTATTCTGTCATTTGAAAACTCTTGTTATCAATATATGCAAATTGTATCTATAAGGATGACAACATTTTTTCAATTCAATATTTATCAAGCACCTATCATTTGCAAACCACTGTTCTAGGCACTTAGGATATGAAAAAAATAATGAAACAGTCCTGCATTTAAGGAGTTTATATCCTCTGAAATGGAACATTGGATTTAGACCTATATTTTATATGACCTATTTTTTTTAAACCCAGAGTTCCTGTGCCTTTTATTATTTATTTCATTTTGACCATAAAACTCAAAACTAAGCACAGAAAATGTTGTAAGCCTCCATTTTCTCCTGTAGAAGAGAAAGTATTTAGGCAAAATAATTGCTAAAACTCCATCAACCCAGTTCTAAATTCTCTAATCTAAACTAATTAACTCTTATCATTTGAAAGGAAAACAGTCAACATAGGACAGAGAGATTTATACATATATATATATATATATATATTTCCATGTATCTGCATACACATATGTATATATACATATACAAATATATGTTATATGTATTAACCTCAAATACTTCACAAACTTAGTAAGGGAATAGCATTGTCAGACCTATGCTGTAGGAAAAAAATAAGATAATTTCAAACTTGTTTGAGGCAGTAAATATATATTCTTTGCTTCCATAAGTTTATTTTTCAAATCCCTTAAGGCAAATTCTATGGTTTTTCACTAATATCTATCTTATTGTAGGCGCCACATGTAATAATAATGATACACACAGTTATATAGAACTTTAAATTTTATAAAATACTTTCTTGGCAACATGCCCATGACATAAATAGGGTACTTAATATAACTCCCATTTTAACAATGAAAAAAGTGTCACAGAATGGATAATCATCTTACCTTAATTTACACAGGAGATAAAAATTAAAGCCAGGATTCAAACTCCTAGCATTCCTGGATCCAAGTCTAAATTCCCTGCCTCTAGTTACTTTGTCTCTTTGATGTATGAATATCAAAACCATAATGTTGCTAATCTAACTGGATAGCTCAGGTCAAATGTGAGGCAGTTCTACTAACTTTAACAGTTCACATCATAAGCTGGGTCTACTAATGGCTTCAAACTGGAAAAAAAAACATTCTCTAACATCTAGTGCTGACCTCTTCATTTTCTTAAAAACCAATTTACTTGCAGATAGGGACAAAAAGGGAGGGTATGCATACTGGTGAGAATTATGAAACAAAGATTAATGAATAGTACTTGTCAAAGACTTGCTGAAGTAAAGTCTTTTGCTCAGTCTATCTGATATAGCAGTAATGCATTCACTAGATAGAATGTGGAACATATGAATGGAATCCTGCCAGGACCCTGAACTAGGAGAATGTGACTGCTGGTGGGGTAGTAATGCACTTTGCAAACCTCTGCTTAATAAAGCCTGCCAACTCACCCTTCACAGACCTCATTTTTCCTTTCTGTCAACTGAATCGAGGTGGCATTTCTAGGTGATAAAGGATAGAGAAGGTATGCAAGAGATTCAAGTTTCTTATTTCACTATTAATTTTCCAATACTTTATGACTCCCTTAGGGTCTGCATAGAATCTAAGAGAAATTAAATTTAGGTTGGGCCTAAAAGAAATTGAACCAATTGATCATGAAAAAAATACTGTTTCAAATGCAAGATACAAACCACTAGTTCTATAATATTTTAGAAAGCTGTTATTCACCATTAGACACACAGTGTTAGTACCACTGGTTCCCAATCTGTCAGTCAATAAGCCTATGATACTAATATGTGCTGGGGATACAAAGAATGGCAGAAAGACAGTCCCTGCTTTTAAGAAATCCTGAGTCTAACTGGAGAGATGACATGAAAACAATTATGAAGAAACAAAAATCTATGCAGGATAAATTCTAGATAACCAATAATAAAAAAAGGCACTAACTTTAATGGGAAATCAGGAAAGGCTTCTTGTAGAAAGTGGGACTTGAGTCAGAACTTGAAGGAAGGGCCACGAGACGAACACGGGGAAGAAGGGCATTCTAGGAATGCAGGACCTGCCATTGAAAATTCCCAGAATGAGAAGATGGTGTGTCTTGAGCAAGGAACAATTAGGAGGCCATGTCAGCAGATTACAGAATACAGGAAGGGGAATAGGTATAAGAGAGGAAAGCAGAATTTTAAAAGCACAATGCAAGTTGTAAATTATAGGATCCTTGAGAATATGGACTGGTCTTTTTTTGCTCTATACACTTCAACAGACATTTGTAAGGTGACTCTTTCAGGCAAGGTACTATACTAGGAACTGAGAATGCAAAGATGAAGCAAAAGTCAGTGAGTATGCTCAAGGAGTTTACTTTCAGGTATGGGAATAAACTCCAAGTTCAATGAGTTGAATATTAATGCAAAGAAGTTAAGAGAGAGAGATAAAATCTTGGGAAAGGAGATAGTATCTGAGATAGGTTGCGACAGAAGAGCAGGATTTTAATAGAGATGTAATGAACATTTTAGATTTGAAGAATATTATACACAAAGGCAAAGAGCTAGGAAAATTAGGGGATCAAACTTTTTTATGCTCATCTTCTCAAAGAATTTGGGTTCTCAATAGACATCCAGGTAGATGAATACCCACTATAACATACTCAACAAGTGCTCAGTCATGTTGGTCCACATAGAGTAGATTTAGCTGTTGTTAGAACTGTACTAAAATCCTTTCCAGCTCAATAGAAATTCCCAGAATTTATGCTACTCTGCCATTACTCTTGAGATTCCAGTATCATCTCTGAATAGCAGATTGTTTGGCACATCTTTAAGTGTTTAATAAATGTCTGTTGACTTTACTGGATTATGACAAAATGACAGAAATGAGGAGAACATTCTTGAGGAATTAAATGGAAGAAATAAGCAAGCTATAGCATATTTCTAGCTGTGACATACTTGAGAAATTAACTAAGGCATCATACCCAGGAAATTTATGGTCAGAAAAGGAGGTGGACTGGTCATGTAGAGAGTGTGAGGGAAAATAGATAGATAGTCCAAGTATTGCATTGGTACCCATAAAATGTCAAAAAGATCCAAGAGAAAGTTTTAATTACATAGGGACAATATTGACAATGATCATAGGGGATGAGATGTGCAAATAACTGGAGATGAATACAAAGGAATAGCATTCTTGTCAGAATTACATGAGGTCCATTAAGACCTAGTATAAGACAAGACTAGAGAAGAATTTTTAGGACAGTAAAAAGATTTTCTACTTTGGGACAAAATGTGATTTTTTTAAAAAAAGAATTTTTTTTTTAAAGAAAATTTGTTGGATGAGGTAATAATGACTGATTACATGAAATGGCAAAATGATTTGTATTTCATTTATTTTTGTTTTCTCCACCAAGAAAATTACCTATTAACTATTAAAGATGCAATAAAATGATCCAATGGTTAGCAAAAGTCCAAAATAAATGAGGTGATAGTTAGACAGCACCTCATTACCTTCCATGATTTCAAATGGTCTGGCTCAAAGGAACTATATTTGAAAGTACATAAAAACTATAATCAATACACACACACACACATATTGAAAGTATTGACAGAAGTTATTTCTGAGACAATGCCAGTGATATTATAGGAGAATAAGGAAAGGTACTTCAGGAGCCACAGGACTAGAGATTAGAAACTATCATCCCAAATTTTTAAAAAGGGAAAGAAATGGAGTCCAAAAATTACAAACCAATGATTGCTTTTCCTAGAAAATTCTAGAATGTCTCATTAAAGGGATGGATTAGGAGCCTTTAAAAAAGGTACTGCTCATACCTAAGATGATACAGAGGGATTCCTCAACAATGGGTTAGGCTAAAATAAATTCATTTATGATTTTGACCCTGTAACCAGATTAATTGATTGACGTGTATTTATAATATGCCTGGATTTCAGAATGAATTTAACAAAATCTCTCTTGATATTCTTATAAACAAGTTGAAGAAAATAGGATTACATAGATGGAGTTATGTTGAGTGGAATGAGTTGAATGACCAGATTAAAGAGATCCTTTTATCCCTGAAAAATCAGGTAGTAACTGTAATGTGCTCAAGTCAGACCTCATATAAAATATTTCATTCAATTTAGAGTAGATGCTGAAAAGTTAAAATACATCTAAAAAGACCAACCTAGATCATAAGGGCAATAGTGCTTATAACCTTTTAAGGAGGACTTGTTGTAAGAAAATTCTTATTAATTAGAGACATCTAAAAGTGGAAAGGGTTACCATACAAGACAACAAGTTTTCCTTCATTGAACATCTTTGATGGTAGTTAGATGATCAATTGTGGGAGATAATGTTGAAGAGCTTTGTCTTTAATTAATGGCTCAACTCAGGAGTGTCTGGGGTACCTTTCAACTAATGAAATTCTATGATATTGCTTCACAAAGCATTTCTTTATAACAATGATGTGAAGTAAGTTCTTTCTTAAAGCATATATTAGATGTTAGATAGGGACTCTTCTAATATTGTTTAGAAATAATTTTTTTTCCAGTTTTGGACAAAATTTCACCAATTATAATTTTGTACTTTGATGCAATGCCTTTTTTTTACTGAGCAAGATCCAGATATTAAAAAAGAAAGCTAAAACAGAATAGTATATGCTGTTAGATGTGAATACATATAAAATTGGCCCTGGGAAATGTGAACAAATAGAAATTAATAGAAGGGTATTTGTTCTGATTTTTTTCATTTCACATTATAAGTTTTTAAAAAAATTTTGTTTATCCTGTAGACAGATAATTTTATAGACTGGTACTAATTTCCCTTGCTACCAAATTATTAATTTGCCCATGTGGCAGCATTATTCATTAACAGCACCATAATTCATTAATGAATAATGTATTATAGGTAAAAAAAGGTCTTTAAATATATTTTCCTTTTGGTCCTTGTCACAATTTTGTGAAGAAGATAACATAACTATTATTACTTCCATTTTAAAATGAGAAAACCAAAGTTTAGAAAAGTTAAGTAACTTTCTCAGACAGTTAATAAGTGAGAGTTTGGAGTTATTTTTGCTACATCCTGTTTTCACTATTAAATAAATGAAAACACACACTAGCTTAAAGAATATTTTTTATAAATGTCTTGAATATATAGGAAATACACTAATTTTTTTCAGAAGGTATTTCTTGTGGCCTATAGTTATTTATATCTATTATCTGCTGATATTTTAACTGGAACCTCATCTGGACATTCTCAAAAAATATTTCAGTAATACACATTATTTTAAATACTGGTTATGTCAGGGTACTATCTTTGTATTTCCTATTGAAATTCTCCATTTCAAATATTCTCAAAAATAATAAACTGTATGGCTTTTCAAAAAACCCACTTTTTCAAAGATAGATTCTTATAACACAATTGTGTTTATTGATTTGTGAAGTATATTCAAAAGACACTGAAATTCTTATGTCAAATAGCCATTTCCAATTAAAAAGTTTCCCCCCCAAAGTTCAAATAATGAAATAACTTGTTTTCACGTTGATTGTGAAAACAAAAAAATTATTTGTCACACACATTCTTTGCTTTATCACAATATAAATTCTTTAAATCTTACTTAATGAATGGTCCCTCAAAAGAAAAAAAAATCTGCATAGGACTTTTAAAAAATGTGACTATTACATCTCTTGAATGCAGCTGACTTTGTCTGATCTCAGGGCTACAAATTGCCTAAGGGTGATTTAAAACAGAGCCTCCCCCAGCCTTCTCCATAGATTTTTCTTCCTTATGCAAAACAATTTATGTAATACCTTCTTGAAACAGATTCTTGCAGGAGATTTCTTACCATTTGAAATATATTTAACTCTATTCTGCCCCTGACCCTTGTAGATTTTTAGAATAATGCCCACTCTCTATTGATGTTCTAATAAATCTTATCTTTGACTGAAAGAAGGCTTAGATCAAATTCATTGGTATCACCATTTTGCGGGCCCAGAACCTCTAAACCTCAACACTTGCACTAGCTGTACATTAAAGAAAGGAAAAAAATTATACAAGATTTTAGGAAATTATGTTTTTCTCATCTCTGGATGGGTTAGGGTTTTAATTTGCATTTGTCTTGTGATTTGCAATTTGGTCCATTTTTTTCTGTTGTTGGTAGTTGCATTTTTTGTTTTGAAAACTCTTCATATCATTTGACCATATATCCTGGGAAGTGGATCTTTTTCTAATAAATTTATTTATTCTTAACTCTTATCCAATTCCTTATACATTTTGGCTATCAGACTCCTACCAGACAAATTTATTATATTTATTTCCCAGGTAACTATTTCCCTTCTAATTCTAACTAAATTGATTGTGCTTTCTAAAGAGCTTTTCAATATTATGTAATTGAAATTGAAATTGAATCATAATCTCTTTCCCTTGTCCAGTCAAGAACTTTTTTCTACCCACATTTTTAAAAGGTATCTCTTGAACTTCTTTAATTTGTTTATGATATGAACCTTTAATATTTAGGTCATGCATCCATTTGAATGAAGGAACAGAAACATTTATATTAAGCACTTCCTATGTCTCAAGCACTATGTTAAGTAATGGTGGTACAATCCGTTCTCTTGAAGGACTGATACTCGATGG
Organism: Pseudochirops corinnae; assembly: GCA_028646515.1. Classification (NCBI taxonomy): domain Eukaryota; kingdom Metazoa; phylum Chordata; class Mammalia; order Diprotodontia; family Pseudocheiridae; genus Pseudochirops; species Pseudochirops corinnae. Next base: position 35,669,466 of record CM053591.1, on the reverse strand, counting down.
GAGGTTGACTGGAAAAAAATTAAACTACGGTCTCAGGAAAGACTTCCTAACAATTGGACCTAAACAAATGTACAATGATCTGTCTTTCAATCATTGGAGGTCCTCGAGCAGAGGCTTATTTAACACTCAGGTGTGTTTGAAAAGAAATTCTGCTTAAGGTATGGATCATACTAGATAGTTGCTATAGTTCATTTTAACAGAGTACTTATGTGATCATATAGAAATACTAGGGGGAGCGAGGTGGCACTGACTCTGGAATCAGGAGGACCTGAGTTCAAATCTGGCTTAGACACTTGACACTAGCTGTGTGACCCTGGACAAGTTACTTAACCCTGCTTGCATCACAACAAATGAACAACAACCAAAAAAAAAAATCCAAACAACTTAAAATGTTTTCATATTTAAGAATACATTTTTCCAATATATATCAAACACAGACAAAAATCATTCTTTGAATACAAGCCATTTGGTTTAATTTTGGGGGCATTTTAAAGTTGTAAGTATCATGGAAGTATACAATAAGATTAAGATGATCTGGGTTCAAATTGTGGCTCTGACAAAGGTGCTGTTGGGTGAATCACTCAACATCATCTTAAGTTCTGCCTCCTCACCTATAAAATTTGGAGGTTAGATCAACTGACCTCAAAGATTCATTATAGCTTTCAACTCTTTCACTTCAGAAAGTATAAATTTTATTTTAAAACTAAGGAAACAATGGTTAAGAAAGGTTAAAGAGTTTACTCTGCCAGTTAATGGTAGAACAGTACATGAAACTTGGATCTTCTAACTTGGATCTTCTACACACACACACACACACACACACACACACACACACACACACACATACACACACACATACACACACACACAGAGTATTTTATTTTCCCCAATTACATGTAAAAACAATTTTTAACATTTGTTTTTAAAACTTTGAGTTTCAAATTTTTTTCCTTTCTGCCTTCTCCACCCCACCCCCTCATTGAGAAAGCAAGCAATTTGATAATAGGTTACACATATGTTGTCAAGTAAAACATATCCATAATGGTCTTATTATGAAAGAAGATGTAATAAAAAATTTCAAGAAAAATAAAGTAAAAAATTATGTTTCAATCTGTATTCAGACACCATCAGTTCTTTCTCGGGGGATGGATAGCATTTTCATCACAAATCCATCAGAATTGCCTTGGATTATTGTATTGCTGAGAATAGCTAAGTTTTTCACAGTTGTTAATCTTACAATATTGCTATTACATTGTCCACAGTACATTTCACTTTGTATCAATCAGCTCATGCAAGTTTTTCCAGGTTTTTGTGAGAGCATTCTGATCATCATTTCTTATAGTACAATAATATTGCAACATAATCACAACTTGTTTACTCATTCCCCAATTGATAGGCATTCCCTCAATTGCTAATTCTTTGCCCCCAGAAAAAAGGCTGCTATAAATATTTTTGTACATATAGCCCATTTTCCCTTTTTTGAATCTCTTTTGGGATACAGACCCAATAATGATATTTCTAGGTAAAAAGTTTTATAGCCCTTTGGGCATAGTTCCAAATTGCTTTGCAGAATGGTTGAATCAGTTAACAAGTCCACTAATAGTGCATTAATGTCTCATTTTCCCCATATCCCCTCCAACATTTGTTATTTTCCTTTTCTGTCCTATTAGCTAAACTAATAAGCATGAGGTAATACCTCAGAACTGATTTAATTTGCATTTCTTCAGTCAACAGTGAGTTAGAGAAGTTTTTTTGCTATAGTTATAGATAGCTTTTGATTATTTCATCTGAAAGCTGATATCTTTTGATCATTTATCAATTGGGGAATGGCTTTCCTTTTTATAAATTTGACTCAGTTCTCTATATGTTTGAGAAGTGAGGTCTTTATCAGAAAAACTTCCTTCAAAATTGTTTCACCGTTACTACTGATAACTATATTCTCCTCATCCTATTCCCCACCTCCGGTTATTCTATTTTCTCTCTTTTCACTCTGTGCCTCCTCAAAAGTGTTTTGCTTCTGACTATACCCTCCCCAATCTGCCCTCCTTTCTATCATCCCCCCCCGATATGTTCTTTTATCTCCTTCCATGCCTACTTTCCTATAGAGTAGCCCTGAACAACATACAACCCTTGGGGTGCTTGTGGTCCACCAAAGAATTTTGAATGGCCCACAAAAAAATGTAGTGTTGCCTCTGCACATGCTCCTGTTTACAACATGATCCCATGGCAACCAACTATTGTCAATCTCTCTCTAACCTAACCTACCTGCAGCCCAAAGAAGTTTACAAGTTTTGCAGGTCTGCTGTAGGGTAAGATAGATTTCTATACCCAACTGAGTGTGTATGTTATTCCCTCTTTGTAAGATTCATTCACTCCCCCTTATCTCTCTCCTCCTCCCAGTGAAAAAGCTTTTTTCTTGCCTCTTTTATGTGAGGTAATTTATCCCATTTTACCTCTCCTATTCTCTTTCTTCCAGTACATTCCTTACTCACTGCAAAGCCACACACTTTCCAGAGGACTGCTGCTATGAACAGCTTTCAAAATTCTGATTACATAGTATAGTGAGCTTTCTATTTATTCAATAACAAATCAGAGCAAAACATTCATAGAAAAGCAATATACAGCATTCACAATGTTACAATTTATCACAGAAAATCAAAATACAGCATTCACCACGTCACAACTTGACAAATAATCACTAAAATGGCCATATAGTTTTCACCAAAGTGGTCACATAGTTTTAAACAAAGTACATTCATTTAGTCAATCACAAAATCCTTAGTTCAATCACAGAGTACAAAAGGCAAAGTTCTCCACTCCTAGGTCACAGGAAATCATAATCTTCTCAGTCAGTCCACAGTATCCAAGTAAAGTCTTCTTTCAGCTTGACTTGAGGATGGCTCTCAGTTTTCATGGCTCCTCTTCTGTGGTTCCAACACCAACTGTCAGCTGGGTTCAAAGGCAGGAGCTCCCAGTTCCTTGTCCAGCTCCTTGTCCAGTTCTTCATCCAGTTCCCATTCCATATTGAAGCTCACAGTGTCAAGTCCACCTCAAGTCCTTCACAGTTACTGTTTTTGGGAAGACAAAGCTTAACAGAGCCAAAACAACATTCTTACACATTGCCTGCACCATCATTAATTCACTATCTGCTTGTGAAATCAGCTCAGACTCACCAACAAGGTCTGAGAACTCAACATAAATCATCAACATAGAAATGAACACAGACCCAAAAACAAGGTCCAAGAGGTCAGCACAAATCATCAATGTAGAAATCAACAAAGACCCACAAACAAGGTCCAAGAGGTCAATACAAATCATCAGTAAAGTCCCAGGACCTCCAAAACCCTTCTTCAGGACTTCTGTAAACAGACAACCAGAAAGTCCTCTTTCAGGACTTCCAGTAAAGTCCCAGGGCTTCTGTACAAAGTGTCACAAACAAACATCAAAACAGACAGAGCAGACAAACAGAGTGCCAGGATACCACAAGTTTTCTCCTTCCTGACTGCCACCACAAGAGTCCTCTTCTTAGTTCTGTTGTCTCTTGCCTCGGCCTGTCCTCATATATGGTCATTAGCTCCTCCCCTTCCTGTTGCAGGAGTTCATGAGTTCTAGGATTCACAAGTTTTGGGGTTCACATGTTTTGTTTCTTAACAGACTTGATACAAGGCTCAAAAGAAACTTGAACTGAAACAAGGTGTTAGTTCAACAGCTGAAATGAGGTGTGAACTACTTCTATACTTGCCATTACACTCATCCCCTAATTTTATTTTTTAGAAATCATCAGTGATATTCAACTCATATTCATGCCATCTGTCTATACATACTCCTTCTAACTACCTTAAAAATAAGGAAGTTCTTATGAGTTACATGCATCATCTCTCTATGTAGCAATGTAAACAGATTCTTATTAAGTCCCTTATGATTTCCCTTTCCTGTTTACATTTTTATGCTTCTCTTGAATCTTGTATTTCAAAGTCAAATTTTCTATTCACCTCTAGTCTTTTCATCAAGAATACATTAAAGTCTTCCATCTTGTTGAATGTCCACCTTTTCCCCTGAAGGGTTATACTCAGTTTTGCTGGGTAGGTGATTCTTGGTTGTAATCCTAGCTCTATTGCCTTTTAGAATATCATAATCCAATCTCTCTGATCCTTTAATGTGGAAGTTACTAAATCTTGTGTTATCCTGACTGTGACTACATAATAATTGAATGATTTCTTTCTGGCTGCTTGCAATATTTTTCTCCTTGAATTGGGAACTCTAAAATTTGACTATAATATTGCTGAGAGTTTTCATTTGGGGATTTCTTTCACAATTTAATCAGTGGATTATTTCAATTTCTATTTTATCCTCTGATTCCAGAATATTAGGGCAATTTTCCCAGATAATATCTTGAAAGATGATGTTAAACTCGTTTTTTTTTATTATGGATTTCAGATAGTCCTGTCATTTTAAAATGATTTCTCCCAGATCTCTTTTCCAGGTGAATTGTTTTTCCAATGAGATATTTCACATTGTCTTCTATTTTTTCATTCTTTTAGTTTTGTTTTATTGTTTCTTAATTTCTCATAAAGTTGTTAGCTTCCATTTGCTCCATCCAATTTTTTTTGTTGCCAGAGGTTTTTATTTTTTTATCTTTTCAAAAAAATCTCTTTAATCTGGTAAACTCAGCCAAATATTCAACAGACATTAAAGTAACTAACTCTTTTAAGCAACTTTTCTCGGCAAATAAATCATAGATATCCTCTAGCATCTTATTCATATAAATATAATTAATAATGTATATAAGTATGCATATGTATACAAGTAAATATAATGGAATTAAACTCATAGTTCTAGTTAGAATATTAACCTTGAAAAACTTGTCCTGTAATTTTAACTTGATTTCAAACACCTTTCTTGTTATTAAAATTAAGTCTCCAAGCTTTGGGGCCGCTTTTCTTTAATGAGAACTCTTTAAAAATATATATTAATTAATTTATTTTTAGTTTTCAACATTCACTCCCATAAGTTTTAAATTTTCTCCCTCTTCCTCCCACATTCTTCCCTGAGACAACATGCAATATGATAGCTCCATTCTAATTTATAAGGAATTATTCTCTTCAGTGAGCTTTTGAACCTTTTTTACCATTTGACCAATTTGCTTTTTTTTTTCTTTTTTTCCAAATCTACTTCTGAAGATATTCTTCTCTTCTTTGGCTTTTTGGATCTCTTTTACCATTTGGCCTACTCTGTTTTTTAAAGTGTGTTTTCTTAAGTTTTTTTTTTGTTCTCCTTTACCAAGCCATTGACTTGTTTTTCATGATTTTCTTACATCACTCTCATTTCTCTTCCCAATTTTCCTCTACTTCTCTTACTTTATTTTAAAATACTTTTTTGAGCTCTTCTATAGCCTGACACCAATTCATATTTTTATGGAAGGCTTTGGATGTAGAAGCTTTGATTAGTCATCTTTTTCTGAGTATATGTTTTCATCTTCCTTGTCACCATAGTAACTTTCTATAGTCAGAGGTCTTTTTCTCTCCATTGTTTGTTCATTTTCCCAGCCTATTAGCTGACTTTTAACTCTTTGTTAAAGTACGGATCCATTTCAAGAGTGGAGGGCACACTGTCTTAAGCTTCAAGGGTTTTGTGTGCTTATTTTCAGAGACATTTCTAAGGACTCATATGTTTTCAGTTCATTCCAAAGTGGTATGATCTAACAAGAGATGTTTCCTACTCTCTTGACCTGTGCTTTGGTCTGTGAGAAACTACAACCACTCTTTTCTACCTTGGAACTCTGAGGAGGGCTCCCCCTCCCCTGTGGCTACAAGCTCTGCTGTGCTAGTGCTTCTCCTTTTGGGACTGCCATAGAGATCTGCCTGCATTTCCCTGTTTTCCTTCCTCACCTTGGTGCAATAGACCTTTTCTTCTGACTTCTCAAGTTGTCTTGGGCTAGAAATTTGCTTTACTCTCTCTTTTTCTGTGTTCTATTGCTCTAGCATTTTTTTAGAAAACTTTTTAAAGGTATTTGAAGGGATTTTGGTGAGAGCTCAGGCAAGTCGCTGCCTTTTACGCCACCATTTTGGCTCTGCGCTCAAAGGTTAATGTTCTTTTGTACTTATTTATTTATTTATACTTATATTTTAATACTTTATACTTTTTATGCACTATATATATTCAGAAGATTCTTGGAACCAGTGATTCTCAAACTTTTTTAGTATAAGGAACATTTAAGTAGGACAGAACATGTCAGAGATTTTCTACTTGACCAAGTCCAATTTTACAAACTAAAAATAAATGAATAGAAATCCAAATACACACACACACAGTGTGATGTTTATTATTTTTTTTGTTTTATGGCTTTTGTTTTGTTTTATCAATAAACTCTAATCTTCAGTCCACATTTGTTGGCCTCATTACAAAATATAGCTCCCATGTTATACATACAACTTTACTTCCTCATTTTCTCTGAGATAAATTTTCTATAATAACCTGGCTGTAAAGGTTAAACAGAAAGGACCAGGTTGCTGCTCAACACAGTTTAGCACTTCCTACAACTAGGAAAGGCCTTAGCCAATTCTAGGGAATGATGGATTCAGGAGGGAGGCAAATGGGCAAAAAACAGATGAACCAGTAATATAAAAGAGCGCCTAGCGTCTTAGTACTGGAAAAATGAACCTTATTCTACGCAGAGGGATCTTTGCCTGTAGTAGCAATTTCCATTTAAAAACCAAAACATTTAGGAAGTTTAATGACAGAATTAGATGCGTAAAAATAATTCTTGATTTTTTTCTCAAAAAATTGGTAACACCATCTTCTGGAGTCACTATGCTACTTTATCAACACTAACAGAATACACATACTACCACTACCCCTCACCATGGAAATATTCCCCTTTCCCAATCAATTCCCCATTGTCCAGTTCACCAGGCACTGAATACTCATATTCAGATGAATGAATTTCCTCTCCATTTCCCTCCGACTCTGACAGGGGTAGGCTTTAGTCTTACTTCATTCTGATCCTTGGATTCCACTACCTTCTTCTTAACAAAAAAGTGAGAGAGCTCCATCTGCTCTGCCATCATTCCCAGAAGTCCTTAAGGGCTTGCAATTTGAACGACTACTTTGTCTGACAAATCCAGAATTTATTATTTCAGCCATCGAGAAGGTTAGTTCCATCAAAACAAGAATGGCTGGCTACTTTATTTATATCCCCAGCACTAATACTTAGCATATAATATGTGCTTAATTTTTTTTTTCCATTCCATGATAAGGATTCATAAGAGAAGAATACATAAAATACCACACATAAGAAATCTTAATCTATACTATTTTTCTTCATAACAATAATTCAAGGTATCTTATTCTGAAGAGAATTCTGAAAAAAGTCAAATCACATTATAATTAAAAACAATTTTGAATTATTAGTAGGTATATTATCTGAAAAGTTTATCAGACTTTGGAAACTTTCTCTTTGAAAGTCTTCTACAGATTTTTAAAAGCCATAGTCATTTTTCTATGTACTAAGTTTAGCATATTAGATTCATTCCTCTGTCTTTGGGACAGTGATTATTTGCATAATAGAGCTTTGTTTTCCTTTATCCAAGATTGGTGTGAGTTACTGCATAATTTTATTAGAATATCCCTGCAACTCATATTAAAGTCAGAATTAGTAAGTAATGTTGGCAAAATACCATTGACACTGCAAATAATCTTGATTTAATTCTTCATTTCCAGTAAACCATGAAAAAACTGTTAAATTTTATTTTGAGACACTGTCTTTAAGGATAGGGGTTAATATACTTATTTACTCATTTAAAAAAAAATTAGTGTGTACTATGTGCAGGGCACTTGGGAAATACAAAAATAAATTAAACAAGTATACAAACACAAATGGTTGGTTGTTGTCCTTCATTCTCGATGAAGACCAAAATGACATCGCCATGCTAGAGTCAAGTTACAGTGTGTCCCACTGTGGCTGCTGAGATCAATATGAGCTTCAGATGTTCAACCACAGGTTGGGCACAAATTGTTCCTGTGAACATTTGGGGTAGAGTCTCTAAATCTGTACATCTTACATTTCTTTTGAGCTATTTCAATTTTAGTTTGCTGTCAGAGCACAGCATCTTCTCTAATGCAGGCACACCATGCTTAGTGGGCCTGTGACAATGTTTCCCATGTCACACAATCAATCCTAAAGTTCTTAAGAGAGACCTTGAAAATGTCCCAGTATCACTTCTCATCACCATGTGAACACTTGTGCTGTGTGAGTTCTTCATATAGTTGTCTTTTTGGAAAGAATATATTTTGAATTTTAACAACATGGCCAGACAATCAGAGTTGTGTTCTCTGAAGTAGAGTCTGAATGCTAGGCAGTTTAGTTCTAGAAAGGACTTCAGTGTCTAGTATCTTAGCCTGCCAGGTGATCTTCAGAATATTCCTTAGATAATTCAAATGGAAGTGATTCAGTTTCTTGCCATGACACTGGTATATTGTACAGGTTTCAGAGGTATACAACAATGAAGTAAGCACAATGGCCCTGTACACCTTCAGTTTGGGAGTCAGTCTAATACCTCTTTTCTCCTATACTTTCCTTCAGAGCCTCCCAAACACTGAACTAACTCTGGGAATGCATGTGTCAACCTCATTATCAATGTGTATATCCCTGGAAAGTACATTACCAAGTTAAATAAATTTATCCACAGCATTCAAAACTTTTCCATTTGCTGTAAATGATGGTTCCACATATGGATGGTGTGGTGGTGGTTGAGGAAGTATGTATGTTTTCTTGGTGTTCATTGTTAGGCCAAAATTAGCACAAGTAGCACAGAATTGATCCATACTTTGTGACATCTCTGCTTCACAGGTTGTATTTAGTATACAATCACCTTCAGACAGGAGATCATGCACCAATACTCCCTCCACTTTAGTCTTGGCTTGTAACCTTTACAAGTTGAAGAATTTACCATCATTATGGTAGCTGACCTTGATGTCATGTTCATCCTCATTGAAAGCATTTGACAACATGACTGAAAACATAATGCTTCAAATCATGGGGGCAAGCACACAGCCTTGTTGCTAACTTGGAGGGAAAGTTGAGCTAACATTTGGCAACTGTGAAGCATAAATGGAGTGCGCAACTATCAGAGGTTTGGTGTATTTGCTCATCTGGGTCAGAATACTCATAATTATCATGACTGGTTTGATAAAAATGATGGAAAAATTCATAAGCTGCTAAATTAAAAATGAGAACTCCACAGGGTTTACCAGCAGGAGAGTTCATCTATCTCTAAGAAGACAGCATTTAATTCCATTAAAAGTAAAGTACAAGCAAAGTTTAGAGAGATTCAGGATTCTTGACTCAATTAAAAAAAAAAAAGATGAAATTCAGTTTTATGCAGATAGTGACAATCCAAAGCACTTTTATGATGCCCTGAAGGCTATTTATTGGCTGAAGACCTATGGTACATATAAACTATTCAATGTTGATGGAATCGCATTGATTAGTGATAAGGACATGATCCTAGAGACATGGGATGAACATTTCCATAGTGGCCTAAACAGAAAATCATCAATGCTGAGGCCACTGACTATCTACCTCTGGTTGAAATAAATCCCTACATAACTGAAATTCCAACTGGAGAAGAAGTTTCCTTTCTTTTCCTTTCCTGTGGCAAAGTACCTGATGTTTATTCTATTTCAGCTGAGATTTACAAGGTAAGGGGCCCATTGCTTATACAAAAGCTGTCTGAAATTTTCTAGGTTATGTGGCAAGAGGAGGTTATCCCCCAGGAGTTCAAGGATGCTTCCATTGTTCATCTCTATAAAGGCAAAAGAAATAAATTGTCCTGTGACAATCACAGTGGAGGGATCTTTGTCTTAGTCAGTGCTGGCAAGATTCTTGCTAGAGTCCTCTGTAATAGGCTGGTCCTTCACCTGGAAGGTGGTTGTCTACCTGAGAGCCAGTGTGACTGCAGAAAGAACTGAGGAAAGGGTGATACTATGTTTGTTGCCTGACAGCTCTAGGAGGAATGCCAGGAGCAGAACAAAGGCCTGTACACAACATTTGTAGATCTGACCGAGGCCTTTGATATTGTTAGCTTTGAGGGTTTATTGAAAATTATGTTAAACTTTGGTGCCCTGGAGAAGTTCATCAGCATTGTACATCAATTGCATGCTTGCCCAGGTTCTGGATGATGGACAATGCTCTTGTGCTTTCCCAGTAACCAATGTAGTGAAAGAAGGCTATGTGGTTGCTTCCATGATTTTTATCGTGATGTTTTCAGTTATACTGTGAAATGTTTTCCCAGTCACATATACAAATAACTATAAGACAAATATATATAGTTCACAATAGCATATTCTTCACAAAAGCCCAATCCTAGGTCTTGTTGTGGTACAGAGTTGATATTAAAGTTTCCAAGAGTATACCAGTGAAGCTCAAGTTCTGGCAAATTCCTTAAGCTAGTAAGGTCTAATGACTGACTCTGTCTGTCCTGTATCAGCAGAAAGGTTTAATGTTACCTGTCTGTCTATTAGATAATGAATGACACAGATCAGAAAGACTAAAAAATTAATTTTCTGTTTGGGAAATGATTATAGCAAATTATAGAAATGGAGGCAATGAAAATTAAGGCTCTCATTGTTTTCAGACTGGTTAACACATGAATTCAAATACTGGTATTCTTAATATAATCTAGCACTCAAGGAGTTAGGTAGCATAATGGATAAGACTTTGTACTTGGAGACAGCATGACCTGAATTTAAACCCTGCCTCAGACACCTATGAGCTATGTGATGCTGAGGAAGGCAACTTTCCTCAGCCTCATTTTCCTCATATGTCAAATGGGTATGATAATAGCATCTATTGAACCATGTTATTTTGAGGAATAAATGAAATGACATTTGGAAAGTGCTTTGAAAACCTTAAAGCAAAACATAAAAGGCTAACTTTTATGATGATGTTAATGAAGATAAGGATGATGTACTTGCTATTTTTCAGGCAGTAGGCAAAGCTTCGAGGATACAAGAATGAAAGTGAAACTTTCTTTTCCTCCAGGAGATTACATTCTTACAAGAGAAAATGTGCCCATATATAAGTGTATCCAAAGTGCATATATATGTTTATCCAAAACAATTGTATAAAGTAAATCTACCTTATAAGCTTGGAGGGAAAGACACTAGTAATGGTGGGTTTGTGGAATAGTAGTAGTGAAGAAAAAAAGAGATGTCATTAGGAAGAAAGTACTTAAGTTGAACTTGAATAAAACCAGAGGCTCCTGGCTGTGGAAATGAGGAAGGAAATCATCCTCGCCATGAAAGACAGCCAGTACAAAGACACAAAAGATGGGGAATTTATTGCCATATTTGAGCAACAAAAAGAATGCCAGGGTGGTTATATCATAGAGTGTTTTTTGGGATTGTTGTTTAGCCTTCATTCTTGAAGAGCACCATGACATCAAGGGAGATGATGACACGACTTGCAATTGACTTTGATCTGAGTGAGGGAGGGCTATGCAAAGTCATCAGGCTCACTTTCTAAACCAAAGCCATCTGGGTTCAGAGGGCAGATATTCATCAGGACTGCTGGACATGGCCCAAGATGCAGAGGGAGATCTTGGCCCTTTTAAGGTAAGGTCTTTTCAAGTTCTCACTTTGAATAAGGTAAGGCCAATTCGGTGAATAGGTGTCCTTAAAAAGTGAAACGAAGGATGAGCCCTTTAATAAAAATAAATAAATAAATAAAACTGGGAAAGGAAGACCCTTAGGGTTGCTGCCAAGGGAGAAACATTTGCTATTTACATTTATTCTTAGTCTGGAGTGAACCATTAAATGATGCTTGAGCAGGGACATAGTTTTGTCCAATCCATGAGATTCAGAGTGAATTGGGATAAAAGCTTGTTCTTTAAGAAAGAAACATAGCCAATAAACCCCAAGTTAACTAGGTAGCTTTTGACCATGAAAATTTACCTTACTTTGGGAAGAACACACTTAGGTAAGGGGAAGGGAGAGAAGAGGATGACGTGAGTTGTCCAACTGGAACTGGCTGGCTGAATTGCCATTCAGGCGGCTCATCCTATTCACAGGTTGTGGTTTGCCGTTCATTCTCAAAGAGGACCCATGACATCAGGGATACGATGACATGACTTGCAGCTAACTGATTTGAGTGAGAGAGAGCTCTGCAGTCACCAGTCTCACTTTCTCCTCCAGAACCATCTGAGTAAAGTGGCCAGATATTAATCAGGATGACTGGAGATGGCCCAGATTGCAGTGGGTGACCTTTTAAACTAAGGTCATTTCAAGTTCTCATTCTGAGTGAAGTGACCCTCATTCAATGAATAGATCTCTTTAAGAAGTGAGTCAATGGGGTTGGCTGGATGGCACAGTGAATAGGGTACTGGCCCTGGAGGCAGGAGGACCTGAGTTCAAATCTGGTCTCAGACACTTAACACAAAACCTAGCTGTGTGATATAGGACAAGTCACTCAACCCCAAATTGCCCTTAAAAAAAAAGCAAAAAAAAAAAAAGTGAGTCAATGGATGATCCCTTTAATTAAATTAAAAAAAAAAAACTGGGAGGGCAAGACCCTTAGGGTTGCTGGCAAAAGGAGAAAAATTGAGAGAGTTGCTATTTCCATTCACTCTGAGCCAGGAGGGCCCCAAAATTACAATTAACAACTGTATGCAGAGCTCTCAGCCAACAGACAGTCAAGGAGTTGAACAACAGCTAAAACTGAGGTGGTAATCATATTTGCCTTAGATCTGTGTTGCAGTCCTAGGCAGCAGTCCCAGGAGGAAGAAGAGCACTAGCACACCAGAGCTTATAGCCCAAGGGGAATAGGTACCCTCCTAACAATTCCAGGGCAGAAAAGTGTTCTTGTGGTCACTCACAGACAAGAGCACAGGCCAGGAGTGTTTACTACTAAACACAACTCTCCTTAAATCATACCACCTTGGAAGAACTGAAAACTTGTAGGTCCCTAGAAATATTTTTGAAAACAGCTACCCAAACCACCTGAAGTCTGGGACAGTGAACCCCCCACCCTGTAAGCAGAACCCTACTTTAAGAAGGAGTTAATAGTCAAGAAATAGGTAAGGAAAATGGTAAAATAGCAGAAAAAATTTTCACCATAGAGTTACTATGGTGACAAGGAAGATCAAAATACACACTCAGAAGAAGATAACAAAGTTAAAGCTCCTAAATCCAAAGCCTCCAAGAAAAATATGAATTCATCTCAGGCCATAGAGGAGCTCAAAAAGGATTTTGAAAATCAAGAGGTAGAGGAAAAATTGGAAGGAGAAATTAGAGTGATGCAAGAAAATCAGAGAAAAGAGTCAACACCTTGGGAAAGGAGACAAAAAAAAAAATCCTGAAGAAAATACACCTTAAAAAACAGACTAGGTCAAATGGTGAAAAAAGGTCCAAAAAGCCAATGATAAGAATGTCTTAAAAAGCAGATTGGCCAAATGGAAAAAAGAGATTTTTTAAAAAAAGATATATATCTATTCATGCCACATGAATGCCACCTGCAACTACATGTGATCTAGATGCCAAAGTGTTTATAGAATCAGACTCAGACTCAGGAAGACCTGAGTTCAAATCTCACCTGACTCCTAGGTACGTTACCTGACATGTGCCTTAACCTGCTTCAATTATTTAATCTGGAGGCAGACCTGAGATTGTGTTGGAAAGGCCCAATTTCTCTTAAACCACTTTAAATCGCACCTCAAAATGAATTCTGAAAGACTGGAACCCACAAAACGACAGATTGAAACAATTTTCTAGTCCAAGATAACTTAGAAGGACTGCAGAAAAGATCTCACTTGCATAAAAGAGGTGTATAACGTAGCACAAGTGGTGTGTGGGCAAACCTAGCCACAGTATATATCAGCAACGAGGTCGATTGGACCCAGTTCAAAAGAACAGAGGCATAGCAGGATAGTTTGTGAGGCTTCTAGCCCTGACACAGCAGGCTAGCAGTCAGGGTTGGCAGGGCCAGACTACCCAATATAGCTAGCTAGATTAGGGCAGGTGATCCTAGCAAAACAAACAGGCTTCCAGGCCCTGAGCCCCCTGGACCCTGATGAAAGAAGCTTGGGATAGTGCCCCCTGCACCCCAGAAGTAGAGTTCAACTTAAAAAAAAATACAAAACATTAAATGGACTGGAAAATGAGCAAACAAAAAAAAAAAACTCTGACTACAGAAAGTTACTATGATGATAGGGAAGATCAAAATATTAACTTAGAAGAGATCAATAATGTAAATGCAAAATCTCAAAGAGGAATACGAATTGATCTCAGGTCCAAAAATCCACCTGGTAAAGCTTAAAAGGAATTTTAAAAATCAAATAAAGGAAATAAAAGAAAAATGGGAAAAGAAATGAGAGTTATATAAGAGAATTATGAAAAAGTCAACAATTTAGAAAATGAAGCACAAAAAATGGAAAAAGAACACAATTTCTTAAAAAGTAGAATTGGCGAAATGGAAAAGGAGGTAAAAAAAAATCCACTAAAGAAAACAACTCTTTAAAATACAGAATTTGCTAAATGGAAAAGGAAATACAAAATCTAACCAGAGAAAATAATTCCATAAAAATTAGAACAGGGCAAGTGAAAGCTAATGACTGTACGACATCAAGAATCAATCAAACAAAATCAAAAGAATAAAAAATAAACAGAAGAAAATGTAAAACACAAAAATGTTTATAACAGCTCTTTTGATGCCCATTAATTGGGAAATAGCTAAACATGATTATGATGTATGATTTCAGAAAAACAACAACAACCTTGAAAGACTTACATTAACTAATGCAAAATGAAGTAAAAGAAGCAGAAGAACATTGTACACAGTAATAGCAATATGGTTTGAGGAAGAATTGTGAATGATTTAGCCATTCTCAGCAATACAATGATCCAAGACAATCCCAAATGACTAAGGATGAAGCATACTATCTGCCTCCAGAGAAAGAACTGATATTTCAATACAGAAAAAAACATGCTATTTTTCACTTTTTAAAAAAATTCAAGTCTTCCTGTACAAAAGGACTAATAAGGAAATATGCTTTATATTATTGTACATATATAATCTATATATAATTCAGCATTTTAAAAATGAATATTAAAATTGTCTTTACATGTCATTAGAAACAGTTAAAATACTATTAATATTCTTTTCATCTGTAAAATGGGGATAATAGTAGAACCTAACTCACAGAGATGTAGTGGAGCTAAAATGAAATAATATATGTAAAAGACTTTGAAAATCATAAGAATAGGAAATCTTGGGACATGGTATGTCAAAAAATTGAAAGGAAAAAAAACTTAGAATCAAAAACACTACAAAACTGCGTATGATTCTATGGGGGAGGGAGAATGGATCTTAAATGCAATAGAAGACTTTCAGGCCTTTCTTATGAAACAAAGAAAGAAAGAAACAAAGGCTGGGAAGAATTTTTGAAATGTGAACAAATGAGGCAAGATAAATCTACTTAGCAGCAGCTAAACATAACATGTTGGCATCACTGGTGAGTTTTAGACTTGGAGTTAGAAAGTATTTAGTTGCATCCTATCTCAGACACTTATTGGACCTGGAAAAGGAACTTAACCTCTAAAAGATTGTTTCTTCATTTCTAAAATGGAGACAATAATATATTTGTCTCACAAAGTTAATAAAAGGATCAAATGAAATGACCTGTGAAACATTTTGCAGATCTCAATGTGCTACACAAATATTGTTTATTGTATAATTTTGAACTACCAATCATATATATCTAAACGGTTTTTAAAAAATCAAATGAAATTTTCCATTTATATAATAATAGGTATTACTTTGCATGCATAAATTCCCTTTCTAAAATACTTAAAGTGTATAGTTTTGCCCCAAGATATGCCCATTTTAAACTTCAAGAATTCAACTTTATAAGGATTTTCATTAAATATATTTAATTTGACTTCAAAGATATTTCTTTGCATTCATCAGGACAAAATTGAATTGATATCTTAAAAGCTGCTAAATAAGGCATAGAAAAAGCACTATCATTATTGTCCCACCATGCATACTCCCAACCAGACTCATTGCCTGGATTTCTACATTCAATAATTCTTAAATTCCTCTATCTGATCAACAATATTCTATTATTCAATGTTTCCATATGCCTTACAAACCCTAATCTCATTGTGACTCCCAATCTCTTTTTATCCCTCTGTTGTTTTCCTGGCCATCAAGTCTGCATTGATTACACTATTTTCTTTTCTCTTTCTTGATGACTTGGTAAATCTTTTCAACATTATCCCTTCATTTGCCCTAACACTGATCTTGCTATGATTAACTAACTTTGTATTACTCCCACTATCTGATGATTTCATTCCCATTCATTTGTTGATGAATAGAACTAGGGAAAGTAAAAAAAAAAAATAATGTGATCACTGAATACACTACAAATTTGTCATGCAGATCTTAACTGGACCTTCACTATATGAAAATCAAAGTCAATCCTTTTATACATTCCTAATTGATTTTCTGATTCACCACAATACATATTCAAACATTATGCATACTCAAGCTTTCCATAGGAACTTCTGTACCCGAGCTTCATTGAACACAAAAGAAAAAAGGCTATTTGACAAGAGCATCCCTTCTTCCCTCCTCCTTTTCTCATATCACTCAGATATGAGTGATTTCCCCATGATGCTATCTCTTATCAAAAGGTCTACTGGACAGGGCAAACACATGGACAGGCATCTTGATCACTATCACTATCATCTATCTATCATTCATACTCTTTAAAAAATATTCAATATTTCTGTATCTCCTAGCATCTTTTCTCCTACTAATATACCTATATCTCTTCCATCTTAAAAAAAAAAAAGAAATAAAAATCCTCATTTGATCCTACCATCCCTAATAGCTATCATCCTGTATCTTTTCTCTTCCTGGATGAATTCTTTCAAAAAACTATGCACGTTCATTTTTTTTCCCACTTCTCCTATTAATTTCTAAACCCTCTGCAATTTGGTTTTTAATCTAATCATTCAACTGAACCTGTGCTCTTAAAAGTCACCAATAATATCTTGATTTTGTAATCTAATGACCTTTTCTCAATACTTATTGTATTGACCTTTTTTTTAGCTTTTGACACAAGTAATTATCTTCTCAGTATGCTCCTCTTTAGGTTTTTGAGACACCTCTTTTCAGGTTCTCCTTTTACCTATGTGATTGCTTCTCAATCTCCTTTGTTCTTCATCTAGGCCAGGGGTGAGGAACCTGTGGCCTTCAGACCACACATGAGTGGATCCTCAAGGGCTCTTAGTCCTCAAGGGCAGCCCTTTGACTGAATGCAAACCTCACAGAACAAATCCTTTTATTAAGGGTATTTCTTCTCTGAAGTTTGGAGTTAGTCAAAGGTCTTGAGGCTTCAGGCTCTCCATCCCTGATCTAGACTATATCCCCTAAATGTAAGCTTCCTCTGAAGTACTATCATCAATCTTCTTCTCTTCTCCATCTATATAATATTTCTCTTGATAATCTCATTGAATTCCATGGGCTCAATTATCATCTCTATGAAGGTGAATTGCAGCTCTGTATGTCTAGCACTAACCTCTTTCCTGAACTCTGGTCTCACACCACCAACTCTTTCTTGAGCACACTGAATTATGTTCCATAATCTCTGAGCAGCTCATTCCTGAACTATTCCAATAATTTTCTGTTTGGATTCTTCATGTTTTTATTCCAGTTCAGCCCACTCAGTTACCAAAATTATCTTTCTAAAATATAGGTTTGAGCATGCTATGTTTCTCCCTGCTCCCACCCAATAAATTTCAATGGTTCTCTGAAGTGGTTCCATATCAAATATCCTCTGGGTTTTAAGACTTATCACAACCTAACTCATATCTATTTTCCATTTTTCTAACACTTCATTTCCTTTACATATTCTATTGTAAAAGACCCACAATTTTCCTCCTTGGTGGCTATTAATTGCCTGTCCTCCATAACTAGCATGATCTCCTTTCTCACACACAAGTCCCTTGAGTTCTTTCTAGATTCAGCTCAAATCTTACTTTCTTCAAGAGTTCTTAGCTAGTTGTAAGACCATGCATGAGCAGCTTCCCAAAAGAATGCTACTATGAACAGCTTTTAATGTTCTGATTACACAGTACAGTGAACACTCCATTTATTCCATAACAAATCAAGGCAAATTTTCACAATATAATATTCACAACATTACATCTTATCACAGAAAAATCACAATATAGTGTTCTCAACAGTTGAACATTATAATAATCACATAGTTTTCACCAAAGTGGTCACATTATTTAAAACAAAGAACAAAAGAATAATCATCTGGTATCCCTAAGGAGGTTTGCCTCCTTACTCAGTCAATCAGTCATCTCAAAATACAATTATCAGTCTTCCACTCATGGGGCAATCATAGGTTAACTCAATCAGTCACTTATCTATCCATCAGTCACTAAGTATCATTGATCACTAAATACAATAATTAGAAAAATTACACAAACACTCTATCCCTCTGTGTCTAGTAAACTTCAATTTCATCCCACATTCAATATCCAAGGAGAGGCCTTTTCTTCATCTTGACTTGGGGTGGTATCTCAGATTCCCTGGATCCCCTTCCACGGTCCCAGCTCCTACCTGAATCCACCAAGTAGTCACCTGGATTCAGAGGCAGATAGCTCCCAGGTTCTTGTATTGTCCTCTGGCAGTTCTTGCTACACACTGAAGTTTACAGGGTCCAGCACATCTCAAAACCTTCACCACTTCTGTTGCCAGGAACTGAAAGATCAACGAAGCCACAAACAAAGTCTTATCCTGGTCATGTTTCTTCAGTCCTCCAGCAGTTCAGCTGGCCCTGGGACCCAGAAGAAATCCCAGCCTTCCAGGAGACCTTCTGGCAGCAACTTCAGGCTTCACCAGATTCTGTTCTCACAGAAAACTCTAACTCAGTTCTCAGTACAGTAGCAGCCCAGCTCCCAGATGCTGGAACAATCCTGCTTCCTCCACAAGGAGCAAAAATGTTTGATTCTAACTACCTCTCTCAGGTTCTTCTTACACACACACACACACACACACACACACACACACACACACACACACATTGGCTTCTTGTCTCAGCCAACCCCTTTCTGTTATGTCAGCAACAGGAGACAGAGTTCACACCTTGTGTTTCTTTCACAGAGATACTTGGCCCTTAGTTACTAAGGGCTAAGTACCTGCTTAATTAATTACCATTACACTAGTGTTCACTCCACCACCACCCCCCACATTAGTGGCTTCCCTCTGGGATTACCTATCCTTTATACCATGTATACATGATTGTTTCTATATTATTTCCTCCATTAGAATTTGAATTCCTTGAAGGACTGTGTTTTTCTTTCTTATATCTCTAGCCTATAATACAATACTTGGGGAACATTGTAAATGCTTAATAAATATTTGTTTAGTAATTGTACCAGTCTAAGTAATGGAGGGCATTGTGTGGGTTCAGGATGGGCATTTTGTATGTACAACTTGCCTAGATGTTGCCTTAAGCTCTCCAGTGGTTGGTCTACAATGAAAAAAAGGAAGGAAAAAAGGAAGGAAGGAAGTAAATAAGCATTTATTAAATGCTTAGCACTGTGTTTCCTACCACTTAGAATTGTGTTAATTTGATCCTTACAATTCTGAGAGGGAGATGCTATTTTGATATCCATTTTACAGTTCAGGAAATTTGGTATACTGATATAAATTATAAAAATTTATAATTATATATAAATAATTATAAATATAAATTAAGTATACTGATATAAATGATTTCCTTAAGGTCATACAATGGATAAGTTTCTAAGGCTGGATTTGTACTCAAGTCTTCCCTATTTCAAGCCTGAGTGCTTTGGTCTGTAATGGGAATGCAAATTTGAAGATCTTTCTTACCCCTTAACAGGCCTAAGGGAATTTAAAGATCTTCCCTGCTTTGAAGATCTTTCCTATTCCTTAATAGATTGAATGCAATCATATGAAGCTTGTGGTGGGAGGACCTTGCTGAATGGGTGGAACAGGAAGCTGGGAGTCAAAACAGCTAGACAGAGAGAAGAGAGAGGATGAAGGCAAGGAGAAAGCTAGGCTTGTGAGTGTTTGTGGGAAGACTAAAGGATTGTGTGACTTCCTGCTGTGTTATGGTGTATTAACTTTTTTATTGCTATGATGGATTTGGTTTTCTGGTGTTGGGATTTGACTTTCTGGTATCTGAACAAATGTTTTGTTTCTGTCTTCTATATGGAAAGTCTGTTATATTTTCTAATTCAGAAATAAGCCAGCATATTCATAGTCACTGTTCATACTATGAATATTATGTCGGTGCTACATGGTCATAAGGCAGGAAAAAATTGGGATTGTAGAGGCAGGCTATAAGAGTTAGGAATAGTTTGTTCTAGCACACTAAACACACCTCACATCCAGAACACCTGGAATTGATGGATCCCAGTGCTGAAAAAACCTCAGGGACTCTCAGCTTTTTGCATCCTATAGGGCTTCTAGAGGGAGAGGGGAGTCCTGTCACAAAAACAAATAAATAAACAAAATAAAATACAAGCAAAACATCAATGGATGGAGACAGAAATAAAATAATTCCTGAGTTGGAAGAGTGACTCCTCTGGACAGAGTTGAGAGGCTTCCCTATTATCTTAAGGAATCATAAAATAGTTTTCCCATTGAAATGAATAGTAATTATAGTTTTAACTTCCAAAAATTCATCTTACGTTTGATTTTTCCATTATAAGATAGAGCAAGTATGTATTTTTCTTACACATTCAAGTTAATTACATTGCATACTGCTGAATTATATAAGTGTGTAAATTGAGTATAAATTGTTGCTCAATATTGACTCAAATGGATCTTTTCAGTAAGCGTTTTCTAAAATTTACAGTCAGTAAAGATCTTTCCCAGTAGACCTTGAAGAAGATTTTATACTTCATACTTACTTACATATTATTTTACGTTACAATTATTTGTATTATATTCTTCTTTTGGATTATAAGTTTCACAAAATCTGGGCCCATGTTTTATCTGCATCTTTTATCTTCTCCAGGACCAAATATAGTTCTCTGAATACAGCTGAATTACTAAATTGTTCAATTGCTGTTTACTAAATGCCCTGAATTAAAAATATTTCCCAATTATTTTTAAGTACCCACCTTAATTTAGAGAAGAATTTTTTAAAGTCCCTAATGTAATAAAAAAAAATCCTCTTTCTAATAACACCTTAACGTACTCAATCGAATAAAAACCTCACAACTCTAAGACTTTCAGATATGCTTAAGATTTTGTATGTAAGGGTAGGAATTCAAAGTGTCATTCTTGCTCCCATGGCTATAGAGTTAATTTCTTCTCCTCCCCTCCCCCATTGTAGTAAGACTTCTGATTCATGAAATGGAAAATTGAGCTCTTTGTTCCTAAAACAAAAATGAGAAAATTAATCATAGCTTTTATTATGAAGAAAAAACTTATCAGCTCATTAGTTTTATTTTTTTTTCTTTTAGAAATAAGGGGAAATTTTCAGCTCATGTAAGTGGATATGTGTACTTATCAAAGACTGATAATTGGTTCATAAAAAAGAGTAGTTATATTTCATTGTTGGTGATATGGAAATTATTTGTGAGAGATTATTGAAATACTGCTCATCATTGCTGATAATGTGCCACATCACATGCTAAGAAGGGCTGTATATGTGTGTGTGTGTTTTAATAGGGATACAATCTGCTAAATGAAAATCATATTTCTGTACCACAGTACTTACAGGGATTTAATTAGTGGTAAGTCTTTGGTTCAAACTCCCAATGCAGATTTCTAAAATATCTTGATAAAATAGAATTTTAACTAAATATACTTATAGTTCTCTTTCCTACTCAACTTTCTTTGATATTGAAATGAAATTGCTTTATCTGAAAGGACTCAATGATTTTCCCCCTTACTGAAAAGAAGCAGTAAGTGAATACATATAAAGTGTGTTAAACTCAAAGGCTGCTTAGTATAACACTGGGGCTGAAATCTGTTTACCTAGCATGTGATCATGTCTCTGCCGTTTACAATATGATCTTAGGCAAAGTATTTAACCTTTCTCATCCTCTAAGCTTTCTGTCATGTGGAGGGACATATTTTCTGCCTTATTTTACTGATTTGTCTGTGAGGATCAGATGAAATAATGTGCATGAAACAATCTGTATTTGTAAAATGCTGTTCAAATGAAAGGCTTTATTTTTATTGCATCATTTTTTCTCTGCTCTCAGGATTAAATTCTAGTGAGTCTAAATCTATAGTGGAGTGCCAGATTCCTTTATTTTTTGAGTTGTTTCACAACAGTTTTTATGCATAATGCTGTAAAATAAAACATTGGCAACAGAATGTAACATCTCTCTATGAAAGTCTATCTTGCTTTATCTTTATTGTGGAGTCTCACAAAACATTAGCTTTAGTATCTTTTGGGGACTTGGCTCAGACACAGTTGGCTAAGAATTTGCTGCTGCCTGCTCTTCTCTCCTGCCCATCTTCCTCCCATCCCCCATTCAATTTTCTCTTCTTCTCTATTCGCTTCTATTTTGTTAAATGTTGTAAGTTTCAAGGTCTTTGTTGCAAGCTTTGAGTTCTTAGGAGGAAAAGCACTATATAAATCTAACAAGTAAAACCAAGATTAAAATCCAATAAAGAACAGCATCTGAAGGGTATTAAAGACATCACTGCTAGGGAAATGAAACTTTTGATATCTTATTGGCTTGTCTTTTCACTGTAGCGGAATCTTAGAAGTCTGTATTTGAAAGGGTCTATATCCAACTCTCCCAATAATGGTTGCATAAAAAAGTTCACAGCTTCCTTAATTGGCCACCAGGATCATTGCTTGAAATATTGCCAAACTTTTAACAATCTTTTTTTTGTTGTTTTATTCTGTTTTTCCTTTATTTTTTAATTACAATAATGAGGAAAATAATCTCCTGCTTTGGTGACTCAATATGCAGCCTATCTGCACCAGTGATTCCAGAAGACTTAATATGAGACATGACTTAACAATCCAGAATAAGAATCATGGATAGCAAGTAAATGGATTTTAATTATCTTGGCATTGACTTTTAAAGATTTAGTTAATCATTTAAAGACAACTGAGTCATGGACCTCCAGTAAAGATGAAGAGAAACAAAGCATCAATGGATGAAGTTATATCTGTTTCCAGAAAATCCTCAGAGTATTCCATGTCATCTGGGTCCAGTGTAAAGTTTGTAATAATCAAGAACAAAGTCCTAATGTTTTGTTTTGATGTGGAGATGACGTGGGTTCCTGAAGTCTTTTCCATAGTACTGTAAAATTAGGCAGGACTCATCAACCTAAAAAAGATTATCAGATGGGCCCAGTGACAGACTTTGTGCCTTTCATTTGCGTTTAAGGTAAAACTAGTTTTACTTATTTTTCAGCCATGTCTGACTCTTCATGCATCTTTTTGGAGGTTTAATTGGCAAAGATACTTGAGTGGTTTGTCATTTCTTTCTCCAGTTCATTTTATAGATGAGGAACCTGAGGCAAATGGGGTTCAGTGACTTGCCCAGGGTCACACAGCTAGTAACAATCAAATTTTAACTCAGGTCTTCCTGACTCCAGGCCAAGCGCTCTTTCCACTACACCACCTAGTTGCTCCAAATTATTTGGGGGCTGGGAGGGAGGGTAACACCAGAATGATGGCAGGAAGATAATTTTCTAGACCACAAAAGATCTTTCAGATCTTTTTCTGAAGTTATAGAAATATTTAAGACTTGCATCATTGGAGAGAGGGATTACCAGATCTTAGAGTTTCATCATATTTTGCTTTATCTTTATGGATATCTATTATGTTTTATATAACAAGGCTTTGAAGTATTTTTACTTATTTTTGATTTTTATATCACCTACATGTCTAAACATTAGATTATAAAAACAGATATCCAATATGTAATAACATCAGCAAGTTACAGACTAGTTAGAGTATGTGAGGGATACATTGGTGAAAATATGGAACTAAAACTGTCATAAAGCAAGACAATGGAAGTCTTTTTTCTCTGGCAATTATAAAGAACAGCTATAGAGGTTTTCCTATGTAAGACTGTGTCAAAACAATAGAAGCTATTGGGACTTTGGCTAGGATTCAGTTTTATAACCTCTAGCTCAGGCCAGTGTTAGATTAATTGTGCCTTTTTACTTTTGTATGTGTTATGTAGGTTTTTTTATGGGTTCCATCTTTGAGAGGTGTCCTATGTGGAGAAGGGGGGCTCTGGGAAGGCCCATTAGACTCATTTGTTCATGGTTTCTGGGGAACAGACTGAGAGAATGGAGTTGGGTGCTATTGTTCATGATTCGGTTGTGAAAAGAATTTGTCCTAATTCTCTTTTGGATAGCAGCTAACTGATTAGCCTTCTAATTAGTAATTAAATTTATTAAATTAATTAAAGCATTTTACTTCTCATAATGAAGGTATCAGAGAAGGGGAAATTAGTGCCTAAGAAACAGGAAGTAACTTGGAAGGTGTCTTCCTGTAGTAGTTCGCATTAGTACATCTTCCTGTAATTCATTTAACTCATCTCCCATTTGAAAAACATAGTCTAACATTTAGAGAAGCACTTTTGATGTTCTGTGATTCTGTGAATCTGAAATTACTCACTGCCACAGATACTTATCTCATTTTCACCAATATTCTAACTATCTTTTCAATAATTAAAATATAATAGGACTACATCTAAGGCACATTTCCTTATGAGTAAATGTGACTCCTTTGGATAACAAATAATGCCTTTATGTGTACTTAACAATTTTTTGGGGGGAGATATCTGTCCTATATATCAGTACATTATACATAATAGGTACTTAATAAATACATATTTTAAATGAATGAATGAAATTCAAGATGATTTTTATAGAACATAGGCACTACTATGATAAAGAAATATTAAGAGAATACTAGGGATAAATACGGAAAATGCAGCTAGGTATGAATTTTCTTAGACTCTGGAATAGCTGCATAGCTATATGTGTCCTCTGCATCTAATGAAATTATATAGCAATCAACAGGTTAAAAAAGATCTTCTTTGTACCTCAATTTAACTCTAAATTATATACCATTATGTTCTATACAGCCCTATCTTAGAGGGTTTGCTAAATCAAGTTGTAGATCATTCCACAAAAGTCTTTCCATGATACTGTATGCAGAGGTATTATTGTGACCAACTTGGTTTACTAATGTCTACCTAAGAGCTGATCACACAATTAAAATAGTTTCTTAGAAGGAGATACGTTATATTCCCTGTTGGAAGCCTTTACATTAATTGTAATTAGACCTTCTCCTGTTACAAATTTCATTGTCTGTGATATCTTATTGAAAAAAAAATTGTATCATTAGAAAAAAATATTCATCTCTACTGCTACTTTATCCCTATATTACTTTAAAAGTAAAGAAAATTCTTTTTTAAAATTACTCCTTAATATCCCTCCTATACCTTAATACAAATGTATTAACATTTTCCTTTTCTTCCTAGCTCATTCACTCACTTGATTTCTTATTTCCCCATTCTTTATTTCCTTCCTTCTCACCCTTCTCATATATCCTTTTTTATCTTTTACTTCCTTCTTTAAAAAAGCAACTTAATGCAGCATGTCTAGTCATTTTTGAGGTCTTTCTTCTTTTACTCATAATTTTAAGCTCCTTTACTTACATAGATTTAATTTCTGTACCACTTACAATATTTTGATTGATAGTGTTCCTATCCATGAAGCTGCCTTTTACAAGAAAGAAAGAAAGAAAGAAAGAAAGAAAGAAAGAGAGAAAGAAAAATGCAAAAAGGGGGGGAGGAAACTTGACTTGTTTTGCTTATTGCAGTTTAAAAAAAACTTTTCCCCTATCTTCTTCTAAACAATAATATATAATTACTCCATTTGGGCATTTTGTTAGCCACATTTAATTTGGCACTGGGTTCAAAAAAATTTGAAATACACTTTGATTATTTTTTTATGAAGTCACACTTGGATATTAAACACATCTTTGTTTAATATTGACAACTCAATCATAGTGATTCATATTTTGGTTGAGATAGGGGTGGGTGTGATATTGGAGGGTTGGAACAACTAACATATTTATAGGTATGAGAGTTTATTAGTTTGTTTCAATTGAATGTGCCTGAAAAAAGAGTGCCGTCATTCTTCAGAAAATGAAAATTGGTATAGCCGTAGGAGAAAGTGATACAAATATCCATGTTTTTCCTTCCTCTGGAAAGCACAGTGAGACGTATTTGAAGATAAAGTCATAATCCAGAAGGAAAGTAATTTACTAGGAAAATTCTGTCCTTGTGAAGTGAATGAATAGTGAGTTTCCTCATGATGTTGAGATAATTCTGTTCATTCGGAGTGCCTGACAATTCTTTCTTCCTTGCTCACCACCGATAGTTATAGCTAAGAACTTGAGGGCATTATCCTTTTTTTTTCTTTCAAAAATATCCACTTTCATTTTTAAGGTTTATTATCTGTTAAGGATCAGTGATATTATTCATTTTATTGGATTTGAATTTTGACATTTAATATTGTCTTAATTTACTTTATTGTGTTTACTGTTTCTATTCTTAGAATTCTTTCTTAATTTTGAATCACTTTAAACAAATCTTCTAAAGGTTTTCTATCTTTATATTAATTATTATTTATAGAACAATCATATTCATTGACCAAGTTTTGTTTAGAGAATCACCAATTGCTGGGTAAAAGGCTTTCCCCTGACTTTTTTTTTTTTTTATAAAGAAGGCTGTTAAAAATATTTATTTTTGTACACATGATTTTTTTGTTTCTTTTAATAACTTCTTTGTAAAATAACTCAAAAGTGGGACCACTGGGCCAAAGAATATGAAACATTTAATTATTTTTTTTGCATGGTTCTAAGTTGCTTTTTAAAATAGGAGAATTAACACCTCCATGGCAATTAATTAACTTTTCCTACAGTTTCTCCCCATTGATTTCTTTTTTTGAGTCTTCTCTCACCTTTGCAAAATTGATGGCCATTTTGAAAACTTTTTTCAGATGACTCGATAGGTTATGTTGTTTCATCTCTTGGAAACTTATCATAATTTTTTATAAATAATCCTTTAGGAAAGAGTTCTTAATTTATAAATTTGATTCAGTTCCTTTCATATTTTGAAAATGGTCTCATTGGAGATATCTAATACAAAGATATTTTTTCAGTCTAAGTGTTTTCTTCTTATTCTACCTACTTAGATTTTGTTCATGCAAAACATTTTAATGTTATATCATTTGTATAAAATATTTATTACCATTTATTCCCATTCTTCATTAGCAAGTTTTTCATCTATCCATAGTTGTCAGAAGAGCTTTTAGCAACCTATATTTTATTATAGTATAGAAGTATTTTATATATAAGATTAGACTGAGAAATTAAATTCATTTAAACAACTATTCAGCTTTCTCCTTTAAATGTTAGCTCCTCAAAGGCAAGAATGAATTTATTTTTGTTTTTATATTCCTAGCACTTAGCATAGTGCCTTTCATATAGAATGCAAGTAAAAATATACTACATTATTTAATGAATGAATAAAGATGATTGTCTACGGTAGTTTGGATTACTGAACACTAGACTGGATACTAGATATGGAACACTAGATTGCTTTATGCATTTGCTTTTAGGTCCTATAAATTTAACCTATTCTTTTCATCTGTTGATAAAAAGTTTTTTTTTTCTGTTTTAATCAAGTACTAGCAAACTTTGATCGTTGTCGCTGTATAAAAGAATTTGTGATCTTACAATGTCCTGTTTCATCTTTTGTACTCTTTGAATTGTTTTCTTTGACATAATTTTTTCTCCATGTATTTAAAAATGATTTTGCCTAAAATATTTTGTGCAAAATCTTGATTTCTCCTAATTTTTTTTGTTGTTCTTTCACCAAAACGTTTTCTTGGTCTGGGGCTTGTTTATTCCATTAAAGAAGGTTATTGAGTAATGACCTGGAGAAACATAGATGACTCCTGCTTTGGAGAAGTACCTGTGGCAGTGGAATTAGCTATAGCATTGGATATTGTTTTGTTAATTGAGACTGGTTACAAAGAAATATTTAAAAATTATATTAAGAATGTATCTTTATTCACATTATTACAAGTAAGAAAGTGCATTGCTACCTTTAAAAATTTATATATTTTGAAAATACCTACTGATCCCATCAAAACACAACCAACTGAAGCAGAAAATATTTGTCACATAGCTTAATTACAGTAATGTTCATGCACACAAACATTGGCTTCTTAATGATGACTTAATTAACCACAAGTACAGTAGAGTTGTAGCTCACTTCAACTGACAAATATTACTGAAAGTTGTATGTAAATCAATTTTGGGAGGAAAATGAATGCCATTTAAAATTTATAACAGAAACTTGCTCATAAAAATAAAGATTCCTTTAGCAATGCAAATGTACCCTATTAAACCATTTTTAGGGGTTCTGATGTCCATATATTGAGTTTTAATTAAGGAAGACATAACAACAATCCCTAACAATTACTGACATTTGTACAGCACTGAGTTTAAAATTTGTTTTACAGACCTTATAGCCCTTGATCCATACAAAAATTCTGTGAAGGAGGTATACAGGCTTTTTAATCTTGATTTTTTTCAAGTAAGGAAACAGGTTCAGATGAACTTGCTTAGTACCCCATAGTTTGTGCCATAAACAGTGTTTCAGCCCAGGTCTTTCTGACTCTTGGACTAGCCATCTGTCCAAGGTGCCACATACTGACTCTCATGAATCTTCTGGTACATAAAAGAATTTTGATTTAATTTATTCTTCTCTATCTCCAAAACAAAATAAATTTACATAATTATTACCTGGAAGTTTAGAAATTGTTGACATAGAGAAATTTGCTTTTGCAAAAGGGAAAAAAAAATCTTTTAACCCTTTGAAGATGAAAACATAAAACCAAGATCTCTTTAACAAACAATTCAAATGACCCATGGAGAAAAGGACAAATGATGGCTTTAAAGTATCATTACTTACAGCGTTTATGACTAAATAATATACTTTTTAAAAAATGAATCATTATTAATATGAATAATAATAACAGGTCAAATGAAATGACTATTTTCTTCATTTATACATTAAAGTCTATCATATGTACCTTTTACAAACTAAAATAATCCAATATAATATCTAGTGGCAATTATTTTATCCATTTTAATAACCCTAGTCATTACTGTAGTCACTTAAAGAACCAAAAATTATCCTGATTTCACAAAGACCCCCTGACTTTTCTTTTTTTCAATTATATGTACAGATAGTTTCAACATTCACTTTTATAAGATTTTGAGTTCCAACTTTTTTTCTCTCTCCTTCCATTCTCTCCCCCTCCCTAAAACATCAAGTAATCTGATATAGGCTATACATGTACAGTTATATTAAACGTATTTCCATATTAGTCACGTTGTGAAGAAGAATCAGAACAAAAGGGAAAAATCACAAGAAAGGAAAAAAAAAAAGAGAAAATAATATGCTTTGATCTGTATTCAGGCTTCATAGCTCTTTCTCTGGATGAGGATAGCATTTTCCACCATGAGTCTTTGGAATTATCTTAAGTCACTGTATTGCTGAGAAAAGTTAAGTCTATTAAAATGATCACCACACAAGGTAGCTGTTACTGTGTACAATGTTTTTCTGGTTCTGCTCACTTTACCCAGCATCAGTCCATGTAACTGCAGAAATTTTTTTTCTTAAATCCACATGCTCATCATTTCATACAGCACAATAGCATTCCATTAATTCATATACCACAACTTGTTCAATAACTCCCCAACTAACGGGCATCCCTTCAACCTCCAATTCTTTGTCATAAGAAAAGAGCTGCTATAAATATTTTTGAACATATGGGTCCTTTTCCCATTTTTATGATCTCTTTGGGATACAGATCTAGTAGTAGCATTTGTGGACTAAACAGTATGTACATTTTTATAGCCCTTTGAGCATAGTTCAGATTGCTCTCTGGAATTGTTGGATCAATTCACAATACCACCAGCAATGCATTAGTGTTCCAGTTTTCTCACATCTTTTCCAACATTTATCGTTTTCCTATTTTGTCATATTAGTCAATCTGATAGGTATGATGTAGTACCTCACAAGTTGTTTTAATTTGTATTTCTTTTTTTTTTAAAGGGATTTCTTTTCTTTTCTTTTCTTTTTTTTGCTTTTTGGAAGGGGGAAGGCAGGGTAATTGGGGGTTAAGTGACTTGCCCAAGATGGCATGGCTAGTAAGTGTCTGTTAAGTATCTGAAGCCGAATTTGAACTCAGGTCCTTCTGACTCCAGGGTCAATGCTCTATTCACTGCGCCACCCCTAACTTGTATTTCTTTAGTCAATAGTGATCGGGAGCATTTTATGTGACTATTGATAGCTTTAACTTCTTCATCTGAAAAATGCCTACATATCATATTGTATAACTACAACAATTTTTTACTTGGGGAATGACTTGTATTCTTGTAAATTTGACTCAGTTTTCTATAGATTTTAGAAATGAGACCATTGTAAGAAAAACGTAGTAAAAATTGTTCCTCAGCTTTCTGTCTTCCTTATAATCTTGCTTGCGTTGGTTTTATGCACAACTTTTTAAATTTAACGTAATACAATGATCAGTTTTGCATTTTATAATGTTCTCTGTCTCTTGTTTGGTCATGAATTCTTCCTTTCTCCATACAACTGACAGATAAACTATTCCTCATTCTCCTAATTTGCTTATGATAACACCCTTTATGTCTAAATCATGTACCCATTTTGACTTTATCTTAGACTGCAAGACTTTTAAAGGAACTTCCTTTCAAAGAATGCTTTAAAAAAGTCATGAGGCCACATAGAACAATTACCAAGATGAGGAAGAAATCAAAGTACCCTTATCTTATTTCCAATATCAGTTGAGAACAAACCCCAAAACTAACAAAGGTATAGAAAGAAGTTTATTAAGTCTTTTGGCAAAGAAGAAAGCCAGAAAAAGGTTTGAGTTTTTCATTATATAGAGTTCAAACAAGAGCATAAGGGCAAGCCATCATGTTAAAAAGGTTGTTGGAAATGAACTCCATCAGGTAAGTGTAACATTCAATAACATTTGCAGGAAGTGAAAGATGTTTGGTAGACACAAAACACAGGTTTTTTGGTGAAACTCAAGACCTAAAGGGACCCAAAACAAGCACGCTGGCTTCCCTGGTGGTTCTCCAAGGTCATTATGACCTACAGCTTCAGGTTAGATCATTTCTAGCCACATAAAAGTAAGTTCATACTAAGAAATAAACTATTTTCCTCACACAAACAAGCTGGTAGGGGACACCTTTTCAACAGAAAGGAGGTGACAGGAAAGACACCCAAAAACAAAGCAAAGAGACAGAGACAAGCCTTGATTAAGTCAATAGTAGTGAGAGGTGGATATTGGCTTATGTACATGAGTTTAGATCTATGCTCAAAAGTTACAAAACATTGTATTGCATTCTGATTGAAATAGAAAAACCACTATTAGTCCTACACAACAAAGAAACTAAAGATTAATGTGTGTGTGTGTGTGTGTGTGTGTATGTGTGTTCTGGGAATCCATAATCCTATACATAGCACACAGCCAGCATGCTACAGAGCCTATATTTGAATATTCCATACAGTGGTACTTCGGACTAAATTTATACTGTCCTTAGTACATATGAGAGTTCAGGATCTGAAATTTGTTTTTTTCCCTTGGGTTTTCCCTTGGGCAAAAAAATACATCCCTACCACCTCTTCCCCCTCCATTCAACCATTTGTTTTCTTGTTTGTTTATTTATTTTAGGACATTAGCCTTGTTGACACTGAAGAAATTCATCAAAGAAAATTTATACTTCCATTATATATCTTCAAATTTTGAACCAAATTTTAGTTCAATTTTCATGTTATTTGCAATACGATTTTTTTTAAAATTTCCTTTCTTGAAGATACTCAGTTTAAAAATATTTTCTTGTCTGATGCCTGAATTTCTTTTTCCAGGCTTAAGTTTTTGAAAAAATTCCATTTTACTTTTATTTTGTTTTGTGCTTATCTAATAATCAGAACTGCTGCTGGACCTAAGGGAGGAAGGATATTCTTTCTCTATATCCACACACAAGGAAAAGGTTTAGTTTTGAAGGAGCCTAATAATTTAAATGAAAGGCTAGACTTTTTTTCTTTTTACCTTATATTCTTACATTCTTACATTACATGTACATACATACATACATTCTTACATTCTTACATTCTTTATACCTTCCCCCAGAGACTTAGTAAAAATTACTAAAAACTTAGTTTGGGTTCATGTTGAGGCACTGTCTAAACAGTGAAATAGAAACATATTCAACATACAACATAAATCAGATACGGGGAAGCTATTCATTTCCCACACACACACACACACACACACACACACACACACACACACACACACACACACACACAGAAAAAAAATGTTTAGCAAAAAAGCTTACAAACATACCTTGACAAAAGACTTAAATCATGAAACCAATGACAAATCAACTGTTATACTTTCCCAGGAAATTGTCTTAAGCTTCAGAACATGAAGCAATTTTTAAGACTGCTGAATTGACATTTTACATTTCCCCGTGGTTTTACATTATAAAACAATTCCTTCCACCTTCATGTAAGCCTGGCCATGGGTTGAACTCTTCTACATATCAGTAGTTATCTAGACATAAGAAGATTGTGACAAAGCCTGGTAAAGTCCATGTTACAATCACTGTTTAAGCATCTGTAGTCAGGAAAGAAATGAAACAAAAACAGCAGCAAGGGAATGAAAGCTCAAGATCACCTAAACTCACACATGTCACATGTGCTTTAGCTATGATGTCTATATATCTATATCTACAGGTGTGTGTGTGTGTTTGTGCACTGTGTGTGTGTGTGTGTGCATGTGTGTGCACATGCTTATTTCTTCTGGAGTAGGGAAAGGTAGGAGAGGCTGGAAGACTCCTACAATTCTTGACAGATATTAACAGAAGGACAAAGAGTGGAGTATTCATTGCTTTTTGAAGGGTCCATGGCATCTGTAGCTCTTCTAACTGAAGTCTTTTTATTTCATGTAGATCTGATACTGTCTCTCCCCTTCACATCAGTTGTCATGTGGCAGAAGATGAAGAGACAATGCTGGGTTTGGTGTATAATCTTTGTTTTGTTTTCTAGGAAAGTCTGTCTCTCAAAATTAAGCCAAATCATTGCTAATTCTTTTGTACCTGAAAAATGGTTTATTATTGCTACTGCTGAAGAATGAACTTAGCAATATATTTGAATAAGTTTATGTTTATGTTCACGTGCTACTGACTTTGCCAAGTTATATACTAATTATTGGTATATATGTTATGTAGTTATGTCGTTACGACAACTGACTGTGTGTATGAGACCGAGTTCCATTCGTCATGCCTCTAAAAGATACGAGTGATTTACCTTTGTGTTTGCTATATGTTAATCTCATCCAACTAATGCCTGGTGCTTACTGTATCCTTGATTAGTTTTATGAATATAGTCTTCCTGTGTTGAATGTGTTTAAAAGACTCTGAATTAACATGAATGAACCGTTGTTGCTCTACTTAAAATGGTGACATAAATATTCCTAGAAGAGCCCGATTCTCCTGACAAACATGCTGAGAAATATCTAAAAGGGAACCAGCTAAAGCAGTGATAAAGAAAACCAGAGAAAAATGCCAGTAAGCTCCTACATTTAGCCAAAGCCTGTATAAGAAGAAAGCCAGAAAACTACAGGGACTTCAAGCAGGGACATGTAATGGGGTCACAGAAGGGGTCAGAGTGTGGAAGTTGGCATAAGCTTCAATAAATCCTGGAAGCCCATGGAATCTTAGACCTAGCCCATTAGCACCAGAGCAGGGACAAGGCCAGCCCCTGTATTCAACAAAGGATATAACACTAAAATAAATTTTTTTTTGTTTTCCTGGTTTTTTTATAAGGAGAGAAAGCTAGGTATTGTGCATATGCCTTGGAATGTTTAAGAGGTCTGATGTCAGTACTGTTGTCTCAGCTTTGACAGAATATAAGATCTACACAACAATTGGGTAGCTTGGGCAACCCTAACACCAAGTTGAATTGAGATTCTGTTCAAGGAGGTCTGAGACCAAAAAATCTCTGATTGAGGCTAAGGACAGAGTCAATTTTCAGTCAAGGAATGCTTGAAGGTTTTCTATTCTATTAAAGATCCGTTTTGTTCCTGTAGGATTTTGCTTGTGTTTGGTCAAATAAGTTCTTCTTAATTATAAGTCTTTTTATCTTTGGTAACTCTGTATCCCAAGATTCCTCCACTTTATTATAGTTGCAGCTTTGACTTTTGAGATTCTGACTCATAAGATTTACAAGCAGAAAGAAACTGAAATTCAGTCAAAGCCAGTATCCACATTGAGCTACCAGGAGATCTAAGTAAGTGGTAGGGATTGTAACAGAGTAGGTCTAGTCCCATTCACCATAGGCCCAACTACAGGGGCATTCAGACCATAGAAGATATAGGACAATGCATGGCCTTCACAGCCCATTTAAGAATGTGGAAAGTAGAAGAGGCTAGCAATGATATAAGATTTCAAACCAGGAATGAATAAATAGAGGAAAACTACAAACATTGAAAAAATAATATGGTTTGGGAAGTAAAAACACAAAACTAAAATAAGAAAGTAACTCCAGAATAACTGTGAGTAGAACAAAGAACCAAAAAAAAATGGAGCTCTTTAGGGGGAAATGGTAGCATAATAAATAACTTGGAACAGAAATTGGAAAAATGATCTGAGTAAAGCACTTACTGAAATGGAACAAACACAACACAATATCTCCACATGAAATACAATAAAGTCAAAAGACTGAAAAATTAGAAAATATAAGGTATTATGATGAAAACAAAAGACCTAGAAAAAATGGTGAGGCAAGATGGTCCCACTTACTACAGCAGCTCTTCCAAAAACATTTTATCCCTCCTCAAACCTCCTATGATGTTCTGTCCTCCCCCATCTCAACTAAGGATGTTACCTTGTATCATAAAGAAAAAAAATAGAGTACATTTAGCAAGAACTCCTTCTTCATCTCACACCACCCAGATACCTTTTGCCACTAATTCTAATTTCATCCCTATTTCACACGAAGAGGTATCTCTTCTCATTGTCAAAGCAAACTTAATCATATGCATGTGATTCCCTTATATCCTATCTCTCCTACAACTGATTATTATCTTTATCACCCCATTTTCTCATTTACCTTAAATATCTCCCTCCCTAATGACTGCTTCCCTACAAACTACAAAGATGCGTCTTCCACTCTCAAAAAACTGTCATGTAATCCATTCATCATTGTTAAATATTGTCCCCTAATTTTCCTTCTTTTTGTAGTCACAAAATTCCTTGAAAATACTGTCTGCAATTGGTGTCTTTTCTCAGTCCTCATCCTTCTTGATCTCTTTGCAATCTTTTCTTCTTTGGGTCTTCTTTACCAGGCCGTTGACTCACTTTTCATGATTTTCTTGTGTCATTCTCATTTCTGTTCCCAATTTTTCCTCCACTTCTCTTTCTTGATCTTCAAAATCCTTCTTGAGCTCCTCTATGGCTCCTGTAACCAATTCATATTTTTCTTGGAAGCTTTTGATGCAGGAGTTCTGACTTCACTCACTGTCTTCCTCCCACTTCATGACTTGATCCTTTTTGTCCCCAAAAAAGGAATCTATGGTTTGATTACATTTCTTGGGCTTGCTCATCTTGCTGCCAATTACTACACTTCTGAGCTTTTTGCAATAGTAGAGCTCTGCTTCCAGAAAGGAGAGAGCTTTGTCCCAAATAGCTGGGGTTTTTGCAGCTGTTGGAGCTATCATTTGGGCACCCTCTCTACAGGCACCACAAACTCTAGTTCACTGGTCACACACCCCAGGACCACAAGCCTTATCCAAGCCGGTTAAAACAAGAGTGATTACTGTCTAAATGGTCACTTGATTACCCTGCAATCTGCAAGCCAGTAACTCCTGAGGCAGCCAATGGTGGCTGCACAGCCACCAGGCCTCTGCCATTTTTTGCCTGGGGGAAGGGACCAGACCCTGCTCTCAGTCCCCCATTCTCACAAAGTTCCACACTGACCTTTTTCTTTTTGGTGTTTATGGGTTGATAAGTCTGGAAACCACCACAGCTGCTGGTGATTCTCTCTCCTGAAGTCTACTCTGGGCCTCTGATGGTCAGGGCAACTGTGGGGCTAGGGAACCACTCAGCTCACAGGGGACTGTGCTTGGCTCCCAGCCTGGTATAATAGATTCTTCCTGTGGGCTTGCCAGGTTTCTTTCAGTGGGAGCTTTGTTTCTCTTTGTCTCTTTGTGAATTCTGTAGCTCTAAAGTTGGTTTAGAGTCATTTTTTTTACATGTATTGGAAGTGATTGAAGCGGGAGCCTGCACCAAGTTTGTGCTTTTACTCTGCCATCTTCAGATCACCTTATTCTTAATAATATCCTCTCTCCATTTTTTTTTAATGAAATAACCATTTCCTGGTTGTTCTCCTACTTCTCTGAATACTCCAAGATGCCTTTGCTATATCATCATACATATTGCATCAACTAAATGTGGGACTTCCATATGTCTCTATCACGTACCCTCATTTATTTTCCCATTGTACTACTCATTTAGTGATCTCATATATTTACATAGATATAATTATCATCATTATATTCATAATTCTCAGATCTATTTATTTGGTCCTTACCTTGCAACTGGTATACAGTCTTACATCTTTAATTGCATAGATACTTCAAAGTAGATGTCATGTAGGCATCTTAAAGTAAAGAATTACCAAACTGAATTTGTTATCTTTCCCCTAAAATCTACTCCTTCCAAACTTCTCTTTTATTTTTAACAGAAACATCATTTTCTCAAGCATGCAGTTTCATAACCTAGGTTTCATACTTGTCTCCTCACTCTCTTACCCCCATATCCAATCTGTTGCCAAGGCCTGTTGTTTTACCATTGCAACATTTCTCACTTATACCCACTTCTCTCCTCTGATATTGCTACTACCCTCATCACCTCACATCTGGACTATCATAATAGACTGCTGATTGTTCCCTCTACCTCAAGTGTCTCTCCATTATAGTCTTTCCTCCACTAAGTTATCAAAGCAATCTTCCTAAATTAAAAGTCTGATCATGTCACTCCTACTCATTCATTACTTTCCTGTTTTTTTTCTGTCATGTTTAGTATCAGACATAAAATTCTCTGATTTATATGCAGAAATCTTAACCTGCCTCCCACCCATTTCCAGTCTTTTTATAACTCATATCTCTCAATATGGTGTGATCAAGTAGCCTCTTTATTAATCCTTGCATAAGACATTCCATCTTCTGACTTTAGGCATTTTCATATGTGATCCCTTATTCC
Organism: Pseudochirops corinnae; assembly: GCA_028646515.1. NCBI lineage: Eukaryota > Metazoa > Chordata > Mammalia > Diprotodontia > Pseudocheiridae > Pseudochirops > Pseudochirops corinnae. The sequence goes on along the minus strand of CM053591.1, from coordinate 35,632,048 downwards.
TGAAATGTTCTTGTTTCTCATTTCCACCTCCTGGTTTTCTATGTTCCTTCAAGCCTCAGCTAAAATTTCACCTTCTTGAGGAAGCCTTTCACAATCTTTCTTATTTCCAGTGCCTTCTTTTGGGTGATTATTTCCAATTTATTCCATATGTAGTTGGTTTGTTTGAATGTTGTTTTCCCTATTAGATTGTAAGCTCCTTGAGAGCAGTGACTGCCCTTTACCTTTATTTGTATCACCAATGCTTAACAAAGAACACATCAACAAATCAATTTGCATTGATTGAATAATTTAAGATGAATCAGATTCTTTGAAGACCATGACCAAGCAAACACAAAAACTAAAACAACAAAGCCTCAGCAGGATATTTCAAGAAATCATAAAGAGAGAACTGTTCACATATATTGGAAAGATGAGATGTTATGAAAATAGAAAGATTCTACCAGTCACTTTCTGAAAGAATTCCCTGCCCCAGAATGGCATAGCTAAAATCCAGAGCTTTCCTGTCAGAGGGAACAAATACCAAAAGTAACAACCACACAAAAAAGAGTACATGTATTGTAGAAACATAATTTGAATCTGACAAGATGAAACTACAACTATCACAAAGCAGAAGAAATTTTAAAATACAATGTTCAAAGAAAAGTCAAATGATGAAGAATAACTCATCTTTAAACTAAGTATAATCCTATGTGGGGAAATGGACTTTTAATTCAGAACAACTTTAAAGTATTACTCATTTAAAAAAAAATAAGACTGGAAAGTACATTTGAAAAGTAAACAATGGAGATAAGATTAATCTAGTTAGGTAGACGCACCTAGGTAGTACAGCAAATATATCGTTGGATTTGGACTCAAGAAGACCTGAGTTTACATAGTGCCTCAAATACTAGATATATTATGTCCCTGGGCAAGAGAATTAACCTCTCTGAAGCTGGTGATTATAATACCACCTACCTCACCAAGTTGTTCTAAGGATCAAATTAGTTAACAAATGTAAAGTACTTCACAAAACTTAAAGTATTTGCTAATATCGTAGGTAAGCAAAATTAAGCACTAGACAATGGGTGTATGATGATGAAGTACATTCTAATAGGGAGAGAGAAGATAAGTGTCTCTTTAGAATCTTACTGTTTGACTATGTCATAGAAGGCATAAAGAGACAAATGTAGGAAATGAGAGGGATTTTCTTCTGCTTTGTGAAATTTAGGAGAGGAAGATAAAAAGAAGGGAAAAGTTATACATTAAAGAAGAAACAGGGAAAAAGTCAGGAAGCACTTAATACTTCTAAAAATTGTGGTAAACTACCATGAGAGTAAATTGAGGGAAGAGGTGAGGAAGAATAGGATCTTTTGGAACTCATTTATCTTAATCATGCAAAGGAAAGCTAAATAGTATAAAAGTATATTTAGTATAAAAAGATAATAACAATATTAAAAACAGGCAACATACTATATTTTGAGGAATGAAAAGACCTTCCTATTCATTACCTAAATTGATTCCACAACATCCTGTGAATTAGGTGTTAATATTTATCTCCATTTTACAAATGGGGAGACTGAAGCTAAGAAGCTAAATAACTTTTCCTGGCTGATACATCCAGAAAAGTCTGGGTGAAAGGAATTAATCTCAGTAGTGCTTGATGTCATGTTCAGTGTTTTATCTGCTATGTCATTTACCTACCTCATTAACTTTAGTACAAAAACAAGGAGAGATAAACAGAGGAAAGAAGAAAATATTAGAAGAATTGGGCAGCAAATAGTCACAGCAAAACAAACTTTAGGTTTGGAATTTCAGAGGGAAGATATAAAATGGAAGAAGAGAAAAAATGTAAGAATCAGTTATTGGGGTCTGTAATAGTTGAGAAGAAGAGCAGGATCAGATCACTACAACTTTAGATTACTAGCATTCATTATAATTATTTCTTTCCTGACTTTCTTACGAAAATGATTATGGAGAAGTAAGAAGAATTGTAAGAGAGTAAGATAAATAAATATATATGTGAATATGAATAGTATGAATTCACCTATAAAATGGACAAGGGTATCAAAACACATTAGAAAGAATAATATAAGAAGATTTGAATTATAAAAAACATAAAAATAATAAAAAAAACCCAGACAGAATAAAAAATAAAACATTCAAATAGCATTTATTATG
>CM053591.1:35612153-35629391 GCA_028646515.1 Pseudochirops corinnae | reverse complement strand
TGGGGATGAGAGGTGGGATGATGGAGGGGAGGGCAAGGTGGGGGGGAGGCTTGCTGGAACTACACACTTCTGCAAAGGGACAGGGTAGAGGATAGAACAAGAGGAGGGTGGGATAGGAAGGAGGGACATATAATCAGACTCTCACAATATGCACACTGCGGAGATGTTCTGTGTACACATGTACAGCCTATATTTAATTGCTTGTCCTTCCAGCTAGAGTGGGTGATGAGGGAGGAAGGGAAAGAATCTAGAATTTAAACTTCTATAATCAAATGTTACATAGATAGATAGATATAGATATAGATATAGTTATTATTAATTACATCCAACTGGGAATTAACATATACAGGCACTGGGGTAGGGAGATCTGTCCTGCCCTACCAGAAAGTCAGAGGGGCGAGGGGGAGAACATAGGAGAGAGCAGATTGAGGGAGGAGTTATACAGTGGGATGGCTGTCTTGAGGTGCTGGGTAAGGGAAAGATGGGGAGAAAATCTGTAACTCAAAATCTCGTAGGAATGAATGATGTAAACAAGAAAATAAATACATTAATTTATTAAAAAAGAAACAAACCTGAGTTCTGATCTAGCAATTGCAAAATTAATTGCTGTGTGTTCCTGGGCAAAATATTTAACTCTGTTTGTCAGTTTCCTCAAATGTAAAATGGGCATAACAATAGCACCTGCCTTATAGGGTTGTCATGAGTATGAAATGAAAGTAGACACTCTTTATGAAAAGCACCTGGCACATAGTAGGTGGCATATACATGCTTTTTCCCTTCTACTTCCTCCTTGAAGTGTATAACAGTTGGAGAGAGTATTCACATCAGTGAATTAACTTTTTTTCTCTTTAAGTTGCAATGTTATAATAGTTACTTACAACACATAAGATAACATCACATAACTGAACTTTAATTTCTGCTAACAGGGAATGATCTGTGATAGCAAGAGATACATTTTTAAAATGTTTTTTGTGAACTTAGAGAAATTCTTGGAAAGTATTTTCAAATACAACCATTGGCGGAATTTATTTTGCTTGACTATGCATGCTATGATATTTTTTTCCTTTTATTTCCCTCTAACTTCTGTTTCTTTTCAAAGGAGTGAGGAGTGGGAGGAAGAGACAATAAATTTCTGTTCTGTTCATTAAAAATAAAACAGAGAGATGTAGAATGTTGCATGTGTTTTCAGATGAGATTACTTATTATCAATTTTATCTGATAGCTTGCTTTGCTACAAGAGACTGCCCACTAAGTGGGAATAATCTATAAGTATAGGTAATATAAAAACAAAACACATCAATAAAACTGAAAAAAAGAAAAAAGACAAAGAAAAATTTACCATGCCTTGTGTTAGATATCTTTCAGTATGCTTGTCAATGTGCATAATGGACCTAAATACCAGTGCTATGTTCAAGTACATCTTACTTTACCACACTGTCAACTTTTTGAGAGTTGGGTCTGAATATTATATATCTTTGGACTTCCCTGAATAGCTTAGGACAACACATTGCACATAGTAGGCATTAATAAGTAGAAGCTAGGCACTAGGTACTGAAAGTAAGTGGAAACAAACACATAGGTCACCCAATCCAAGGCCCTTATTTCACAGATGAGGAAACTGAGACACAGCTAGATATAGTGATTTATTCTGTGTCAGACAGGTAGTAAGTGACAGAGCCAATATTCAAACATAGGTTCTTTATCTCCAGATCTATGATCCTCTGCACTAAGCCATGACTTCTTTCAGAAATAGAGGCTTATAAGGGGAAAATAAAGGTGACTATGAAAGTTTCAAAAGTTTCAAAAAATTTAGAAAGTGTTTCCACATGTGTACAAATGAGAAGGTTCTGGTAAATATCCCAGAGAAGGGATCAGTACAAGGTTTTAAAAATAAATCTCAAGATGAAATAATTTCATGTTGATCAAGTATTAGGGACCCAGAAAATATTCACAACAAAAAGAAACCCGTGGAGAAGCTATCAGATAAAGTAGAAGTAATTTATTTTTAACCAAAAAACAAAACAAAACAACCAAAACATATGAAGTATAGTGGCTAGCCCAAACAAAGGTTTCAAAATTGAAAGTTATTTTCCCCACTGTAATTGAAGTTTGCTTCATTTTCAGTGTCTTCCAGTTTATAAAACTTTTAGAAATTTCATACTAAGCTATCTTTTTTTTTAAGGACCACTAGGTATTATAAGGCCAACTCACTTGCTTTAAAGTGGGCAGAAAAAGAAAGACTTAACTGCTGATGACACCAATCACTCATCTAAAACAGATCTCTTTTTTTCCCCAGAGAAACTTTGCCTCACTATTATAATCACTCCCACACGTTCTCTATTTCAAAAGGAATGAATTAATCTTGCAAGTTTGAGGGACTCTTCAAAGTACCCTGGTTTATAAGTGCCAGCCTGGCAAATTAATATAATTATTCGCTGAATTAGTAGAAGGTGCCCATTGACTTTAACTGACCACTTCTTTTCAAAACTGCATTCCATTTCATCTTCAAAATACAAATTTAAAGTATCATATTGGTCACCTTTCATACTTTAAGAGTCATTAGCTTAAATGAAGACATATTTCAAAGTTATAATGTTGACCCCAATTTTTTTTTTCCTTTTTTGAGGGAAGCAAGAGTTTTAAGCATTAATAGTACCTTTTATCTGTCTAAAACTGCTTCACTTTCAATTTTTATATACATTACTAATCAATCAAGTAATAAGTTTTTAATCTTGTACTTACTGACTTTATGTTAGGCACTGGTTGTACAAAGATAGAATTGACCTGGTGCCCCAAGGAGCTTCTACTTCCTTAGAACATGCAAAGTAATCAGTACATCCAAAATACATGCAAGATATTTGAGGGCGCAGCTGAACAAATGGGAAAAGTCTCATATGGAAGGTGGTGATTAAACTACACTTTTAAGGAAACTAGAGCTTCTAAGTGGAGATAAGGAGGAACAGCACCAGTCATCCTGACTCATATCTGGCCACTGGACCCAGATGGCTCAGGAGGAGAAAGTGAGGCTGAAGACTTGGAAAAGCCCTCCCTCATTCGAATCAAAATCAATTGCAAGTCATGTCATCTTCTCACTGATATCATGGTCCTCTTTGATAACAAAGGACAAACCACAGCCTTTGAGTAAGTTGTCCAAACTTCCTGAATAGGCATCCAGCTGGCCAGTTCCAGTTGGACAACTCAGCTTTTCCTCTTCTCTCTTCTCTCCTTTTCATCCCTCTCTTCTCCTTTCCCCTAAGGATGTTCTACCCAAAGGAAGGAAAATTTTTGATGGCCCATATCTACCTAGTTAATTTTGAGTTTACTGGCTAGATTTAAACCCAATTCACTCTGGATCTCGACCCTCCAGCTCAGAGTGAATGATAATAGTAACCATTTCTCTTTTGACCAGGAACCCTGAGGGTCTTCCCTTTCCAGCTTGATTTTTTTCTTTTTTTCTAATCAAATGGGCCATCCCTTGACTCACTTCTTAAATAGGCCTATTCACTGAATGGGTGCTGCCTCACTCAAAGTGAGCACTTGAAAAGCCCTTAGCTTAAAAGGGCCAAGGTCTTCCACTGTATCCTGGGCCATCTCCAGTCATCTTGATGAATATCTGGCCCCTGGATCTAGATGGCTCTGGAGGAGAAAGTGAGGCTGATAACTTTGCGCAGCCCTCCCTCACTCAAATCAATTGCAAATCACATCATTATCTCTCTAATGTTATGGTTCAAGAACAAAGAACAAACCACACTACAACCTGATCTATCAACAATCATTTGATTGGGGCAACTATTATTTTAAGTTCTGTTTTGTAAACAAGGATACTGATATTTGCTCAAGATCATGAAGTGGAAAAATGATGGCGTACACTCAAATTTTCTAATTACGAGGTCAGTGCTCGCTATACTGTGCTCAGATTGCTACTAAAACTACGTAGTGTTATTTATGTACTTGAGTTCATGAAGGAAAGCATATTTCTTTCCCACTCCTTTACTACTTGTATTACAGTCATTTAAACATAACTTTCTGTTGTTGTTCAGTCATGTCTAACTCTTCATGACCCCACTTGGGGTTTTCTTGCCAAAAAATACAGGAATTCTTTGTCATTTTGTTCTCCAACTCATTTTACAGATGAGGAAACTGAGACAAACAGAGTTGAGTGTCCAGGGGCCCATAAATAGTAAGTGACTGAGGCCAGATTTGAAATCAGGAAAATGAGTCATCCTGACTTCAGACCCAGTACTTTATCTACTATACCACCAGCTGCCTAAATACAACTATTAAATCAAATTACTAGGGAGACTGGTGAAGGAGCAAGAGAGAAAACTCCACACTTCAACTGAGGCAAAAATTTTAAGTCAACAACCATTGCCTCTGTTGCCCTGGGACCCATCTTTCTATTTTCCTCTCTGAAAAAAATAAAAAAACCTGTGGATTTTTCTAACAGTCTATAACACCCCATCTCCATTTGGCTCACCTTTCTAGTCTTCTGACAAATTTCTGTTTACCTCAGTTTCCTCAGCTAAAAAATGGGCATTATAATAGCACCTTCCTCCCAAGGTGGTTGGGCAGATGAAATGAAATAATATTTATAAACTGCTTAATACAATGCTTGGAATGGAGTAGATGTTTAATAAATGTCCTTTTTATCTTCTTTCCTTATCTGACGACTCCAAGTTGTTCAAACTCCCACCTAACTTTGCAGTCCTGTTCTTAACTGTCTTCCACTAATTCTCCCCCCTAATATTTCTTCTCCCCTTTCCATCAAAATAATTTCTTCAGAGAGACAGGTAGTAGGAGGAAAACAAATTTATTAAACATATCCACAGTATTAAACATAAAATGATAGCTTGTTAATATAGGCAAAGTGGTGAACAGATAGATTTAGAATGAAGAGGCATGGATTGAAATCCTGGCTCTGCTATATACTACCTGTACCTCTAACAAACGACTTAAACTCTCTGGGCCTCAGTTTTCCAGTCTATAAAATGAGGGAATTGGACTAAATGACCTTTAAGGTGCCTCTCAGAGACCTACAATTTTTATCATAAATTTAAGGATTACAAAGTAAAGAAATCTCAACCATTTTCAACACATGCTGTTAAGCTGACCTCTTAAAGTATGTTATACTTGAATGTCACCCACTTCCTGTCCTACTTACTGTACAGGGTTCTCCTTGCACAAATTTCCTCTATACAATAACAAAATTAGTTAACCTTCTAATTCTTGTAAAAATCTGTGTGGGCCAACATTCTTTATTTTTTTATTTTTTTTGGAACTGAGCATAAGTAGAACATTTTTAATTTTAATAAATATTTACATTTTGAACTACTCATTTGAAATTTTTTTAAAAAAGGTTTTCTTGTTTAATTTGACATTCATCTTAATGATTAGGAAAATGGAAATGTTTCTTCTCATGTCTCCTGTGTTGTTTCAGTTCATCATTTGATACTGATGACAAACTTCTCACCAAGATTGCTGTTAGCCAAGTTGAACATCACCTGCCTGAAGTGATTAATACCAATCTAACTTAGTTTGTTCAGTGAGAAAGACTGGCAGAAAACATTTATTATCTTCCTGAGGACTTAACAATTCCAGACTGACTCTCTCCTCATGATAAAATAAGAGTATAAATTCATTCCTTCAAATATGCAATCTTGTTATCAGATTCATTGTGCTTATTTTCCCCAAAATGAAATAAGCATGTCCTCCAAGACTAATTAGCATGCATTTAAAATCTTTTTAATATGAAACATATGAAATCCCAGGCAATTTTCTTTGCCAGAGGTCCTTACCTCAGGAGCTGTCAATTCTCTCTCTCTTTCTCTCTCTCTCAGATATGTGTGTGTTTGTATATTTTCTCCAATAATGAAATTGAGTGCTTCTTACCATATCCGTAAGACTAATTAGATGGGTGTATATGCACACAGACACACAAACAATATACATATTTATATATGTAGTTTCTTTTATCATTCTATCCATTTTATTTGTTTAAAAACATTTTAAGAATGGCTTCTTACAATTTTCCAGACCAATAGTCATGACATGAAAAAGGTTAAGAACTTATGATCCATGTCCATCAGATCAGGAGGTGATCAGTGATGGTAGAGTCTCCATTTGATTATTCCTTTTATGAAATAAACCAGAGGAAAGGATTCATCCTATTCCCAGATCTTAAAATTAGCAGGGAATTCCTATTCCTATTCCCAGAAAATTAAAGGGTATGCCTTTTCTACAAATTCTTTTTATGAATTCTTGTTTATGTCATAGGTTTGCAGAACCATATGGGGACTCTAAAGCAATATTACCCAACTTCCTCTTTTTTTCTCTTTTGTTCAGGTAAGGAAACTGAAGCCAAGAGATCTTAGATTGCTGAAGACCACAGAGATAGTAAGCTTCAGAAACAGAATTAGAGCCCAGATGCTCTAAAGCAAGACTCATTGTAGTTTCCCCCTGGCATATATTGTCTTCTCAAGAGATATATTTCCTGAGTGTTGAATTAATGGATCCAGTGCAGAGTCAGTCATTGTACTGAGATTGATCAGGACACCTAGCCACTTCAAATCTCTGGGACATATGAAGTTTGCTTTCAATAACAAAATGATTTAGCACACAACTAGACATCATCACCTGCCTTGTTCCTTTTTGGAATTTTTCTTTTCTTGTACCAGCATCCTTAATAAGATCCAGACATATACCATTCCAAGAAGTTTTTAAAAATCATTTTTGATCCATTTTAATTTTATATTACCTACATTTCTAAGTGTATTCTTCCATTTTCCCAAAAATCATCCTTGGTGACAAAAAATAAAAACAAAAAAGAGAAAAAAGCAATTTAGCAACACGTCAACCAAACTTGCCAGTATATTCAATGATTCACACTCATAGTTCCCCATCTCTGAAACAAAGGGGGGAAAGTGAATTTTCTCATCTCTTCCATGGTGGGGCAAGAATGATCAAGAGAACTAAATAGTTCTATTTGCTTTTGCTACTGTTATTGTCATTTCTTCCAGTGACATTGCAGTAATTGTGCATTTTGTTTCTCTTATTATCATAGTTTCTTAGAGTTAAGTCTTTTTTGTCATACTGATGTTCCATAAATTGTAGAGACATTTCTCAGATAATTCAAAGCAAATCCAATTTTTCCAAGCAATTAATCAAAATTTAAAAGAAAAAAAATAATAATAATTTGAAAAAAATGAACATTGCTACAGTATAATGACCAATCTTGGCTCCAGAGGAGAATTGAGAATACATACCTTCCACTTTCACTGCAGAGGATAGGGGGCAATGGCTGTGTAATATTACACACACTGTCTGTTACTAATTTTGCAGAACTGTTTTTTTTAAAAATCATTCTTCTAAATCCTTTGTTAAAAGGATGTCTTGCTTGGGGAAAAAGAGAGTTAGAGATATATTCAGAAATGAACAAGACATAAAGAATAAATGACATTAATATAGACCAAATTGTAAAAAAGCTTTTCAAAATCCTGAAATTTTGCACTTGGCCTTTGATGTATAGATAGAAGAGCCAAAGAATATCAACTTGACACAGAGTTCCAGAAAGTGATTATGTGCCCTGATTGTTCATTCTAATACTCAGTGTGATTTTAAGACACAGTTAATGTCCTGCCATAACAACTGCCATTTTATCAATGAACTGGGAACTTCTTGTTACAGAAGAAGTTATAAAGTGTAGTGGTTAATAAGATTTTTGTAGAAAAAAAAATTCCTTCCCTGGAATTGTGAAGGTGGAAGGGCACATTCAGTTTCAAATACTCATTTAGAAGCATCTGTAGTTCTAAATTGTTTATTCAAGTCAGAAACTTTATTAACTGCATTTTTTCTTCTGAAAGATAAGATTCAACTATAAATTATTTGTATAGGCTATATTCTCCACATTAATTTACCAGAGCTTTCATCCTCCTACATTGCAGGGTATTTCTTAATACCACTCAAAAGATATCAAGTACTTCATTCAACCTATTCCTCCGCTCTAAATGGGATTTGACATTATGGGGTCAGCTTTCCTTTCCCTCAGAGATGACTAACAAATTTACAGAGACAGAAGTTCACTGTTCTCACATGGATCACTGCTCAACAGACCGGCAGTTTTTGATGGCAACATTTAAGTTTCATTTATTAAATGGAAGAGGAAACCCAGACTTTAACAAATGGCTCAATAGCTAAACAGTGTTCCACCACAGACCCTGATGGGAATCCCACGTGTTTTTATACTTCAGCCAGACTTCTTTAGTGTAATGTTTGAGGTTACGTTTGAATGTTTATTCCATTTTATGAATGTGTGAGATCCAGTGAAAGCCCAGAATTGTTTAAATGAATTTTTAAAAATTGTTCTACCAAGTCTATGGTAACAAACCTTCATTCAGCACTCTGCATAAGGCACCATCTTTGTCCATTAGGATACAAAGGTCAAAATGAACAGTCCCTGTTTTCAAAGAGTTTGCATTCATTCAAGTAAGACAATATTGCAAACATAAGCATTAAAATAATTATGCCTAGACACATATGTATGTGTGTGCACATATATACACAGTAGTTTTGGGCACTAGATAGAAGACTACTACCATTTAAGAGTTCAAGAGAAGACGATACTCTTCTACATAAAGAAGGTTGTAATCTGTCATTAAGTCTTAAAGTGGGGAATCCTAATATGAATAGAGAATATGGAGAACATTCCAAAGATGGGAAGTGACCAATACAAAGGCATGTAGAAGATAAGAGTATTATGTATAAGGGACAGCAAGAAAGGCAGTTAAGCATGTCTATAGAGTATGAGGAGTAATATATAATAAGGCTATAAGATAGGTTGATGTCAGGACATGAAAGTCTGTAAATGCTAAACAAAAAAAGGTTATCTTTGATTCTTGATGCAAGATGTTTACTGTATTTTACTGATTGGAGAAATGAAATGGTCATATTTGTGCTTAAGAAATAACCCATTTGGCAGTTTTGTGGAGGATATTTTAGAGTGGAGGAAAGCCTTGAATCTGGGGGACTAGTTAGGAGGCTAATGTACTAGTTCAAATGAGAAGAGATGAGGACTTAAATCAAGGTATTTGCTAGGTAAGTGGAAAGATGGCGCACCTGTGAGAGATATTTTAAGGGTAGAAACAAGATTGGCCATTTGAATGTATATATGGAAGCTGCCTGGAAAACTGGAAGACTAATGGTGCCCTAGAGAGGCATGGAGGATATTATACTTGAGCCATTTCAATCACAAAAGGGTTCCATTAGAAATTAATGCCATTTTTGAAATAGCACTTCATTTCAGTTGAAATATTTCCTAAACCCTTGAATTACTAGAATATTGATTTCTTTATAGGAATATTAATATGTTTGCCTTCTCTGTCTCTGTCTCTTCTATCTCTATCTCCCTCCCTCCTTTTCTCTCTCGCTCTTTCTTTTCCTCTCTTTCCTACTCTCCTTCCCCCAGATAGGTACTAAGTGATAGAGTGAACAAAAGTGCTGAACATGAGATTAGGAATACATGAGCTGAAATCCGGCTATGTACACTTGCTTATTGTGACACTTTAGGTAAGTCTCTTGGCTTCTATTTGAGTTACTCATCTGCAAAATTAAGATAATAAGTTTGTGATTAAACCAACAATGGACAATCAAATTCTTAATGATATGGCCATATATATTTTTTTTAAAAAAAGCAACCTCAGACAAACCCTTACACAATCTTTGAACAATTGTAAAACTTTTTCTGTCAACCACTCTTTGAGTATTATTGCCCCCATATTATAGATGAGAAAACTGAGGCCCTAAGCATTTGATTTGATCATGACTGAAAGCATTTCCTAAGTGCTTGCTATATGATATATGATAGAATTTTACATTGCTTGAAGATCTTCAGGGATTCAATTACCATCATCTTCTGTCAGTCATTCCAATGTCTTATCACACTGCTCTTCTGTAAAGTTTTCCTTTAGTGCAACTGAAATATCTCCCATAAAAAAAAAAAAAAACAAAACAATTCAGGGGCAGCTAGGTGGTGTAGTGAATAGAGCACAGTCAGGACCTGAGTTCAAATGTGACCTCAAACACTTAACACTTACTAGCTGTGTGACCTTGGGCAAGTGACTTAACCCCAATTGCCCTTCCAAAAAGCTAAAAAGTAAGTCAATTCATTCAGTCCTTCCTAGAGATAGAGAAAAAAACACTCAGTTTACTCTGTCACACAAATTATCACCTAAATCTACTGTTATAATAAATCATCACTTCAGTTAAAGTGAGTGCCATTTTTGGAGGGGAGGGTATTTTTGTTCTGGTTTTTTTTTTGACTGAAGAATTGCTCAAAATGTGTGCTTAAAAATTGAAGTTAGAGCAGAATCCAAGAAAAACTAAAAAAAAAAGAATTTAAAGTTTTCAAGCCTGCTATCTCCTCAGTAGACTCCTTCAAAAACAAATGGAAAATCAAGAACAAAAGATAGCAGAGGCAATCATGAGAAAATTGTTTTTGAGCAAAGGTACAAAGAATAGATCAAACAAATCAACATTGAAATGAATGGTCAAACCCATTGAGTTCAAATTCCACAACCAATATGTTATCAGCTATATGGAATAACTGGTACCAACAATATATGCAGAAACAAAGCTATAATTATTATTAGGCACATCATCATGGCTAATATGGACTTAGAATGAAATAAAGAAAGAGAATTGGCAAAATTTAAAAAAAAGATGAAAAAGAAGAATTGGGACACAATGATGAAACTCAATGACTTAGAAGGCAGTGGAAAGAAAGGAGCACTTTGAATTCCTGTTCTGCCAAATATTTCTTGTGTGACCTTCATCACTTTACTTTATCTTCATTTTACCTCATTTTCCTCGTCTATAAAATTATGTGTCTCTATAAAACGTCTTCTAAGCTGGAGATGAGCCTTCTAGTTCCAGATTTATGAATAGAAACAGGTAAGCTAATGCATAAATTTATATCCTGATGATTTTGGTGAGAAAAACACTCCAACCTTTATCATCACAATCTAAAGTCAAGATTTCCCACTATTTTTTTTTTGTCTGTTAAAAGAAAAGATCTTAGTCTTTGTTCTTCATTTAAATTGTCCAATGCCCTTGTATGATATTAAAAACTTTAAACAAATAGTTAACTTATAAGCACTCACTAGACTTTATCAGGAGCAATCTCACTTAACAACAAAGCAAGATCAGGAGAATTTAAGAGCCTTGCTTATTCTTTTCTTAGGCATGTAGAGTCCTTCACTGGCCAACGCCAGCCTACTTTCTCAGTCTTGTACATTACTTTCCATCTGGCAATGTACTGTGAGACCAAACTAGCCTTCTCACTGCTCTTCATGTGCTTCTTATTCCATCTCCCACTTCAGTTTTTGTGCAGAGACTTTGTTCCTCCTTTTGCCTGAGACCTCTCATGATACACCCCATACTCATATGGCTAGTGGTCTCTACACCAAAGTTGCTCTGTATTCATTTTGTATGGTTTTTTTATATGCTTATATATTTACATGTTATATCCTCCAATAGAATGTAAATTCCTGGAAGCCAAATTGTTTGATTTTTTTTCTTTGTTTCCCTGCTATCTAGCATAGTATTCTATTGCATAAAGGTTGATTGTTTGATGGACTAGTAGACAATGGGGTAGGACAGGAGAAATGTATTGAGACCTTAAAACTTTTAGCCAAATTTTTATAAGGTCAAAGTCACTGTCTAGTTGTTTTATTCTTCCTATGTCTTGAAGAACTAGTGTCACAAGTATTTGGATTTTGAATTTCTATTTCCCAAGTCAATTCTATACCTTAAATATGTTGCACCTACTTTTTACTTATATACTTTTACAATGTTCTGTTTCTCTGGAGAAATGAATCATACTTTTACATTCATGTAAAATTAAATCAATAATTCTTACATATTTTAAGCAAAGTTTCTTAACCTCAAGTCCACAGAACTCCCTAAGAGTTCCATGGATAGAATTCAAGGGGTGATTTTGGAAGGGAAACCTTATATCTTTCTGTCCATACAATTTATTCTTTTTGTAACCAAATGAATTTTATTTATTCATTAAAACAACCACAAGCCTATGTCCTGTTTTGGGGTCCCTGGGCTTCACCAACCGGGCACTGGAATCCATAATAACAACAAGTCCAATTGACTTAGCAAAATAATTCCACAGTCTTATGAGAGTTGTCATTTCTTACTTGATTTTAACTTAGAAGTTACAGGATTCACAGGGAAGAAAATTATCCTTTCTTCCAATCCTTTTAATAGCATACTACTTGATTTGTTCCTTGTTGTATTTTAATGAGCTCTCACCCCATCCTACTAGCTGCTACTAAGAAACCACAGGGATCCACTGATATAGTATGTTAGGTCTCCATATACGGGACCTATTAGCATATCCAGGCCCATTATATTCTATTTTATTGCCAGCCTGTTATATTCTCAGGTCTTTGTTGAGACTAATTTTATACCTTTATAAAAGTCTGAATTTTAGCTGTCAGGGAGAATAGCTTCCATTTATAACAATGATAAAACTAGTGGTCCTCTGAAATGCTCTTTCAGCGAATGTCATGTTTTCAAAGAAAGAAGTGGTGGCAGCAGGTAGCATATCGTTGTATTTGAAAAATCATGATTTGGAACACTGGGCAATGTCTTTGGCCCATCCACCCTTTATACCAATTCTATTTGGCTAGTGATATTGTGCTGCATTGAAAATCAGAAACTGACTAATTGTAATTGTGGGGATTAGAGATAAAAATCTTATAGAGGGCAGATCTTTAAGAAAACAGGCTGGCCATGACCGTACTGCATAGCTTTGGAGATTAAATATTTTAAATTTAATTTAAATTTTCCCAATTACAGTAAAAACAATTTTTAACATTTTTAAAATTTTGAGTTTTAAATTCTCTCCCTCTTCCCCCAAGAAGGAAATAAATTTGCTATAGATTATATTTGTATGATCATTTAAAACTTATCTCCATATTAGCCATGTTGCAAAAGAAAACACAGATTAAAAAAACAAACAAGAAAAATAAAGAAAAAACAGTTTGCTTTGATCTGCATTCAGACTTCATCAGTTCTTTCTCTGGAGTTGGATAGTATTTTTCACCAAAAGTCCTTCAGCTCTTTGTAGTGCTGGAGTATTGTACTGCTGAGAATAGATAAGTCATTCAGTTGATCATTGTACAATATTGCTGTTACTATGTAGAGTGTTCTCCTGGTTTTTCTCATTCACTTTACATCAGTTCATACAAGTTTTCCTAGATTTTTCTGAAAGTATCCTACTAATCATTTTTATGGCACAATTGAATCCTGTCACAACCATATATTCAGCTATTTCCCAATTGATAAACATCCTTTCAATTCCAAATTCTTTGCTAAAACTAAAAGAACTGCTACAAGCATTTTGTATATATAGGTTCTTTTCCCTTTTTTTAAAAATCTCTTTTGGATACCATCCTAATAATGATATTTCTGGGTCAAAGGGTATTACTGTCTTTTGATCATAGTTCAAAATTGCTCTCTAGCATGGTTGAATCAGTTCACAACTCCACTACCAGGGTATTAGTTTCTCAATTTTCCCCACATTTCTTCCAACATTTATCATTTTTTGTTTCTATCATATCGATCAATTTGATAGGTAAGAAGTATACCTCAGTTGTTTTAATTTGCATTTCTCTAATCAATAGTGAGTTCAAATATTTTTTCATATGAGTATAAATAACTTTGATTTCTTTCTGAAAACTGTTTATCAGCTGGGGAATGACTCATATTTGTATAAAGTTGATTCAATTCTTTATGTATTTTAGAAAAGAGACCTTTAGCATCAGCTAGGTGGTGCAATGAATAGAGCACCTGCCCTGGAATCAGGAGGACTTGAGTTCAAATCTGATCTCAGATACTTAACACTTAGTAGCCATGTGACATTGAGGAAGTCACTTAACCCCAATTGCCCTTCCAAAAAAAAAAAAGAAAAAGAAATGAGACCTTTATCATAGCAAGTTGCTGTAAAATTTTTCCTAGTTTCTTGCTTTCCTTCTAATCTTGACTGTATTGGTTTTGTTTGTGAAAAACTTTTTTAGTTTAACATAATCGGATTTCTCCATTTGATATCCTACAAGGTACTAATATATGTCTTAATTGTTCATAAATTCTTCCCTTATCTATAGATCTGACAAGTAAAATAGTCAATGCTCCTCTAATTTCTTTATGATATTAACCTTCATATCTAAGTCACATATATAATAGGTTAAATCTTAAAAGAGAATCAACTATGCCTTTTCACAAAGGCTAAAGTACATAATTTTTCTCTTATCTACTCTACATTTGTGTCCTTAGTGGAAAACCATTTCAGAAACACATTTGGAAGCAACTACTAAACAACAATTGATTCAAACAGATAAAAAATAGAGCAAAAAGTAAAGTGACTCAATGTAATAGCCAGAATCATATTGAAATATATCAGCATTTCTGAACTTTCAAATTCTCATCTGGAAATAAAAATTAAAAAGAAGTTTCATAAATTAAGGCCATAAAATAATTAACTGGATAGGGTGTAACAATGTTTGATATTAGAACCCTAATTTATAAATTATTTGGGAGAAAATCTTGCTGTCTGAATGGCATGTTCCTTTGGTGAAAAAGTTGCTGACTTAGCATTCTTCTTTACCCCTCCCTCAAGATGGAAAACATTATTTAAAGCCTAATTGTGGAAGCAATTTTCACTCCTCAAAAGAGAAGAAAAATCTGTTTAGTATCCAGTCACCAGTATAATTAGAAAATTAAATGATGAAAAGTTAATAAAAGAGAATGTAGGGTAAGATGAACTTTCTCTTTGAAAGAGAGAGAACTAAAAAAAAAAAAAAGAAAAAAAAAGATTAATAGATATATACTTCCATGGAATGAGCTCTCTCATGCATCTACCATGAAATTGGTATTCTGCCATTAAAGAAAAGGAGACATTTTAGAGACCTTTTCAATTACAAGGGGAGGTATGGAAGAAAAAGAAATAAGGGGAAGGTAGGCAAGGAGGAGGATAACTGTTGAAAAATGATTGAACACACTCTTGTCCTTATCTAATGGAGAACATTTAATGCCTGCTGATGAATGCATTACAGAAATCTTACATTATGATATCTTGAATATACTCAAACATCAACAAAACTCCCGAAATCCAGGAATTCAGAAGCAAGGGAGAATACAGATAGAGTATGGCTGGGTTGAAATAGTAGATTCATTGTCTGGGAGCAGATTCTTACCTGAGGACCAACTAGGGAAAGACTGAATCTCTCTACTGATGTAAACTGGTAAGAGAAAGAAATCTTGACCTAAACTTTGTGATAAAAGTGAGTTAGAAGAAAGACCTACAAAAACAGGGAGTAGCTTTAAAAATTGTTTTATGATTTAAATTTTTTTCCAAGCTACTGAATAACATAAAAATATTTGTTTGTAATTTACCTAAACTGTTTAGAGTTTGTATCCCAAGACCCCCTCACTTTGTGGTTTTTAAAAATGTGTGCATTTAAACTGCTTTTTAAAAAATAGTTCATACTTATGAAAAGAAATTTATTGATCTTCATTTTTAGTTATTTTTTTGTGCAGAGTGCTAAAATGTGAGGAATTGGAAGACCTAACCCAAACCCCTAACTTTCATTTTTCCTTTAAAAAAAGTTTTATTGATGTTTTTTGTTTTTATATCCTATTTTTTCTTTTAAATTTTATGTGAATAATTTTAATTATTGTAATACCTATGGATTAAGAGAGAATTAAATTAAAACAATATATCAGAGGACATTTCAAATTTATTACCTAAAACAAAAAGGGGTGTTTTTTTTTATTCCCTCTGAAACAAAAATTACACAATGAATTAAGAAACCAAATTTCATTATATTACTTATAGGAAATAAATTTAATGCAAATGTATGCATTGACTTAAGTGTACACAGATATTCTTCACAAAGATAACTTCTCTATTTTGCAATAAGGTTTGTACTTTATGATCGTCACAGAATCACAAAATTTGAGAGTTGGAAGGCATCAATGATAATCTAGCTAAACCATGCACAAAAAGAATCACCACCATGACATCAAGTTAATTGTCCAGACTCTAACTGAAGACCTTCAAGGAAGATGAACTCATCACTTCTCCAGGCAGACCATTGTACCTCTAATTTTAAGACAATTTTCCTGATATCCAAGATAATTTTTCCCCTTTACAATTTTGAACCATTGTACTAGGTTCTGTCTTCTGAGGTAAAAAAAAAAAATAATAATAGTTCCTTTATATTAATCCCCCTCAAATAATGTAAAACAGGTATGATATACCCATTAAAGTCTTCTACAGGCTAAACATGCACATTTCCTTCTACCAGTCCTCAGATCATATGCATCTTCCTACATGTGAACCAATTTTAAATATGTCTGTTGCTTTACAAAAGAACTGATGGCAAATGTTTACTACTTAACAATTGAAAAAGATATAATTCTGAACCTCAGGAACTGGGTCTTTAGAAGAGAACACTGAACCCAAATGAGGAGATCTGTTTTTTTTTTAAATCAGAAGATGTAAGGTTCATTCCAGCTCTGACATTTCCCAGCTATATGAGAGGAGGAACTGTCTTTTTTTTCCTTTCTTTTTTGTGGGGGGTATTCCCATTTCTTATCACAATGCCTGGTACATAAAAGGTGCCTAATAAATATTTCTTGCCTGACTGAACATAGGTAAGACACAAATTCATTCATCTTTATTTTTCTTACATACAAAATAGGATCAATAAGATTTGTCTTAACTTCACAGGATTGTTGTGAGGAAGATGTATTAACCTTAAGGTGCTCAAGAAATATATTATTATAGTGCATCTTCTGTGAGAATAATGTCACCTTTTGGGTAGTATTTTTCTATTATTTGTTGTCATGGAGCCTTGTAGAGCTGTATATAAACTCTAATAGATGCAAATATAATGCTGAACTTATTAGTAGGATTGTTCCTTTAAAGTAAGAAATGTTATATGATTTCTTATTTCACCACACCCTCTAGCTATTAATTATCATGTCAAGAGTTCAGTTCATAGGAGATGAAATTTATCCTAGATTTCTGGATACTTCTTTATTGGTAGTTGACACCCACACCTTCTTATTACCTGTTAATTCTACCATCAGTAGAAAAATAAATTCTATATTTTTCAAGTAAGTTAAAAGATAATTCACTTTTTCTACATATTTAACTACTTTTAAAAA
>CM053591.1:35594735-35611653 GCA_028646515.1 Pseudochirops corinnae | reverse complement strand
ATATATATTTTAAATTTTTTTAAAACTCGCTTATTTTTACTTTACATCATTCATTTCCATGAGATTTTGATTTACAGATTTTCTCCCCATTTTTCCCCTACCCACCACCCCAAAACAGCTATCCCACTGTATACCCCCTCCCCCAATCAGCTCTCTCCTCTATCTTCCCCCATCACCCCTCTTACTTTCCAGTAGGGCAAGATGGATCTCCCTACCCCAGTACCTGTATATTTCCCTCCTTCCTATTCCATCCCCCACTTGTTCTATTCTCTACTTTGTCCTGGTCCCTTTACAAAAGTGTGCGCTTCTAACAACCATCTTCCCCAACCTTCCCTCCCCTCCATCATCCCCCCTCTCATCCCCTTCCCCCCCACTCTCCTGTAGGCCAAGATAGCCAATTTAGAGTGTATATCATTCCTTCCCTAAGCCAACTTCAATGAGAGTAAGGTTGATCCATTCCCTTTTGCCTTCCTGTTCTTCCCCTCCATTGTAACAATTCTCCCTTGCCTCTTCTGTATGAGAGGATTAACCCCATTCTATCTCTCCCTGTCTCTTCTCATATTATTCCTCTCCTACCTCTCAATTTCACCTTTTAAAATATCATCCCATCCTGTTCAATTGATCCTGCAGCCTCTGTCTATGTACACATATATATACACACTCACATATGTTATCATATGCATATATTCCCTCCTATATAAACATATGTATATGTACATACATATATATATATATATATATATATATATATATATATATATATACGTATATATTTAATTCAACTATCCTCATACTGAGAAAAGTTTCATAAGTTACAATTATCATTTTTTCCATGTTGGCATGTAAATAGTTCAACTTCGATAAGTTCTTTATGAATTCTTTTCCATGTTTACTTTCTCATAGTTCTTGTATTTGAATGTCAAATTTTCTATTCAGTTCTGGTTTTTTCATCAAGAATGCTTGGAAGTCCTCCACCTCATTGAATGACCATATTTTGCTCTGGAACATTATATACTAAATTTTGCTGGGTAGATGATTCTTGGTTTTAATCCTAGCTCCCTTGATCTCCGGAATATCATATTCCAGGAACTTCGATCCCTCAATGTACAAATTGCTAGATCCTGGGTTGTCCTGATTGTATTTCCACAGTATTCAAATTGTTTCTTCTTGTCAGCTTGTAATATTTTCTCCTTGATCTGGGAACTCCGAAACTTGTCTATAACATTCCTAGGAGTTCTCTTTTTGGGATCTTTTTCAAGAGGTGATTGGTGAATTCTTTCAAGTTCTAAATCTCTTTTTTAAAAAATGTTTGAATGACCTGTATCTCATTTCATTCTAATAGTGAACATAAAATACTAGAGAACTGGCCTGAGTCTGTACCATCCCCGAACACTAGCCACATTAGTCAATCAATAGATATTTATTAAGTACCTACTATGTGACAAACACTGTGCATGCAATCTTGGAAAAGTCATTTAACTCCCTGAACCTAAAATGTTTCATTAGTAAAATGATACTTAAACTATCCATTTCACTGGATTGTTGTGAATGGAAACTATTATTATTCTTGCTGATACCTTTCATTCTGGGATTTTGTCTCACCAAGCTGGTAGAGAACGATATGGATTCTTTTTAAACATTATACATGTTTTTATTATAGAGATGTTTTCAACAAACACAACCAAATTTTAATAAAGAAACATATGAAATCTATTTTTAAAAATTTAAATTAAATTTAGAAAGATATACAGAAATATTGAGACAAAAAAATATACTCTAAATTCACAAACATATAGTTTGTTCCATGCTACATTTTATCATAAGCAGATAGAATTATTTTTAGTCCTTTTAAAAAAATGATCAATTTCAAATCCTAAGACTATCTCAATTTATGAGCTGTGTTAATCTATTCAAATGTATGGCTGAATTGCATTGTCTGCCTAGAAACAGGGACAGACTTTGGTTCACTCAAAACTGGGCTAGATTGCTTTTGGGAAATTCCAAAGCTCCTTTCCCTTCTTTCTCCTGGAAACAAAGACCAATTTAAAAAATACCAATCTTCTACTAGTGTTGTATAGTTACCAATTACAGAATACTAGTATCTGAAGAAAAAAACATCACTCTAATTCAAATGACAATGGAGAGATGCATGATAAGCCTGAGCAAAGTGCAATACACCAAAATACAGAACTACAGAGAAGACAGAATAAAGCATGGCACCAAGAAAACCTCTAATATTGTCTCCTGCATTGGAACGACAGCTCCTTTGCAGGCAGGTTCTCTTTTTTTTTTTTTTATCCCCATCCATTTAGCATATTGCCTGGCATGTAGCAAGTTTTCTTTAGATTGGGTGCCCTTATGTTGCCCAGGTTGGAAGTGCAGTGGTCATGCAGGGTTCATTAAATTGACCAGCCTTCCCAGTAGCAGGAATTTCAGGCATATACCCTCAAACCCAGAAATAAGCTCTTAATAAATGCTTGTGATTGATTGATTGAGCTGTTCATTTGGCACAGTGAGGAAATAACAGGTGGACAGCATGTGTGTTCTACTAGTATCCTTGACTGTCAAGAGAAAAGGAGGAAGGCCTCCAGCGTACTTGCAGACCCTCTGTGGCAAACTTATCGGAGGATTTGAACAAGTGTTTGCACAGGTTGGGCAGACATGAATGAATAGTATAATCTTTGTAATCGAAGGGAATACCTATATCTGTGAGACCATAGATCAGAGTAATTGAAGAAAATGAATCAAAGAGAAATAGCTCTTTAAATATTATCTATAGTTTCAAATCTAGCTTATTTCAGAAAGAATACTTTTCCAAAAGTGAAGTATATCCAGTCTCATTTGGATAAATTCCAATTGCCAAATAAGTTCTTTCTAAAAGCTAATATGCGAAAGAAAATGCTTTTGCAAACTACTTTTATTGATCTTTCCCCACCTGAATTATGGAGATAGCACAAAAATATAGTCCTGTAAAGAATGCACTTAAAAAAAAAATCCTCAACAAAGATATTTATTTTTCATAATCTGTTATAGGTTAGAAACAAAAACAGCTGAGGTATTTCTCCTGAGTTGCTAGAGGAGATGCCAAAGGAATTGGAAATGATGTTGGTAATGTAATGGTCTGTGTAACCTCATGAGCTGTCAAATCCTAGACTGCACAAGACTAATAGCTCTTTTATAAAGAGTTTCTTTTAGTACTGCTCCCCAAACTCAAAGGCTCAGAACACAAGCTATTTAAGGGCAAAGTGATAAAGGCTCACTTACTTAGGTTGATAAGCTTGTTCAGGAGCAGCATTTCGATTCTGAAACAAGTCACAGAACTCATTAGCAGAACCAATGGTAATGATAATAGACAATGACTACCTTTAATTGTCCTTCTGCTGTGCTATGCATTTAAAGACCATTTTTTAAATTAAGGGGGTTTTTTAGGTGACAATTCCAGGATGCTGATTCCAAAGTATCATAATCTTACAGTGATAACAAGATCAGTACTGCATTAGACACATGTCCCAGGTCACCTTCAAAAATCTTGGCGACCACATATAATTCACAACCTTTAAATTGGCTTAAAATTTAATTGCTGGCTTCACAAAAATAGTTAATGACTTTATAATGCCTCCACTGCTTGACTTTCAAAGACACAGCTTTAAATATATAGATCAAGATTCCCAAACAAAACTGGCTTACATTTCTGCAATAGCAGATACCATGTAATGAAATAGATAGAGTATTGACCTGGAAATCAGGAGAGGTGAGTTCTAAGCCTGTGTTTACTACTAATTAGCTAGCTTTTGTGTTCAGGCAAGTATTTTAATTGTTCTGGGACTCAGTTTCCTCACCTGTAAGATGAGAAATTGGATTAGATCATCCCTAAGGTCTCTTTCAGCTGTAAGATCTTGAGATAAAATATTTCTACTTTGTCAAAGTAGTAGGTGTTATGATGGGGCAATGGGGACAGAAAGGATGATGGTGTTTCTCAGATAGCTGACCTATATGATTTATCTTAATATCTGTGCTATTTGTAACTTAAGTAATCAGAAAATTTAAGTCAATTAATTCTTAAAAACTTATTATATGTGAAAAGCAGAGTAATTAACAATTTTTTTGATTTAATGATAATTTCATCCTTCAAAAAAAGGTGTAGAGACCTTTGAGAAAAATTTTTATTCTGGACATGAATATGGAAAAGAAATAATGGGGACTTTAAAGGGAAGCAAACAGCTAATTTTTATAGTTTTCCACAGGCTAATGGAATCATAGATTTAGAAGGAAAAGAAGCACTTGTTGAGTCATTTTTTTTTCAGTTGTGTCCAACTTTTTGTGACGCCATCTGGGGTTTTCTTAGCAAAGACACTGCAGCAGTTTGTCATTTCCTTATCCAGTTCATTTTACAGATTAGACATAACAGGATTAAATGACTTGCCCAAGGTCACACAGCTAATGAATGTCTGAGGCCAGATTTGAACACAGGAAGATAAGCCTTTATGATTCCATTCTAGACTCCAGAACTGTATCCACTGTGCCACCTAACTGCCTAGAAGAGCACAGGGACCATCTAGTTTGGTCTCTTATTTCACAGAGAATCAAACTGAGCACCAGAGAGGTTACTTGCCTAAGGTCAAAAAGGGAGTAGAGAAAGAATCTGAACTCTGGTCTTCTGCTTGCCAATCCAGAGTTCTTCGGGTGGCTAGAATGCTAGTCTTTGTGTCAAAAAGCCTGGGATTTTAATCCTATTTCAGATACTTACTAGCTGTTTGACCCCAAGTAAGTCACTTACCTCCTTCCAGTCTCAGTTGCTTTATGTATAAAATGGTGATAGTAATAGCATCTACCTTACAAGATTGTTGCTAGTAACAAATGAGGTAACATGTACGTAATTTGGAAGCCTTAAAGCACTGTTATCTATTATCATCATTCCTGATTAGTTAATCAGGCATATGTAATAGCAAGCACCCTAGCATACCCAGGATGGCTGCTAACACAGGTTCTTAGATCTGCTTTTCTAAAGGAAAGCAACTAAAAATGGGTCAACAAACATACTTTAATCAAACATATATATCATTCACATAATGCAGGGGGAAAAGTTAGCACCCTAAGTTTCAGAAAATACAAATAGAAATTACAAGCAGACAAAAATGCAGATGGAGAAAATAACACAGTTCAGCAGACCAATAGACAGGGCTTCTAGCTGTCTGACCATTACCTACATACAGTGTTAGTTACCAGAGAGAGAAGCATCAACATCTGGGTTTCCAAAGCTGGAGGGATGAACATCTGCCCAGTCTCATCTGGCCAAATCACACAACTCTTCCCATAAGTGAGCCCCAAAGCAAAATCTCACCTTGGGGTAGGTGTGTGTGTGTCTGTGTGTGTGTGTATACACACACACACAGACACAAACAGACACACACACACACATATATATATATATATACACTATATATATATATATATATATATATATATATATATATATATATATATATATATACACACACATATAAATATGTATATATAGGCTTCTCCAGGGTCAGAGAAAATCTCAGCCTTTGTATCCTTCTCTCTAAGTACAAAGTAAGAAAAGATATGTCTTCCTGAAAACAAGCCTCCTCTAAGTAAGCTTCTCTTGTTGGGCTCCAAGTAAGTCCCATTAAGGTCCAGTGAAGATCTTCAAATTTTCTAGGCCTATTAAGATGCAGGGAAGATCTTCAAATTCCTTTACCATTGCAGCATAGTTTCACATACACCATAGATTTGGGTACAATATAACCTGAAAGCTGAGAGGAAGGATAGGTGACATGAACCCAAAATCTAATGGAAGGAATAAACTTTAATATTGAAAATGGAAATTAGCATAACTCTGATGAAGAAGGAAAAAAGGGAGAATTTGTATAAAAAAGAACAAAGTGAATCTATAAAGAACTTAACAACCAGAGATTTTAGAAAGACCAAAATCAGCTTAAACAAGGGCAGATAATAGAATGAGTACAACAGGGTTATGAGGTCCTATAAGAATATCATCCATTGACTAAAGTTTAAAAAAAAAAATGAGGTAAACGAGGAAATGCAAGAGTAATGAAAAGAAATGTATTTGCCATATTGAGTAGAGGAGGTTCTTCAGGGCACCTGAACATTAGTTCTTATTTCAGAACTGCCAGTAGCAGCTGCTGAGTTTTTTCTCTCCACCACTCCAGTGTTTCTTTTGCTTTCTTGAGGCCTTTGCTTTTCTCAAAGTTTGCTGAATGGACAGCCAAGGAGGATCACTAGAGTCAGAAGAAGAATGAAAAGAGGAGGGAGTTTTTAGCCTTTTCTCCATAAGAGTCAGTGACAAGTACTATGTACAGGATGCACAGCAGGAACTCTGAATCAGGGAAAAGGCCAATGGAATTCTTTCCTTTAGAAATGATGGCTGGAAGAAGAGGGGATGCTAGGAAGAGGAAAGAAAAAGAAGTAATAAGGAACATTCATATGGATGAAGGAACAGGAAGAAAAAAAGATTTCACTACCAGCAAAAGATAGAGAGTTGGACTACTATTTTGTCCCAGGCTAAATATGAATAGCTATTATTAAATGAATTGCAGAGCTGTAGGCTTGGAAGAGAATCCAATACAAGTCATGGAATACAGTAGCTCTGGCCTCATAGGCCTAAGGCTTTCCTAGTTGGTGTCAGAAATTTTTTTACAGATATGCATCATCTGAGGAAAAGGGATGGTGGTAGAAAAATGATGTTCATCTTGAGGCAGGATTCCCTATTTCTTCATTAAAACATATTCTCTTTCCTGCTGGGTCTCCTAAAGAAAGGCAGCAAGGGGTTGGGCATCTTCTATCTGCCCCAGGGAACTTCCTCCTGATCAGGGAGTCTGCTCATGCCTGCTTCTTCTTCCTTGCCAGCCTCTTTGGGTGAGAAGAGAGACTTCTATCTTCTGTAATTCCTACTGTATTCACTAAGATCCTTGCCTCCCATCTCATGCTGCACTTGCCTTCAAATAGATCTCTGATTTTGTTGGAAGAAGTGACACCTTCCCCTCAGTGAACATTCCCATGCTCTGTCATACCTTTCACATCCCTGTGATTCTAACCCTTGCAAGTCTAACCCATCTTTCAAATCCCATTTCCTACCCCCTATCACCAAATTCCTTATTTTGATCTCCCTCCACTCACCCACACCCAAGTTTTAACTAAACATCACCCAGCTCTTCCACTGTGCCCTCTGGAATGCCTGTTCCATAGGCAAAAACTTCCCTTCATTCTAAATCTTTTCTTCTCCCAGTCCTTCCGTCTACTATTATTGAAATCTGGCTCCTCCCAATAATACAACTCCTCTGACCACCCTTTCTTCTACTTGTAAGATCTTCATTCATTCACCTAAGTTTATTTATTGAAGTAGGGGTCTTGGAATATTCCTTGCTAGACACTGTCACTTTTATATTTTTTCCTGAGCTCATCATTCAATAACCTTTGAGGTTTATGCTATTCACATCTACCACCAAATTAAAATTTTTAAAGCTGTTGTCTGCAGACTTCAGGTCACTTGCCTTCCTTTTTTCAGTATGTTTGGTACATGGCTTGCAATTTTTCTCTCCTCTCCAGCCCCTGTCCTCATACTAGGAGACTTCAACATCTATACTAACTCTCCCTCAAACTTTTTAACCACTCAGATTTTCTTGAATCCACTCACTTGAAAATGCTCACTTCCTATGAACTATGCCTCCACCCAACCTCAGCCACATATAAAATGGTCATACTTTTAATCTTCCCATC
Organism: Pseudochirops corinnae; assembly: GCA_028646515.1. Classification (NCBI taxonomy): domain Eukaryota; kingdom Metazoa; phylum Chordata; class Mammalia; order Diprotodontia; family Pseudocheiridae; genus Pseudochirops; species Pseudochirops corinnae. The sequence goes on along the minus strand of CM053591.1, from coordinate 35,603,892 downwards.
ATCTTCAAACGTCTCACCTCCATATTAAAGAATTCTGAAATTCCCTTATCTCATCAAAACTTAATGGCTTTTCACCTCCTCCTCTGTCTTCCATTACAAAATCCTACACTTAATCCACGTTATGACTTCCAATCTCTTGACCCCTCAATTCTCTCTTAGCCATCTCCCTTTCACTCACCACTTTCTCTTTTTTCTCCCTATCTTGACCCTCAATGAACTGTTCAACTTTATACTTTCTCTCTTGAATGCCTAGTCTCTTCATAATATTTTTTTTGTTCTTGCCAAGGCTTAGGTTTGGATCACATGGGCTTCCCTACATTTCTTCTTCATGTAGTGATAACTTCATTCCTTCACTTATGCTGCTTAATGAAGGTGAAGAAAATCGTTCAGCTATTCTAACTGGGTCCACTACAGATCTATGTTATACCTCAATTGGGTCCTCACTGTTGCTGGGCAATCCTATTATGCCTCCCTTATGTCCTCACTATCCCACTCTCTACAGTGGTTCTTCTAAACCTGCCCTTTCTTTGTCAAAATTCTCATAGCTCCCCTTCCTCCAACCTTTCAGATGAGATTTATGCCTCATATTTTATAGGAAAAAAGTCGTTTACTGTGAACTCCCTCTTTTCATCTCTTCCTCATCTCCTATCACTCAGATGCTCTTTTTACACTATTTCCTCATTTATTCCCATCTCACATGAAGAAGTTACCTTACTTCTTACCAAAACTAGTCTCTCTACCTATTCAAGCAACCCCATTCCATTCCAACTCCTTCAAGAGATTCCCCTTTCTATTATTTTCATAATATCACTTATTTTCAATCCCTCCCTGCTACTGGTTTATTCCCAGTTGTCTACAAACTTTCCATGTCTACTCCTTTAAAAGACTATCACATGATCCCTTTCATCACCACTATTGTTTTATATTTCTTCTTTTCTTTGTAGCTAAACTCCTTAGTGGGGACAGGGGAGGCGGGAGGCCTCAATCTTTCTTAACCCCTTACAATCCAGTTTCTGGTCTTATCACTTCTCTGAAACTACTTTCTCCAAAATTACCAGTGATCTCTTAATTATGAAATCCAATACGTTTTCTTGATTCCTATTATCCTTCATCTCTCTGCAGACTTTGATATTGTGACTCACCCTTTCCTTCCTTATAATCTCCTTTCTTTAGGTTTTTGGGACACTTCTCTCTCCAGATTCTCCTCCAACATATTTGACTTCTCCTTTTCAGTCTCCTATGGGGCTCTTCATTAAGACTATGCCCTCTAATTGTACATATCCCTCAGGGTTCTGTCCTGAGCCCTCTTCTCTTCCCTCTCTACATTACATCATTTGGTAATCTTAACAGGTCCTATGGGTTTAACTACTTTCTCTATGCTGATGATTCTCAAATCTCCCTGTCCTGCCCCAAACTCTCTATTGACTTCTGCTCTCACATCTCCAACAGCCTTTCAGACATCTCAAATTGGATATCCAGTTAAACTAAACATGACAAAACTGAATTCATTATCTTTTCCCCTAAATCCTTTACCCTACTATCTTTCCTATTACTGTAGAGGATAATTTCAGTCCTTCAGTCTCACAACATAGAAGTCACCCTCAATCTTTTAATTTCTCTTGCCACTTCTATCCATTGTATTGTCTAGGTCTGTTGATTTGACCTCTGCAACATCTTTTCAACATGTCCTCTTCTCCACTTTGACACTCTAATACATGCCTTCATCATCTTATGCCTGGGGTATTCCAATAGCCTGCTGATGGTTCTGCCTTACTCAAATATCTCTCCATTCCCAATTGCCCCTGGGATCAAATACAAAATGCTTTGTTTGATATTCAAAGCCCTTCATAAGCTAGCTCTATAACTTTCCATTTCTTTTATATACCTTACTCCCCACCACATACTCTCCAATCCAATGACACTGACCTCCTGACTATTCCATGAACAAGAAACTCCATCTCTCAACTCTAGACATTTTCTCTGATTGTCAATCTAATTTGTAATGCTCTGTCTGCTATGCTCTCCCTCTTCAAAACTAGCCATTGACTTTCCTGACATCCTTGAATTCTTCCCTTAAATTTTAACAATGGTAACTTCCTTACCAAATAAAATCCTGTCTTTTAGAGGAAAACTATCCCACCCTTCTTAATTTTAGTGCCTTCCTTTTGTTTATTAGTTCCTATTAATACCATATATAGCTCTATAACTTTCCAATTATATATATTTTTATATTTTATATATTCATTGACATGTTGCTTTTCCCACTAAATTTTAAGCTTCATCAGGGTAGGGATTGTCTTTTGCCTTCTTTTGTTCATAATATAGAACAGTGACTGGCACATAATATAGCCTTAATAAATGTTTGACTGGTAGATTGAATTCATTAGTATCTTAAATAAATATTCTATATTTAATGACTAATTAGAAGTATTGGCTTGTTTGCAGGGGTAGAGATTAATACTCCTAATGGAAAGCTAAAACAAGCTGGATTATAATTTCTCCAGAGAAATTCTAGGTAAGAAAATGAATCATAGAGAGACCATAGACAATATTCTCAATATTGGTACACCTCAAAGATTGAACCTGGGTTCAATTCAGTCCAGATATCTTGCTCTTAATGATACATTATACAAAGAAAATTGTAATTGTTAAGTAAATTATATGAGTATTTAAAGAGGACAAATTTGATTAATTTTGTTTTTGCTCAATATACTGGAATATTTAACATATTAATAGAACTAATCCTCTCTTAAAATGCTCCTCTAATGCTTTTTTTTGTTTGTTTAGTGGAGATGACCCCAGTTTCACAAAGGCAATTTAAGTGGATCACAAGCTTTAGTGGACCCTACTAAGATAGAAAAGCTTTTAATATGGCTCTGGTAACACACTATATATGCCATCTGGGTTCCAGTCTGGCTCTGCAAAGAGAAATTTAACAGCAGATTGGTCACAAGGTGAAGAAATTTAGAGTCGTAATAATGCACAAAGACCACCTATTTATTGCCTTCAGTGGATAGAATTCTTATATCACTGAAGTCACACATCCTTTCTCTATTCTAATATTGATGAAATCAATGGAATTTGTCTTTTCAGGCTTTACCCATAATATCTTTAGCTCTGAGGCATGATTCTCGAAGATCAAGTTATAAATATATTTTTAGTCATACCAGCATGACAGAAATCAAATTGTTATGTACTGCTGCTTGCACATTAGAGTTCCTATAAATACATGTTCCATGTGAACAATATGCTTGATCTACTCTTCAGCTGGTGAAATGAAACTTAAAGAAAATATCAGCAATTTCTAAACTATTAATCATTAAAAATCTCAGTGATTCTCTATCTCAGTACCTGAAGGCACATGAAACACTACCCACAGCAGGACTAATAAGGCATGATTTTAATGGAACAAAATAAAATTACAGTTGAGTGAGATTAAAATATCAGCTCCATGGGATTACTGCCCTTTCAATGAGCTTCCTTCTATTAGGAAGACAAATTTAACATCATTCAACTTAGAACATGAGGCTTCAAATCTGGAATCAAAGCAGTATCTAAAAGCAAAGAGTAAAATTATTCCTTAGGGGTTTTTTCTAGATGTATAATTATATAAATACAAGGGAGTCTGTTTTTAGTATAATGGGAGGAGGAGAGAAATTGAATAGTATGATGCCTGAATATGTTACTTTCCATTTTTCTCTGATGATTGATATCAATTATTGACCATACTCCAATGTTCCATTCAATATGCGATTGCATTGATAGGATATTCCCACAACCCTTCCATGTATGTTAATTGTGAATGATTCTTATTCATATGTCTCATAAGTTTTCCACAGGGGATTCACCTAGCAGGTTAAAGTATGAATTTTCTTTTCATTTTCTTTATGTTGGATACCAATATAACATCCCATTGACTATCTTTCATGTTTACAATATGGCCCCTAACATTTTGGTGATACATTTCTTTGCTTTATTCTTTTTAACTATTTTTAGCATAATTCCTTGTTTTTAATGTGTTATCATTTTATACAACAATTTATCTAATTAATATAAATTAAATCCAAATCCTTTTTGCTTCCTATCCTTTTCTCTTTTCTCTTTTTCCTCTTCCTTCCTGCTTATACCCCTCTATGCACCTAGTATATTATCATAAGGGTAGAAAAAAAATCTTGAAAAATATTTTAATGGAGCATTTTTTTTTTCCCTAGGGAGTACTCTATGTAAAGCATATCAGATAAAAGAATGCACTCTCTTTTCAAAAAGGAGTTTCAGGAAATATATTGCATTAGTTTGTTGTACGCTTCTAAATGTTTACTAGATATTTAACAAATTTCTCAACATTTTACACACTGCTCCCCCTCTACACACCTTTTGGTTCCATAGTTCTGGCCTACATGCATTCTGCATACACAATGCCTTATATCTCATCTCTATGACTTTGCTTTAGTCATTCCTTATGCCCAGAATGCTCTCCATCCTCGTCATTGCCATTTTGAATTTTAATTTGTTTTTAAGACTCGTATGAAATGCCATTTTATGCCATACTGCTTTCCTAGACCTTTCATTCCTCTCTCAGCTGCTAGTGTCTTCTTCTCTAAAGTTATCTTCCACCTACACTCTATAGATCATGTATATTTGTCTCTCCCATGAGACTAAGCTTTTAATATGTATGGTCTATTTTTCCTTTATATTCATATTCCAGGTGCTTAGAATAGTACTTGCCATGTAGTAAGTGCATAGTAAATTGTCATTGATTGTTAGATGTAATGCTATTATGAAATCAAATTTTATATAAAAAGGCCCAGCTAATAGTCTATATTAATAATGCTTTATACCTGAAGATTAAGGATGCCAGAAATTATTTTGTATAGCAGATACATTTATAAGTTTAAGAAAAATTGAGAAAATCATTGAGAAAAAAATTGAGAAAATCAATTCCTAAGGGATCCAGCTCTTTCTCATATTGTGTAATAATCATGACAATGACAATAACTAATATTTGCATAACACTTATTATATGCCAGATGCTGTACTAAGATTTACCATTATTATCTCATTTGACCCTCACAACAACCTTGAAGTTCTATTATCATGCCCATTTTATAATCATCTTCCAACTTCATCTAAGAAAAGCCTTACAATCATAGGGGGATCTTTCTCTTAGTCATTGCTAGCAAGACTCTTGCCAGAGTCATCCTCAATTGGCTGATCCTTCACCTGGAAGGTGGTCATCTACCTGAGAGCCACTGTAGCTTCAGAAAGGGTAGAGGAAGGGTTGATATGGTGTTTGCTGCCTGGCAGCTCCAGGAGAAATGCCAGGACAGAACTGAGAACTGTACAAAATGTTCATAAATCTGACAAAGGTCTTTGATACTGTCAGTCAGGAGAACTTGTGGAAAATTATGGCAAAATTTGGTTGCCCAGAGAAGTTCATCAGTATTATATATCAATAATGGGAAATGTTTTGTACTTTCCCAGACACCAATGAAGTGAAGCAAAGTTGTGCACATGCTTTTTAGCCTGATATTTTCAGCAATGTTGTCAGATGCCTTCAGTGACTTCAGCTAAATCACTGACAGTAAATTATTTAACTATATGCTATAAGCTAAGAATAAAACAAAGAAAAAGTAGGTACATGATTTTTTTTGTTCACACTCAACGCAGCCTCTGAGACTAAGATGCAACAAAGTATGGATCAATTCTCTGCTACTTGTGCTAATTGTGGCTTAACAACACCAAGAAAATAGATGTTCTTCACCAGCCAATACCACATGGAGCCACATGGAGCCACTGATTGCAGAAAATGGAAAAATATTAGATGTTATGGATAAATTAACTTATTTTGTCATTATACTTTCCAGGGATATACAAATAGATGATGAAATTAACAACACATGCATTGCCATAACTCAGTGTCTGGGAGACTCCAAAGGAAAGTGTGAGAAAAAAAAGGGATTAGACTGCCCATCAAACTAAAGGTCTATGCAGACATCATACTGCCCTCATTATCGTATGCCTGTGAAATCTGGATTATATACCAGCACCATGCTAGGAAATTGATTCACTTCCATTTGAATTGTCTTAGAAAGATTCTGAAGATCACCTGGCAAGATAAGGTGTTGAACAGTGAGGTCTTTTCTCTAGCTCAGTGGTTCTCAACCTTCCTAATGCTGTGACCCTTTAATACTCATATGTGGGCGTACCTGCATGTGGGTGGACCCACCTGGAGACGTATAGAGGAGCAATGTCGCAGTTCCTAAGACCATCAGAAATATGTGTTTTCTGATGGTCTTAGGTGACCCCTGTGACCCCTGTGAAAGGGTAATTTGGTTCCAAAGGGGGTGCAACCCACAGGTTGAGAACTGCTGCTAGTCTAGCTAAATTGCTAGACATTCAAACTGTACTACAGAGAAGAAAACTCCAAGGGATTTACCACTCAGTTCAAATGCCAAACATACATTGCTTAAAATACTATTTATTTGACAACTTCCACAAAGAAATTGCTCGCATAGAAGTCAGAAGAAGTGATGCAAGGACACTTTCAAGGAATCTCTGAAGAACTTAAGAATTCATTGTGTGACATGAGAAACACTGGCAAAAGACTATTCAGCATGGTGTACCTACAACAAAGAAGGCTCTGTTTTCTATGAACAAAGCAGAACTACGTTAGCTCAAAAGAAACATGAGAAGCACAAATTTAGAGACATTTTCATGCCAAATGTTCACATGGACTACTTGTGCCCAACCTATGGCAGAGTCCTCTGAGCTTACATTGATCTGATCAGTCACAGTTGTACACATCGTACCTTACTCCAATGTAGTGATGTCATTTTTGTCCCCTTTGACAACAAAAGACAACCACCACCATGAAATATCTCACAAGAGTCTCACCACATACTGCCTTGTAACAAAGGTGTGTTATCTTCCTTATACTGTAGTATATAGTATAGTGGTAGAGTATATATAAATATTGAATGATGCAATGAATGATTAAAGAATTATCTGTAATTGTACTTAAAGCACCTTGTGACAAATCCCATCATTGTCTTAGCATATTAATGACAACCATGACAAGAATGACTCCTTTTCTTAAAATGCACATTTGAGGAACAGCACCAGTGAGTACAAAACACTAAATAAAGCTACTATTTTTCATTTATCATGTATTTTTCTCTTCTTTTCTACAGTTTATGGATGTTCAAATAGTAAAAGATACTTAAGGTAGAGAAGAAAAGTCTGTGAAGTATAGAGAGTATAAGAGAAGCAGAAACCTCAAGATGATCTGATAAATTTGGTGACAGTAAATCATACAAGTATTAAGAAAATTTAAAAAGAAAGGACCTTCATTGTACCAAGATGGATGAACAATGGGTAACTTCATTGCATTCTGTATCATGTTTCCTCTGGAAACACACAGCAGCAGTAAAATCAATAGAAATTAAAGTAACTTCCACAGAAGAGAATTTACTTCTAAATTGTTGATATGTATCATTTTGTTGCAGAAAATCACAATAAAGCTTTCCTAAGACTTTTTTTCTTTTAAAAAAAAACTTTTTTTTTTCAATTTGAGAAAACTTCTTGGGAGAGAAATTTAAAACTACTGGCATATAGAGTGGCATCCATTTCAATGTTAAACTGAAAAATGGAAAATTCTTAAAAGTATTTAACTGTAGCTCAAAATCTTATATAGTTATAGTTGGAAATCCAAGGAATGTACTAATAGTGCTGGCAAGATAATCTGCTCTTTCCCCAACATGGCAAACTTACTGCTGACATCTTCTGCTGCACGTCACATCCTCCAAAAGTGTCAACTGAATTGATTGCCTATAAAGTAAAACAAATTTATGAGATTCTGATAGTGGGTGATGACTGCTTACCAACTCTATTTTCCCCCAATACTGAATTCTTTCTCATCTTCAGGTTATCTCTACCTGGATGCATCACCAGCACCCACAATTCAACACATCCACAATAGAACTTAGTATCTTTTCCCAAACCTGCTCCTACTACTGCTGCTCTTGTGCTATCAGTGGCCCCACTAGTCATGTAATTTGCCTTGTTTGAAATGTTAATGTTACTTGGGACTTTTCCATCTCTATCACCTCTTATGAGTGTTATGTTATCAAATTTTGTGGATTCCAACTTTGCATATTTCTCACATTCATCCCTTCCTTTCTATTCCCATTGCTACCACCTTAGTATAGCACATCATTGCATGCATGGACTTTTGAAATAGAATCCTCATAAGGCTTCCAGTCTCCTTGTTCCCAATTTTAAACCATCTTACTATCACAAAAACATTGATATTTTATTTGATTTTTTTAAAATTTGAGCATGTCATTCCTCTGTTCAGAGATCTTTCTTGACTTCTCTTGCCTACTTATTGCTAGTATTCCAGGCCACTCACAACATATGCCACCCAGTCTTTCTAGTCTAATCTCATATTAATTTCTATAAATTTTGAACTCTTTAATTATACTATTTTTTTGTCCTTTGAACATATTCCACATTTTGCTATGCTTGCATTTCTCACACAACTGTGTCTGGAAATTGCTGCCCATGAATTCTTACCTAAGCTTTAAAGTTCGGTTCAAATGACACTTTCTTCACAAAGCTACTCGTGATCTCTCTAGTCAGAAATTATCTTTTCACCCATGGATCTCATGTAACACTTTGTTTTATAACTCTCCAATGTACACATTATTATGTATTGTATAGGCCCTATATCCTACAGAAACTCCATAAAGGCAGAAACCAGGTTTCCCTTGAACTTTTCTAGTGGTAGAAAAATAAAAAGTGCTTTGCACATGGCAAGGATCTCAAACTACTGCGTTATAAATCCTTAATGAGTGTTTATTTAATGAATAATACAAAGTTTGAAAAGGTCTAAACCAAGGATTCTCAACCTTCCTAATGCTGTGACCCTTTAATACTCATATGTGGGTTTATCTGCATGTGGGCAGACCCACCTGGAGATGGATAGAGGAGCGGTGTCTCGGTTCCTAAGACAATCGGAAATATGTGTTTTCCGATGGTCTTAGGTGACACCTGTGAAAGGGTCATTTGACCCCCAGAGGGGTTACAATCCACAGGTTGAGAACTGCTGGCCTAAACCTAAGAGAAGACAGGTTTTTTTACATTTCCAAATATCTAG
>CM053591.1:35568111-35585493 GCA_028646515.1 Pseudochirops corinnae | reverse complement strand
TATATATATATATATATATATATATATATATATATGTTTTCAAAGAACTTTACTCTTGTTCTTTCACATAATCTCTAAAAAGTGTGGTTATGATAAAAACCCAGGCAGGAGCACCTGTAAACAAAAAGGAGCATCTTTAATACTGAAACAAAAAGGATGTTTGGAAGCTAATTAAAGGAATGGGACCCATGAGAGGAAAAAAGCGCATTTCCCAAAATGTTCTTGTCTGTACCCCTAAACCACTAATTGCTAGTTTTAAAATTAATCAAAATAAGGTCCCTGAGAGAAAAAAAAAGATCTTGCTAAAGCAGTGGTTAGTCAATCCATATTGATGTTTGAGCATTGGGGAAAAAATAGATTGAATGGAAATAAAATGTCACGTAAATAAAACAAAGACAAAACAGCAGAAAAGTAGTTGGAGGAACAAAAAGATTATTTGGGAGTTGGACCTATGTAGATAAGATTAATAAGTGAAATTTCTGTTATCCATTATTCTTACACTAGGAGACTCCCACCCTCTTGGGAATGCTTGCTCTTTATTATGCAAACATGAAGAAAAAACTATATTAGAATTCACACAGAGTTCTAAGAAGTTTTAAACCAACTAGTGAAAGCTAATTGGATTCTATGTAATTTTCTCTGCTTTCTCCTTTTCCTTTCCATTCAGTGTTAAAGTCATGCAAAGCAGATAGACCTCACCAAACAATCCTGGCAGTGCTCTTGGCTGTTGATTTTCAACACACAGGTGATGAGGAAGAAACATGGAAAAAGCTGGGCTAACAATCCACAAGAAAAAAGTTTTCCAAGATGTGGAGTGGTCCTCATGGGTCTGAGCAACCTTTCCATCTTGCTTTCCCTCTGCTGTGTGTCTACGGCACAGAGAAAAATGAGGAGAGCTCCGCCCATTTCTTTTTAGCCAATTATTTCTCTTTTTTCATAGTCAGAAAGCAAATATAATCAAAGAAGTAGAAATAGAGTTGTTCTGTGCTACCATTTAGAGGTGCTTGTACTATTTCATCTTACCCCATCTCTTTGCAATCTTTATAGGAGTCTCTGATAATAGTGTAGGATTACTACTGATGTTTAAAAAAATTCAGGGAGGGACTAGACTGATGATTTTTTAAAAAGAGAGAGCATATTAAATGTAGGTCTCTGGTTTTACAATCATCATATAACATTCATCAGAATTAAGGCTGTCACTTAGATTAGGATAAATTGAGTAGCTCCCCTTGACCCCCATTTAAGATACCTCCCTAGTTGTGAGGCAAGGTCTGAAGAGATTGGTAAAAATAAAACATCTATATAAAAATTATATCTTATTTCATTTATATATCATATTAGATACTTTCCCACTTATTCACTTTTTATATTGAGCATAATTTTTCTCGAAAGTTGGAATACCATGATTAAGTTTCTTCTGGCATTTTCTCTTCCATATGACAATAATTCAAGAATTTGAGATTGTTGCAGTGTGGACACTGACTTTGCTGAAGCAGATTGCAATATTTGCAATTAAGTAAATGGTGTCATTTTAGACATGCACTGTTAAATGTCAGACCTTTGTCATGTTTTTTTTTTTTTCACGATCTATTTTAAGTATTCTGGTACTCTGACTATGGGTATCATTGAGGGTGGAACAGCATAATTCTAAAATACTCATTCTCCAGTCAGATTAACTACATTTTTCTCCATTCAATTTTATTTTTATTTTCAGTTTCAGATTCTCTCCCTCCCTCCACTCCTTCCCCACCCACTGAGAAGATAAGAAATACAAACTCATTGTAAACACAAAATCATGCAAGACAAATTTCTGCGTTAGACATATTATGGGGGGGAAATTAGAGAAAGTCATGATGAAGGAGATGGTTTCAGAAAATCCTGGAAAACCTTATATGAATTGAGATGAAATTAAAATGAGGAGAACTAGAACAATTTATACAATAACAGCAATAATATAGTCAACTGTGAGTGCAGCTAGGCAGCACAGTGGATAGAGTGCTGGGCCTGGAATCAGGAAGACTCATCTTCCTGAGTTCACATCTAGCCTGAGACACTTAATAACGGTGTGACCTTGGGCAAGTCACTTAACACAGGTTTTCCTCAGTTTCCTTATCTGTAAAATGAGCTAGAGAAGGAAATGGCAAACCACACCAGAATCTTTGCCAAGGAAACCCCAAATAAGGTCACGAAGAGTCAGACATGACTGAAATGTCAGAGCAATAACACAACTGTGAAAGACAATAATTCTGATCAACAAAATAACCTTCCAAAGAACTCTTGATGAAAAATTTATCTACCTCCAGATAGAGAAATGATGGAATCAGAGTGCATAGTGAAGTATGGTTTTTTTCCCTCCCTTTTCCTGTTTCTTATTTTTGTTTTTATCACATTATGACTAATGAAGAATGTAGACTTGGTTACATTTCATGTACCATTGGTTTCCAGAGGGTTCCAGGGAATAATATTTTCCCCACTTTGGAATTCTTTCCTGCCCTTCTGCTTCTCTTTTCCAATGATATTTTCATGGATGGGATCATTGAGGGAGTGGGAAGTGATGTAATTTTTTATTTAAATGTTAGATAACACAGCCCAGAAATGTCTTCAATATATAGTAGTTCTTTTGATGTGGTCAGATAATGAATACTTCTATGTCCTAGATGTCAGCCTTCACTCCTTGTCAAAAGACTATATAACTCATGCATGTGAAAGAGACTTGGCAATATCAACAGCTTTCTAGCAACATACTCCAGGTAATCTATCACATTCAGTAGTTGCTCACATTCTCCAAGCAGTCTTTTCAAACACAATAAAATATCACTACCACCACCATTAGTAGTACTTATTACCACTACTAGAACAGTAAGATGATTACTAGCATAAATAATTTATTAATAATTACCCTTAATAATGTCAGGCATTATTCAGATTAATGTTGCTATATTTTATAATTAATATTTCATTATTATAGTTATACAGTCTTTATTATACCAAGGGGAAAAATTGAGACTAAAGGCTTTGGGCTTTAATCAAGAGATGAAATAATACTAATGGATGAATACTTAGTCTCCTCCAGGAGTATCATTATTAAAGTTAACAAGGATAAATATGTAAGTATGAATTTTAAGAGACTATCATACTATAATTAGAACTCAATGGGAAGAACATGTCTGTAGTAATCAATACCTTCAAAACGACAATTTTAACAAATGCCTTTGAAATAGTAAAATGGATAACAACAAATTAAGAAAATCAAGCAAACAAAATCTCAAACAATGTTAACAAAATATAGGATCCAACAAGTAAAATTAGCAACGTAAGTATTAATATTTCCTCATCAAAAATAAAGAAGGAGACTGAAAGATATTCTCAGACTACATGAAAGACAGGCTAAAATGTACAGAAATATTGCCAGAGCACATATAACTTAATAGAGAAATAATAAATGTATACACATGAATATGTATATATCACTAGAATTAAGGAACTTATAAAATGGCAGAAATCCAATGAAATGGCTGAAATCCAATGGCTAACAGTACACAGCCAGGTTAAAACCATCAGAAATGAAAGGAAATTCATCCCTAAGAAGCACAGATCAATCCAGAATTTAATAAGGAAATGGTAGAAACTGTGCAACTCTAACTACAGGCTTCTGCAAATTTAGCACCTACCAAATGCCTAGAAGGAGATTATTAAGTGACTTTATTTACACATATTATATCTCTCCTCCCTTTTAGGACTATTTCTTTGAGAAGATATCTACAATAGGTGCCTCAATTTCCTTTCAGCTCACTTTCTTCTCAACCCTTTGCAATCAAGCTTTTGATTTAAACATTCAAATAAAATTGCTCTCCCCAAAGTTACAAATGATTTCTTTAATTGTAAAATCCAATGAAATTCTTTCAATCTTTTTCTTTCTTGAGTTCTCTGCATCATTTAACACTGTCTTTTACTCTCTTCTTCTAGTCTTTCAAGACAGTACTTTCCTGGTTCTTTCTGCCTATCTGACAATTTTTCTGATGTTTCCTTTGCTGGATCTTTATCTAGGTTATGTCCACTAACTGTAGGTATCAACAAGCTTCTGTACTTGGCTGTTTTCTCCTCTCTCATATTTCACTTAATGATATCATCAAGTCTATTGTTTAGATTATCTCTATGCAAATAACTGTTAGCAAAGTAACTAATTCATACAGCCCCTGATTTCTTTCCCAATTGCCAGCTTCACATTTTCAATCATCTATTGTACATTTCTAACTGGCTGTCTCACAGATATCTTAAACTTAACATTTCTAAAACTGAACTCATTATCTTTTCCCCAAAATCTTTCCCTCTTCCTAACTTACTTATTACATCATCCTACTGAGGCAACTAGGTGATACACTGGATAAAGTACCAGGCCTACAGTCAGGAAGACCTTCAAATCCAGCCTCATCCACTTAGAAGCCATGTGACCCCAGGCAAGTCATTCAATCCTGTTTACCTCATTTTCCTCAACTGTAAAATGAGCTGAAGATGGAAATGACAAATCACTCCAGTAACTTTGTCAAGAAAATCCCAAATGGAATTTTAACAAAGAGTCAGAAAGAACTGAATTGATGGAACAACTAGTTAGCCAGGCTCCTAACCTGGTATCCTTCTCTATCACCCACCCTCTTGTATCCAATCAGTAGAAGGTTGTTTTATTTCTTACTTGGTAACTGCTCTCATATAAGACTCATCCTCTCTTCTGATCCTGCAATAATTCTAATACAATCATTCACCACCTCACTGAAATTATGGTATTTTGACCAATCTGCTGGTTGGTCTCCCTGCCTCAAATCTCTCCCTACTCTGTAGCAGCAAGCACCCTAGCATACCCAGGGTGGCTGCTAGCACAGGTTCTTTGATCTGCTTTTGTAAAGGAAAGCAACTCAAAAAGGGTTAACAATCTTAGTTTAATCAAACTTGTATCACTTACCTAGTTTGGGGGGAAAAGTCAGGCCCCTGAACTTCAGAGAAAATAAACAGAAATTACAAGCAGAAAAAAATACGGACATAGAAAATAACACAATTCAACAGATAGGGTGTAAAGCTAAGCGTGAGCAGCTTTCCAGAAGAATGCTACTGTGAACAGCTTTTCAAGGTTCTGATTACACAGTATAGTGAAATCTCAATTCAATTACTAATCTGAGCAAAACATTCACAGAAAATCAAGGTACAGAATTCAGAATGTTACAACTTATCACAGAAAATCAAAATACAGCATTCACCATGTCACAGCTCAACAATTTATCACTAAAATGGCCACATAGTTTTCACCACAGTGGTCACATAGTTTTGAACAAAGTACAATCATTTAGTCAATCAATCACATAGTAACTCAATCATTCAATCATAAAGTACAAAAGTTCAAAGTCCTCCACCCATGGAACACACTAAGTTACAAATCAGTCACTACTCAGTACCCTCTTAAGGGGTAATGGAAAATACATAAGCCATCCACTCCTTGGACACAAGTAAATCACAATTTCAACGCTACTCAGTACCCATGGAGAGGTCTTTTCATCTTCACTCGAGGAAGGCTTTCAGCTTCCATGATTCCTCTTCCATGGTCCCAGCTCCGGCCCAAATCTAACCAACTACCACTTGAGTTCAAATGCAGACAGCTCCCAGATCCTTATCCAGCTCTTTGTGTAATTCCTGTTCCATATTGAAGCTCACAGTGTCCAGTCCATCTCAAATCCTTCACAGTCTCTGTTCCTGGGAAGACAAGGCTTAACGAGGCCACAATAACATTCATGAACATTAACAAAGCCACAGCAACATTTGTACAAAATACCGGCCCCTCAGTCACGCTTCCTCAGTCTTTGGCAGCTCCAGCTGGCCCTCAGAAATCCTCAGCAGCCTCAGCAGCTCTGGCTGGCCCTCAAAAGTCTTCAGCACCATAAGCTCCATTCTCAAAATCCAAATCACTTTCTCCATGGAGTTCCAGTCCAGCAGCAGCAGCTCAGCTTTCAGATGCTCATCCCAAGAAGTTCTGACTGTCCAGCTTATGCTTTTCCTTATATACAGTATAGCCCCTCTCCTTCCTGTTGCAGGAGTTCATGAGTTCTAGGGTTCACAAGTTCTGTGGTTCACATGTTCTGTTTCTTAACAGACTTGATAGAATGGTCAAAAGAAACTTCAACTGAAACAAAGTGTTAATTCAACAGCTGAAACAAGATGTGAACTACTTCTGTGCTTGCCATTGCATGGTGGATCATTCTTATTTAAATTATTTTAAAATTATTTTTAAAATCATCCTGTGTGGTACTGGAATTGACCTAAGGCTGCTTTCAATAAAACTACAGAAGATGAATCTATATATCAACATTTCCATTGAATTACTAAAATATAGCTATCCATACACAACCAAGAAAAATCATTTATCTAATCTATGAGTGCAACCAACAGTCAAATATTAAACATGAAAGAAATAACCATAGAATAGTGACAAACCAGGTCAATTCTATCTATATTTTATAAAATATAAAGATAAGAAGAATGAGAAATACTAATAAAACTTAATGAAAATAATTATGTTTTATATGCAATTGTTTTATATAAAAGTCTTAGGATTTACCAAATGTTCTACATCCTTTATATTGTATGATCATTCATGTAGACCAATACTTTTTAAAATTTCATGACACACCACATTTAACATAAAATTATAAAAAAGTATCAGGAACCTTACAAATTCATTGGAGCATGCCATCAAATTGGTACAATCCTACACTAGACATGAAAAGTCTTGCTCTTATCTTCCTCTAATATAAAGATCTGATGGACCCTATTGATCTTGTTCAAAACTGAGAACTAGCACCTGAAACCAGGTCATCTAAATTGATAGTATTGTGTGTTAAGCTAACAATTCTTATTGCTAATCTAAAAATAAGAATTTGAAGTTTTGTGATACACACACATTTTTAACTACCTCAATTTTTCTTCAAGAAGATTCCCTACCCAAAACCTTGTTGCATTGAAGAAAAGGAAATTAATCTCCAAGGAGAAATGGAGCTGGAATCTAATACTCAGAATACAAAGGAGGGATAGCTACTTTCTAGAGCAATTCTTGGATTAGTTTTGCATCTCTAAACACACACCTTCAAGAGGTTACCATCTAGCAATAATCAATCAGTGGCTTGGGGTTTTTTGTTTGTATTTGTTTTGTTTTGTTTTGTTTTTTGCTACACTCTGTCCTCAGTGCTGAGGAATTTATATATGTGACAAAATATGTCCATGTAAAAGTGCATGCAAAATATATACAAAGTAAATATATGGTAACTGTTGGAGAAAGAGTAGTAGAATCTGAGGAGCAAGGCACATTTATGAGAAATAAAGACTTGAACTTAGTCTTTAAAGAAACCCTGTATTCCAAGAGACAGGAGGCATAGAGTGAATGCATTCCAGGTAGAGGGAACAGTTAATGCACAAGTGTGGGGAGGGGAGATGCACACAATATGTACAGAACACTGCATAAGCCAGTACAATTGCATCCTAGGATACAAGGATGAGAGTAAGTAGGCATTAAAAAATAAACAAAAGCTTCTAAATTTTAGTCTGGAGGCAATAAAGAACCACTGGAGTTTATTAAATATGAGAGTGACATGTAAGACCTCGGCTTTTGGAAAATCAATTTGATAGCTGAGTGGAAAATGGATTAGAGTGAAGAGAGACTTGAGGTAGGTAAACCAAACAGAAGGGCAATGCAATAATGCAGATATGAGGTGATGAGGTTCTGCACCCAGGTGGTTGCTGTATAAAAGGAGAGAAGAGGGCATATGAGAAATGTGATAAAGGTATAACTGAAAGGATTTGGCAACACAATGGATGGGGGGGAAGAATGAGAGACTGTGCAGCCTAGGTGACTGGGAGAATCAGTGGTGCCCTTGATAGTCTGGTTCACTGTAACTTCTAGTGGCCAATTCTACACCTAAAATACATGCATCCATCTTGACCACTGTGATGTCAAAATCTCATTTAGGCTCTTCTGTTTCCAGACTTCAGTGACCTTTGCAAAGAGGTCAGTTTGGATCTCTGGTCAGAAACCAATTTTATTCTTTAGGAGTAATATCCCTGAAAGCTGTTTTGCTTTTTCTTATGCAACATAGTTTAATGCTCTGCATCTTCAGTTTTAATTGCTCGGAACCCTACAGAGGGTTTATTTTATTTTATTTTTTTTAATTCCAGATGGAATAAAGAAATGGTTGTAGCAAGTGCAACTATGGTCAAGCAGTTCTGTTAACCTGGATCTGTCTGTTTCTTAATAGTGGTTTGATGGACTTTGACTATGCTGGTTTATGTTCGAAAGGACACCAGGGATACATATGTCCATCTTGTCCACAATTTGAAGAAACAATAACACAAGCTCTTTAAGGTTTTTTTTTCCTCCATTGATATTCTCAAAGTAGGTCACCTTAGTCTCTATTGTCAGGCCCCTTTGCCTTTTTCTTAGAGTTGGCTTATTTTACCAATTTGCCTTCCAGAAGGCTTGACCTTACTGGATATGAAACTAGGAAAACTTGAATTCAAATCCAGACATTGATATTTTCTAGATGTATGACCCTGGACGAGTCACTTAAAATCTCTCAACCTCAGTTTCTGATAATTTTGCACAACTCTGCCTCACTTAAATTCAATTCATGAGAAAGTTAAGACATCACCTTCATGATGTCATTGGTCTTCTTCAAAAATGAAGGACAAAGAACAACAACAACCTCGTCTCTAAAATGAGGATGATAACTCCTCCCTTTCAGGGTTGTTGTGAGGATCAAATGGAATTACCTGTATGAAGTGCTTTATAAAACTTCAAGTACTGTATAAAAGCTTGATTATTATTATTTTAACTGTTTTAATTGAACTCATATCTCTCTCAGTCTCTGGAACCTATTCCTCAGGAGATGGTTTAGAAAAACTCATATCTGGCTGTTGCCTCTAAGGCCATTACCATCACCTTAATTTTCCTGACCAGTCCTGTCAATTTTAGGTAAATAGGAAACTCAAAGATTGGCAGATTAGATCAGCCTTAGATTTGAATTATATACCAATCTATGGTCATTTGAGACAGTCTAGCAATAATTATTTGTACCACAGGTACAACTCTCTTTGAAAGGAAACTTTTTCACTTGCAATACAAAGTTAGAAGCTCTTTCTCTTTCCTGTTGCAGCATATTGGGAATTTGACATAGCTTCCCTTTACACTCTCAGTGCCACCAAACTTGCTTTAAAGAATCTGCTGTCACTACAGAACCCTGACCTCAGTTGCTGAATTTTCAAAGGGCACATGAGGTGAAAAACAGGGCTTTAAGATTCTCTTTTTTTCCTGCATCAGGATGGGTCCACTCTGTCTTTACTTGGGAAATCCATCCTAACCAAGATTGAAAGGGCTTCTCTTCTAGTTACTGAGGATGTCCTCCTAAGAGTGATCATGACTTTTGCATCTTGAATCCCCAGTAACTGTATATATATAGAAAGAAAGCTTGTCCAATCCCTTCTAGGGTTGCTATGGGGACACTGGCTGCTAAGGAAAATGCTCTTGGTCCTGGGTCACTTGGATGCTGAGGAGGGGATCTTTTCCCCCAGTGAGCTTTTTACAATATCCTCAGTCCATTCTGTTCTCATTATGAGAACATTATATTTATTTCCCAGCCCTTGGTTTAACAGTAGCAGATTCAGTGGGCATTATGCACATCCCATGCTAGCCAATTATCTCTTTGGGTATTTGGGAATGCTTCACACAGTTTATGGCAGCTCATACAGTACAATAACAGTGTCATATTCTTTTCTGTTTACCTTATATAGTATTTTGCATCACTCCCAAGATTCCATGGTATGGTGTGAAGTCTCCTTGATATTCTTATTATCACAGTCAATAAGCATTCACAAAACAAATAGACCTCAATGTGGGTCAAGTCTTGCCACTGAGCACTAGCTCTCTAATAGTTGGGTACCCATGGTGGCCATTCACAAATAAACTATAATACAACGCTGTTATATGCTTGTTCTTAATGCAAGTTACTTGGATGGTTAATAGAATTGGCCCTAATACAAAAACAACCAATAAAACCCTAAAAAACTTCCTGCTAATATACTGCCTAGACTTTGAGGGGAAAAAAGCTTTAATCAATGAGTGCTAGTATGTATAGATTTAGATTGATCTTAACAATATAATCTAAGATGAACTCCCACAGAAATTACTATAAGGGACTAAGAGGGGATTCTTTTACCACACGCCTGAATTTAAAAAAAGCAAAGCAAAGCAAACCTAGACTCTCCACGATCCCTCCTCATGAACACACAGAAATGTAAAAAGTTTCTTTTCCACTTTGAGAATCCCTTTGACCTGAGTTCCATGAGGAGAAAAGGGAATATATTCTTGTCTCCAGATCCATCCAGTATAATCTCTACTCATAGATCAGACAAATCATTAGAAATCAAACAGTAAAATATTTAATTCAATCATATTAAAGAATATAATTAATAGCAAGTTCCACATGATAAAATTATTCTTTTCCTCTTATAAAACAATAGCAAACAATTCCCTTAAAGATTTATGTCCCAGAAGAGAAAAGGAAACAAATATCCAGGAGGAAATGGAGTAATGCTGCAAAGTCACTAGAAGAAGGGATTGTCCCAATATATTGCTCAAACAACTTCGTATCTCCTAACTCATCCTTCCATAGCAATTCAAGAGAAGGCTGCCCTGAATTCCTTCTCAAGCAACTCTCCAGACAGTCTCTTGTCTCCTAATCTATCACTGAACAAGACACTATATAATTCACTATCAATCATTATCAGCTGTTTCTGCCTTGGCCATCATCAATCACTCCTAACTCTGTTTTCAGAGCTGTTGCTCTTTCCCAAAGCCACAGGGCATAACGGGTCCCTGCCTTCAGTGCTGCTATTCAGTAAAGCCTTGCTATCCTCTAATTTTCTTTCTGTTCCTTAGGTAAGTACCTTTTTAGCTTCAAAGTTCTCAGCCTGCATGCCTAGTGGCTCTTTTTGATTGTCTTTTAAAATTAGTTTTATCAGAGATGACCCGGGCCAAACTTTGGCTTGCTAAAAATGCTTCTAAGTTCACTTAGACACTGTCTTGTAGAAATTTTTGTGGTTGTTCAGTCATTTCAGTCATGTTCTACTCTTCATAATGGCATTCACGGTTTTCTTGGCAAAGATACTAGAGTGGTTTGCCATTTTCTTCTTCAGCTCATTTTACAGATGAGGAAATGGAAGCAAATGGTGGCAGGTAACTTGCCAAGGGTCACACAGCTAGTAGGGGTCTGAGACACAATTTGAATTTAGGAAGGAGAGTCTCCCTGACTCCAGGGATGGATCTCTATCCATTGCACCACCTAGCAGGCTCTTGTACAAGTTAATTCATATTGACTAAACTTTTAAAGGAAATGATGATAGTTTATGTTAATATCCATTCTTTCATCCATACATTCCTTTTTTTCAGTGTCGATAACTTCTTTAAATACGTCAATTTGGACCTGCTTCAATAGTTTTATTTTTAGTCTTCTAATTTGATATTGATTTTTATCTTTGCTTTAACACTTAAGTCAATACACCTTGCTATATGGAGGCAACTGATTCAGAAATGATCCTCTCATCAGTAATTGGTCACTTCCTGTCAGAATACTATTAGCTTCATCTTTAGTGTCATTATTTGGTATTCAACCTACACAGTATTTTTGGACCTTCGTCTTAAAAAGAATCTTCATGATATAGAACTATGGGACTTTTGTGTTATCTATAACAAACTTATGGTCTTTTTAATACAATACTCTTGAAAAACTGTTTTTATAAAATGTGATTTAACATCCTCCCCATGACTGCTTTTGGAATGAGTTACCAAAGTATATAGTTGATGATCATAGATCTGAAACTGGGATGGAACTTAGCAACAACTTAGAAAAACAACTTAAATATTTACACTTTTTTTCCTCTTCATTTTCTGCAACTGATGTTTCATGTATAAGTTGCAATTAGCATTTTTGTGGTACTTTTTTTTTTCAAATGCTTACCATGAGCACTGCAGTTCCAAAAAAACAACTATCCCAATGATATTATATATCTTGGATACATGATAAAACCAACTCTACCTTCTCCTTTATTTGCTTCTCCAAAGGGGAACTGTGAACTATCCTTCCATTCAGCTGGGCTTCTCTTTTCTTCTGGTTTCACTTACTGAAAGAATATTGAAATTGATATGATTTATTTTTTTCTAGTAGTTTGTTCCACTTCCTGGCTACTGGATAGGCATCTTACATTTGGAGGACCAAATCTGCTGCCAGCTTTTATACTACACTGTCACTGTTACTACAAAAATGGAAAGAATCAAAGCCAATTTGTCTTTTACTTTTTTTCATAGGATACTCTAAAGAAATCATCATATAGTAATGATCTTACTGATGACAAACATCTTTTCATTCCTTAGAAAAGAGTTTATTAAACTATTCTCAAAGTCTGTCCAGATTGATATAAATTTCAAGAACATAATACTGTATGGATGTAGCCTCTGAGAAACCAAGATTGCCTCCATGCAAAAATGAAACATCTGAGCAAGACTTTTTGGAGGATCCTACTAACTAAAGAAACAATTGTACTTGGGAGTGAAGTATTTTAGGAGAATTATCAAGTACATGAATTACATGGGAAACTGGTAGCTCAATAACAAATGTATAAACCTAGCAGAAAATCTATAAAATATGAGCTATCAGAGGAAAATCCTACATCAGTAAAAACATCCAAATCTGTCTAAAGTCCCTCATGTATTGATTATGAAATCCTTGAAAAAAATCATAAATATAAAAAGGATTTGTTTATTCCTAAACTATTATTCCCCTGTTATTGTTGGTGTTCAGTTATGTCTGTATCTTTGTAAGTATATGGACACAAAGCTCTTCTATGCTCCACTATCTCTTGAAGTCTGTCTAAATTCATAATTTATTGTTTCCATGACACTATCTACATATCTCATCCTCTACTGTCCCCTCTTCCTTTTGGCTTTGATTTCTCCCAACATCAGGGTTTTGATGAATCCCATCCTCTCATTATGTGGTCAAAGTGTTTAAGCTTCAGCTGTAATATATGACCTTCTGGTGAATGGTATGAATTTTTTAAAGTATTGGCTAATTTATAAGATTACAACTCATTCCCCAGTTGATAAATGGTCAAAATAAATGAACAGACAGTTTTCAGATGAAGAAATTACAAGTATCTATAGTCATTTGAAAAAATCCTCTAAATCACTATTGATTAGAGAAATATAAATTAAAACAGCTTTGAGGTACCACATCATACCTATCAGATTGGCTAACATGACAAAACAGGAAAATGATAACTGTTGGACAATATGTGACACAATTGGGATACTAATGCATTGTTGATGGAGTTGTGAATTGATTCAACCTTTCAAGAGAGCAATTTGGAATTATGCCCAAAGAGCTATAAAACTGTGCATTCCCTTTGATCCAGCAATACCTCTACTAGGTCTGTATCCCAAAGATATTATAAAAATCGAAAAATGACTACATGTACAAAAATATTTATAGCAACTCTTAGTGATGGCCAAGAATCAGAGACTGAGGGATGCTCATCAACTGGGGAATGGCTGAACAAGCTGTGGTATATGAATTTTTGTTCCCTAAGAAATGATGAGCAGGCAGACTTAAGAAAAATGTGGAAATTCTTCCATGAACTGATGCTGGGTGAAGTGAGGAGAACCAGGAAAACATTGTACACAATAACAACAACACTGTGCAATGACCAACATTGATTTAAAAAAAAAACATGAGAAAGATACAAAACAAAAAAAAAAAGCAAAAAAAGGAAAACTGTGTTTTTTCCCCCCTTTGGTTCTAATTCTTCTTTACAATGTGTCTAATGTGGAAATATGTTTAATATGATTGCATATGTATGGCCTATATCCGTTTGCATGGTGTCTTTGGGGAGAGGGAAGGGGAAGGATAGGGAAATTTAAGACTCAAAATCTTATAGAAATGAATGTTTAACTCAGAGAAAGATATAGAAAGACTATAGTTTAAATGGAGACTGAAGCAAAACTAGCTATCATTCTCTTTCATGTCTGGTTTTGCTTTTTTGGTTTTTGGTTTTTTTTTCTTTTCCCAGTGATCACTCATTGGTTACAGCCCTTCTATATGACCAAACTATTGTACAATGTGAAAGTATTTACAGATCCTATACATGACTGCACGCCACCATGGGGGGGGTGGGGAAGGGAGGGGAGAAAATCTGAAACCCAAGTGATTGTGGAACTGAATCTTGTAAATTAAAAGTAAATGAGTAAATAAAAAATAAATTAAAAAAAAAGAAATGAATGTTTAAAAATGAAAAGTAAATAAAAATATTTCATAAAAAAATATTGACTGATTTGATCTTCTTGCTATCCAAGGGACTCTCAAAAATCTTCTCTAGCAACACAACTCAAAAGCACCAGTTCTACAGCACTCAGTTTTCCAACTCTCACAGTCTTATGTTGCTACTAGAAAAACCATAACTTTGACTATATAGACCTTTGCTGTCAAGATGATATCTCTGCTTTTTTGTATGCTGTTCAGATTTGACATAGTTTTCCTTCCACGGAGCAAATGTCTTTTTCCTTCATGACTGCAGTTGCCATCTACAGTGATCTTTGAGCCCAAGAATAAAAAATCTGACATTACTTCCATTTCTTTTCCCTTTATTTCCCAGGAAGGATAAAACTGGGTCATAGATTTATTGGTCTGTAAGTCCAACCTTCTCATTTTATGGATGAAACAAGAGAAGTACAGAGAGTAGAACAGATTTACTCAGAGTCACACTGCAAGTCAATGTCTAAGGCAGGATTTGAATACATAATACTCTGTGTTGAATACCCTATTTACTATTAACTTTGCTTTCTCTCAACAGAAATATGCCTGAAATTCTGTGTCTTAAACCCCTGCTTTCTAATTCTGATAAATTTAGTCTACTTGTTTCTAATCCCAGTTCTTGCTAGGATTCAGAGATGTTCAGCTCCACCCTCCTGAAAGGTGAAAGTTTAAAACTATATCTTGGATATTCCCCTTTTCCAATGAAAGGGTTAGTTCTGAAACAAGGATTTCTTGTCTACATCATTATTTAAAAAACAAAACCAAAAAAATCTCTCTTTAATCCATACTCTGTTAGGAACCACTCTTTCCAGACACATTGTCTTGGTTAAGGACCTTGAGCTCCTCTATTAGATTGAATTCCTTTGGAACAGGGGTGATCCTCTCTCTCTCTCTCTCTCTCTCTCTCTCTCTCTCTCTCTCTCTGTCTCTGTCTCTCTCTTTCTCTCTCTCTCTTTATTTTTCTTTCCTTCCCCAGTGTTTATCACAGTGCCTAGTATAGAAAAGATACTTAATAATTGTTTATTGACCATTTAACCAAAAATAAATAATCTGTACCTTCCCTATCCTATTGACAAGCAGTTATAAAGTAATTTACTATTGGTTGTTAATGATGATATTGTCAAGCATACCCAAACAGGCAATATCAACATACTTCTTTCTGTCAGCCATATAATAATGACAATTATTGTGCTCACCATGTCCAACGGTCTATGAATCCATATGTTTTCTGAATTTGAGGTGAAAAGAAATGCTCCAATAATAAAAGGGCTAATAACCAAAAGAAAACACATAAGGGCCATTTACTTATATATGTGACATATATACAATCACAAAAAGCCAGCATAGCTGTATAAAGTGGAAACTAATCTTATATTTTCTTCAGCAGGTTTGATTGACTGGAAGATCAAGGGAATCCTTTAACCATAGTACATCTAGAATTCAAAAAAGCGTTTAACTGAATCTCTTGTCCTATAGTTTTATAGATGTGGGCATGCGAGCTAGATCATAGTACCAATATATGGATTTAGACTGGATTCAAAGCATCATTGGAGTCCACTGAAGGGACATTAGTTGTAAAGAATTCTATTTATCTGTTGGCCTTATACTGTTTGACATTTTTGTTGATGATTTGAATGAAGAGAGCAAACTGATGAAATCTGAAAATGGTGGTTGCTGAGAGTCAGGGATTGGATCAAAGCAATAAAAAACTCCTAAACAATTAATTACCCACACAAAAATTGAATAGCCTTCCATAGGAGAAAGCAGATTTCCCACACTATTAAAAAGTGAAGACTGGGTGAACATCTTCTAGGGACTATTATTGTGGCTTAGGTATTGGTTGGATTAGATGGCCTAAAGTTGGATTAGATGACCTTTGAGGTCCTTTCCAAATATTACATTCTCTGATTCTTTGAATTGACCAGAAAAAGATTGACATATAACTTAACTAAGCCATACAGTAAGGAGGTCAAATCAGTCTATAGTTAAAGAAATTAATCCAGACTACCCATTGGAATGACAAATACTGAAGCTGAAGCTTAAAAACTTTGGCCAGATAATTTTTGTGATTTCATGGTATGTTGTGGCAGTCCCATCTCAAAGAATTCAGTCAGAGCACCTCCAATCCAAGTACAGACATTTATTGAGGATTGACACCCCTCAGAAGTGGACTAGGTTCTAGGAGGAACTAGTAACTTCAGAGAAAGCAAGATGGATTTTTATAGGATAAAGATGAAATTACATAACAGAAATTATGAATACATAAAAAGGCAGGAGAGGTTTGTTAAGGGATTAGATAATAGGGAAGGGGTACCTGCTGCAGTAGAACTGTGTATGTGATTGCCCACAATGCATATAGAAAAACCCAGGGGGGGATATGTATGTATGATAATGACATTATACTAAGTCTTTCTACATCAAAAGTTCACCTAAAGAACAGCTTTTGCTATTACTGTACAGGTGCCTACCTAAGGAAAGTCACTTCTACTATTTTTGGGATTCACATCCTGCTTGGGCATCCTGGTGGTGTTGCTTTCTGATTGACTGAGTATTATGGTCCTATCTGACATTATGACTGTGGTTGAGTGCATGGATACACTTGCTGTTTCTGTGGGAAATATGAGGACTGTGTCTGGGGGCAGTAAGTAGGATCTCATCACATGGCCATGCCTACTGTTTCTGGGAAAAATATGGGTTCATGGACACACCTGCTGTTCTAGCGAGCAGTGAGGCATATATGGAGAAGTTAGGATATTGAGTAGCGGGTGCGGGGAGTGACTAGGTAGGGGCAGTTGGCCTGCTCTTCAGTGGGGTCAATAAGGAAGTTAGAATATCAGGACTGAAGGCAGCTTTATTAGAATTCTATCATAATGAGAAGATAAGACTCCCTGGAAAAGGTCCTGATGTTGGAAAAGGTTGAAGGCAAAAGGAAAAGGGGATGGCATGTGGTGAGATGAATAGTGTCATGGAAACAACAAATGCAAAC
>CM053591.1:35552483-35568011 GCA_028646515.1 Pseudochirops corinnae | reverse complement strand
ATATATATATATATATATATATATATATATATATATATATATATATATATATATATATATATATATATATATATACAGAGGGATCAACATCTGCTCTTGCAATATGACTGCTAGTAGTGACTACCGCTCTGACCTTGTCCCTTTCTACCCTCACTTCATTACTACTACCACTTCTAGAGTTCCTAGGAGTTCTGTTCTCCTTTTATTAGTTATTTCTCCCAAAATATTTATAAAGATAGCATCTTAGTAAATGTCCTCTAATAATAATCTTTCATGAAATGTTAAAATTGATAATATAAGAAAACTCAGTAAGTATCCAGCTAACCATAAAATAAAGAGATTTCTGCTCACCAAACACATTTACTTATTGTTATGGACAATGCCCTACTCAAAATCCAAGTGGAGGAAGAATTCTCTAAAAACTCAAAAGAGATCTGAAATTAACACAGGAAAAACAAATGGAGGAATAGTAGTTGTGTTCCAGACTATGGTATGAAGTTGGATTAATTCATTGAGTTAGTCTACCATCATTATCCCATAGAGCCATTGTGGATGGAGAATGAATTAGGCTCATATACTGTCCATATATCTTTTATATACATAGTTTGTACATTGTCTCCCCCATAGGAATGTAAATTCCTTAGAGTCAGGGACCACAATTTTACCTTTCTTTATATTCTTTATATTCCCAACAGTCCAGCACTGGCAAATAGTAGGTATTTAATAAGTGATTGTCAACTGCATAACCTAGAATTGGAGAGAAGGAAGAGTATGTATTGCATTGCATTTGGAAGCTTAAACAACACATTAAATCCTTTTCCTGCTTCTTTACCTAAAGTCCCATCTTTTTAAGGCTATTTTTCCTTGGTGATATTACATGTCTTTCTACCATGTAGCACCACAATATCAGAAGAATCAAATTCCATTTTGACCTAAATGACACAAAGATGACTTCTCTATTCTACTTTACTCTAGTCTAAAACAGTAATACCAAGGAAATACTTACTCAAAAATAGAGGTGGGTCAAGGATGTGATTCATTCAAAAATTTAACAGGCATTGATTAAATATCTACTATATGATAGGAATCCTAACCACTAGGGACAGAAACATAAAAATGACTCCTGTCCTCAAGGAACATATATTCTATTGAGGAAACAATATGTGTACATTTAAATATATGCAAACTATATGCAAAGTAATTACAAAATAATTGACAGGGGTGTCAGTGCTTCTTGGTTCCTTCTTTACAAGTTTCCCTTTTCCTGACTGTGAACATGATATGCCCTGAAGTCTCCACCAACACTAATTTTCCATGATGTAATGAGATTGAAGCATGGCAAATATACAAAGAGTTGTATTGCTATCTACAAAATATTTTTTAAAAGACTTAGAGAAAGACATCTACCATACTGTAGAGATCCTTGATAGTTCACTGATGGAGGGATCCACTGATGTTATCCAAATATATGTTGTCCAAATAATCATCATGCTTTTATTTTTTTCTTTAATAATTTCAGAAATATCTCTAACAAGGTAATTTAACATGATGTATATGGAATCAGACGTTTTAAAAATGATACTAAGAGCCTGTCTAGTACAACTCCTGAATTTTTTTTAGATGAGAAGCAGTCAAAGGAAGTTATGTGACTTACCCAATGTTACCCATGTAATGAACATCAGAGGCAGATTAAAAAAAAAAAAAGATCCCATTGAGTGCATAGAATCCCAGGGGTGGGGAACTTGTGGCCTCGAGACCACATGTGTGGCCTTCTAGGTCCTTGGGTACAACCTTTTGACAGAGTCCAAGTTTTACAAAACAAATCCTTTTGTTAAGGGGATTTGTTCTGTGAAGTTTGGATTCAATCAAAGGACTACACTTGAGGACCTGGAGGGCAACATGGGCCTTGAGGTCACTGGCTCGCCACCCCTGGAGAGACTGTTCTCTTTCTGATGAACCAAATTTTTTGACTGTAATACCAGAATCATTCTTTTGCTGCCAGATATAGTTTTCGGTTTGGATGATATTGAATTTATGACTATAAGCCCTATCACAAAGGAATAGAGGCTACCAGATAAAAATCTAGGAGGCTGTACTCCCGTTCAGATGCAGACCTTTCCTTTCTAATGATTTCTGCAAAAGCAAGATCCTTACAGATATAGAAAATATAGAACAAGATATAAAGTAATAATTTTATAGACTTTGAGAAACTGAAATCCTTAAAGTAAAAAGCAGTTTCTTTTCTCTTATAAATATCCCTTCACACATAGCGATTCCCTTTCAACAACAAAAATGGGTTCCCCTTTATTTCCTAATTAACCTTAGCATTAAAGTTACTTAGCAAAAATGCCCTTTCACCAGACTACAGATAAGTACATTCCTACTCTTCTCAGAATTTAACTCCTTAAGCAGTTACAATAACATGAAGGAAAAGCAAAATTCATAAAGGTCATTTCTCTCTTAGCAGTGGCATTTTCTCACTGAGGGTTTTTTTGAGTCCTCAGACCTTTGTCTTTCAGTTTTCTGCCTCTTCAAGCAGGTCAGAACTACAAGCCTGACAGCAAAAACAAATGCAAAGCACCTGGTTCTATGAGATTCTACATGTACTTGGCCTTTCTCTCAGACTTTCTTTCCTCTTATTTCAACTTATAGCAAACCACTATTGGCCAAAACCAGGTCAGCACCCACAGTGGAATTAGATGTGACAAAAGTACTTTGAAACTGCCAAAAGCAGTCAGGTTACATGAAACACCATTTTTACTGCTAGTGATACTGCTGATAAAATCTATTCTATCCCAATCCATAGTATCCCTTAACATGTTCTAGGGTAGGATTTGAAGAATTAAATAAGATTACAATGCAATCTAATGTTTGTAAGCATTTTTTTTTTCCATTTTAATGCCTTTGTATTCACTATGACAAATAAATGGGGGAAGATAAAGGTGAGGCAGACAATTTTTCTTTGTGGATACAGAGCCAGTCTCTGAGTTGGAAAGACATGGATTCAGTTTTCCACCTCTGAGACGTGGCTGTGTGTATCTGACAAGTTGGTTTACCTCATAATTACTCAGGAAATTCTAAGACTATTAAGTGTCAACAGAATTGCCAATGTGGGGATTCCTTATTCGAGTAAAATCACAGGTCTGGTTCTTGACACAAAGCCACAAAGCTCCATTTTTTAAGAGTATTTTTTCCCTTCCTTTTCATCTTTCATCATTCTTCTCCTTCTTCTTCTTCTTTTTCTTCTTTTTCTTTCTTCTTCTTCTTTCTTCCTCTTCCTTCTTTCTTTTCTTCTTCTTCTTCTTCTTCTTCTTCTTCTTCTTCTTCAACAAAAAGTATTTACCAAACATATATAACAAGGACAATTATTATAGAAACATCCCTCTAAATCAGGGGTGCAGTTTTCCTTTGTAAACACAAAGTCCCTGAGGAGAATGAAATCAAACCTAGAAAGCATAGGTGGCCAAAGTTTAACTCAAAGCTCATAGCTTTTTGGAAGTCTTTTTCACCCTTCATAGAATCTTCATGAAGTTCCCCTTTGGTTTAGCATTCTACTTGGTTTCAAGGGTTGGTGTCATTATAGATTTTTTTGGTGGTATTTCTCTCAACTTCTGATGCAGACCTGCCATCACCCACTGATATTCTAGGAGACATAGTAGTAGTACTGGTAGGCAATCTAGATCTATTGACCTTTTAAATTCATAAGGCCATCAGCTGATCGTTGGGATAAAAGGGATAAATCTAGTGCCCTTCTCCATGAAAGGTAATTCTGTCTCAAAAGTCCTTCACCATTGAATCTGATCTCCACTAACTGAACTGCTACTGAAATATTTGATGCTAAACAGGCTAACTGTGTTATATGTAGAATCAGAGGTTATCTGATTCAGCCAAACACAAGATATTTCTTAGGGGGAATCATTTATCTCTATCCAATGACTGAAGCACTTCACTCCCAAATTGTTTAGGTATTCGTTTCTTACCAAATGTCTATGTTGGATTGATTGATTCAATTGAAAAATCTAGGCCTTAGGGAAAGGACAAACCAATGGGGAACAAAGATCCTGAGTAAAACCTTCACTACCGATGGAGCATGCCATTCTATAAGCCAAAGACTCCCTTACTCCTCCTTTTCCCTGAGGAGATAGCCAAATGTCTTTGTGAGTTATTTGCTCACTTTTGACTGAAAAGTGATGACTGGTGCTTTTCTCAGGCTGAGATAAATCAGCAGTCCAGATTTTCCTCAGGATATGGTTCATGCTTGGATTATTCTCACTGCCCTGGCTAAAGACTCATTGCAGTTGCTCAGCCTAGCTTAACCTCAGCCACCTGATCTCAGTGTCTCTCACCTCAAACCTCTTCTTTTTCTCTTACAAATGAAGACTAAGAAAAGTAGCAGACTAGAAGGGGCAAGAGCAGACATGGAAAAGTAAAGAAACTTGCAAATATTGAAGAAAAATCCTATGCCTAGAATTTGTCTGAAGTTGAATAGCTTGATTGCCCAAGAGCAACTAGAAAGGTAATTAACTTTCCTTAGGGCACAGACTGCACTCAAATCTAGTCATTTGTTCATTTGCATAAAATACCACCAGAAGTCTAAGAAGACAATGGATGAATCAGGCCTGACCTCAATTAGGGAAGGCAGAACTCTTCTTGAGGAATTTTGGTTTGTTCCTCAAAGAATTTTCAAGTAGTAGAAGCTAAATTTTTTCTACTTTCTATCTACAAGTAACAAAATAGAACTGAGGCCCTGATGGAGTCAAAGAAGAGGGGATTTTTTCAGTCCTAGTCTAGGGGCCTAGCTCAAAAAACAAAATACCACTCCACCTGGGAAGATCAAGGTAATAAGCCAATTGAAGAGAGTATGTCACCCTGACAAGTTGGGAATATAAATAAGGAAAGATTGTAGATGCCCATTAAAAGTGAATTTAGGGAGTCCAGGAAATTAACCTCTCCAGGAGAGATGCCATTCCCTGTGAAGTATCTAAGTGGTGTGTCCAATCCAGCTTAGGTAGGCCACAGAAGACCAACAGAAGAATGACTTGCTTGTTCCACCATAGCAGTTTGACCCATGAAGCTGTAACACTGTTCCTTAAATTGAGTAAGTCCAATTAAACCACCCATCAAGTGAAGATTATTTGCGCTAACATAGCAATGGAGCAATTCATTTACTGCCAACAGAGAACTTCATGAAGATTCTCCTCAGAAAGAAAAACATACTGAGGACTTCCTATTCCAGGTTCATGTGTTTTCTTGGCCACATATGTGACTCACTACCATTACATTTGTTTTCTGCACCTGTGTCACATGATAATTATACTTTCTTTCTATACCCACTCTTCTACCTCACAGAAATCTATGTATTTATGGGAGAGAACAACTCAGATTTACAGCAGGAGTTTTGTTTTGTTACTACTGTTTTTTCTATCCTTTTGAACATACATTTGGGGGTGAACTAAATTTACTGACTGATTGTTAAAGGGGTGTTTACCATTGGGTGCTTATGAGCTACAGGTTAATAGTACAGAGTTGTCTAAAGGGTTACCTCTAGAATCCTGAGAGTAATAGCATTTACCCACCTGTCAACCCAACCATCTTATGCCAATGCCAATTGTTTGTCTTTCATTCTCTAACAGGACCATGACAACAGGAAGTTTATGCCATGACTTGCAAGTAAATCAGATTTAAGTGAGGGAGGAGTGTGCAAAGTTAGTAGCCTCACTTTCTCCCCAGGAGCCATCTGGGTGCAGTGGAAAGATACAGATCAGTATGATTGGAGATGGCCCCACTTCAATGCCAGTGCTAGTTAGGGGAATGAGCCGAGAGAGCACAATACTTATGATGTTGTTCTACTGTTCTCCCTTATATTGCTTCTGTATTCTACCCACAATCCACCTCTCTAACCCAATTTTTTGTGAGTGTGAAATTCTGAAAGTGCAAGGGGTATCTACAGAGGTAGGGGAGAGTCAGGTCAAGTAAGCTCATAGAAGCTGGTTGTTAAATTCTCAGTGTGAGCATTTACCCCTTGGAAATTGACAAATGCTACAAATCAGTGCTTTTTTGTTGTTTTTTGCTGGTCATCTAGATTTAATGTGATGAAGAAAATATTAATCATGAAGATTATTTTAAAGCGTGTCATACCTAAATTATTTTTTTGCTCAGGAGAACAAGTTATTAAACATTTATCTGCACACTGTTGGTCAACGTCATTTCCCTTCCCTAAGTCTTTCTATAGCTTTGAATGTGTCTAGCAATGGATTCAAATCTACTATCCTGTTACTTCCTGCTACTTAGGTGATCTTAGATCAACATTATTAAACCTCTCACAGCCTCCATTTTCTCCTCTCTCTATAGCAAGGGTTGAATTGAGATATGTCCTTCAACCCTTTCTCCCACTTACCTGCCATTGATTAATATATATATATAATGAAGAAGTGAGAATAGGTGAACTCTAAGGTCCTTTCCAGTTATAAATCCTATGTACCTAAAAGAATTTTAATCCTATTGAGGTTCCTAAAATATCTGTAAACCTTTTCAATTTGTGGCTATATAAATTGCAAAGCAAAAACTTTAGTTCAGGATTTCCTATCAAGGAAGGACATGTGATCAGACTCTGCAGAACACTTTATATAAACTCAGTAATTTGTATTTAAACTACTTTTATCATGAGACCTTCTCCCAGGACTCAAACAACTAAGGAACGGAGCCAAAAGTGTGTGTGTGTGTGTGTGTGTGTGTGTGTGTGTGTGTGTGTATGTGAGAGAGAGAGAGAGAGAGAGAGAGAGAGAGAGAGAGAGAATTGGGGTTAAGTGACTTTCCCAGGGTCACATAAGCAGTAAGTATTGGATCTGAGGTCAGATTTGAATTCAGGGGCCAGTATTCTATCCACTGGGCCACCTAGTCACCTTCCCTTCCCACCCCCATGCCTCAGCAAAGATTTTTAATGTTTTGTTAGTGCAGCATGAGCCTTCTTGGAATTGCCTGTCAAGGTAGAAAGACTCCAAGTACTGTCCCTATAAAATATAAAAGGCTTATGTGAGGACCAACCCAGCTATGTCTATAGGTTTATTATCGTGGTGATAAATTTTTGGATGTTAAAAACTTGCAAAGACCAATCTCTGGAGTATAGATGGGTTACAATGAATGTTAGTGAACAAAGTACCCTCACTAGGGAAATTACAGGTCCTAAGGAAATTGAAAAAGGTATGATTCAAACAAAAATTATAACATTTATATATTGTGTCAGTGAAGGCAGAATCTCATCCTGTTACTTTCACTTGCAATGGAGGTTATATTGATCACCATTCCTTTAAGAAAAATATTTGGTGTAAAATATTTTTTTATAAAATTGTATTTATCAAAAGAACACTTTAGGGAATGGAAATGCAGCACAAAAGAGAATGTTATAGTTTAGGCCTGAGGTTCTGGTAGCTTTCATAATAAGAATACAGTGCAAATGAAAA
Organism: Pseudochirops corinnae; assembly: GCA_028646515.1. Classification (NCBI taxonomy): domain Eukaryota; kingdom Metazoa; phylum Chordata; class Mammalia; order Diprotodontia; family Pseudocheiridae; genus Pseudochirops; species Pseudochirops corinnae. The sequence goes on along the minus strand of CM053591.1, from coordinate 35,560,551 downwards.
TAAAACTCTCTTAAGTATTCTTGAGGTACTCCTCCTTCAAGCATTCTATGATCTACGATAACAAAGGCCAAAGCAGAGCTGTCTCTGATCTTAACTGAGAAAAGAAATCTCTCAACTTGATGAGGAGATCTGTCACAAAGTCTTGATTAGGTCAAAAAGCAGACTGCACTATCCTGAAAAACATCTATTAAGATACATTAGAAGCAGAGGAGTCACTAGTTTCCTCACATAGCCTAGAAGAGAAATCTGGAAATTGATAAATTAGTGGCCAGTATTGCAAAAAAAAAAAAAAAAAAAAAGTTATTATATAAAGGAACAGTGCATGTTTTTTGAATTTCAGTAAATGCTGTCAATTTTTTAAAAAAATTATTTGCCAGAGACTCTTATTGCCTACTTCTCTTGGCATTTATTAAAGTCTAATTCAATAGAAAACAGTAAAAAAAAAAAAAAAAAGATGGTAAAATTTTATTTTAGAATTCCCTCTCTCCAACAAAGGTGGGATCATATGAGAGGGGAAATAAAGGAAATAAATTATACAGCAGATATTCAATTATCTGTAGAAGAGTGAAGTGGTATAGACAATCCATGAGTAATTAATTCTAACTGGTTAATCTTAAGTCTCACATTCATGTAAATTTATCTTCCTAATTATATTTTATTGGCTAATATTAATCTACTTTGAATTTCATGATTACTCACCAATTTTTCTTTAGAAAGAAGAATCCTGATTTTAAAATTTGAATTAATAAATATAAAATAACAAAGTTAAAAATTTGAAAAGTTGAGTATGTACAACTGTTATATTTCTCTGCAGGTAACAGGTCAAAGTCATGGATTTTGTGTTAATTTCATAATGCTCTTCCATCAATTTTTTATTTACTTCTTACATTTCTATCCTATATTCTCATTTTAAGTAATGCAATTGTAGTTTAAAAATAAAATAGATGAAATAAGTTCAATAGCTCTTAGTTATTAAGCACATCAAAAATAATATGAAAAACTAGGTATACAAAGAAAAAAATAGTGGCAAAATATATGATTTGCACAGGAATTTAATGCTTTGTGTCTTGCTTGGAAATATTTTAGAGAAATTTTACTTTTTGCAAGCAATCCAGTATTCAATGTTTGGAGAGGGAGAAGATGGAAATCTGAATTAAAACAATTTAGCAAAATAAACATCTGATAAGTGCTTTTCATGATAAATTTCAGAGTAAGATACACCTGCTTTATGAATAACTGACTTGAAATGAAAGGAAAAAGGAGTATATCTTAAAGAAATGAAGTTATACTTCCCAGCACTTACTCTCCAAAACATTCTACCACAGAAGATATTTACTACAGGGCATATTAAAACAGCACATGATAAAGGGATGAAAGCAGAATTTGTGATAAGTGTTCTTTCTAGGAAATATATTCTTACAAAACAGTGTGAAATCTGACACTTGTTGAAAATGAATAACAGTATTTCAGATTGCTATGAGCAAAAGCCAGGCATTTGCCAGAGGTTTTAAAAAAGACAGAGTGACAAGATCAATTGAAGCAATGTGCCTATGGATTGTATAATATTTTAAGACTGGGCTCAGATTGAAATTATTCAGTGAAAAATTGAAGGTGATTGTGGCGAGAGAAAATGCTTCTAATGGCAAAGAAGAGCTTTGATTCACAGCACTGGTAGTCATTAAAGTGAAAGACTACACATCTGCAGATTCACAGTTATTTCCAAAAGGGGGCAAGTAACCCTTTTGTTGACAGATGAGATGTTCAGTATTGAAAAGGGGAAAGAAAAGAATTAAGAATAAGGGATGTTACAAGATAAGTATACAATATTGGAACAGCATTACAAGCAAGCCTAATTATTATAATTTTTTTTGGTCAAAATAGAGTATTCTTTAATACATTCACCATGAGAGGCCATATACTTATTTACATGTCCTTGCTCAAGATGTTACTCTTATACAAATTTCTTCATTCTCTCTATCCAATACAAGAAAGTGCATCTCATTACTCTAACGCTATAGCGCATCTTTTGACTTCAAGTGATATTATTCAGCTTGACCACATAATTTATTTACCAGGTATATCTCTGAAGACTTTATATTGTTTCTAAGGATCTCATACATCATGGAAAAAATGTATAGTCTTCAAAGGCTGACTAGTCATCTTGCACATCCAATAAGTTGTTAAGTAGTGTTGACTATATGGAACTCCACATCTAGCAAATCTTTTCCTTATTTTTCCACTTATATGGACATCATTTAAGTACAGGCCTTCCTGACTTGTTACCAGGACTATCATGGCCTCCTAATTGGTGTGCCCTTGCTTCAAGTCTCTTCCATTTCTAAACCATTCTCCACACAGATACCAAAGCAATATTAATGATGCATTGGTCTGATGATGTACCTTGATTAATAAATTCTAATGATTGGTATTGTGCTATTCCATTTTTTTAAATGATTATAAGATTTTTAACATTTATAAGCACCATCTCCTCCACAAAGGCTTTCCTGACCCTTTGAGCTGCTAAGGTTTTCTTTCCTGAAATTTCCTTCTGTGTATGTATATGTGTGTATGTATGCATGTAAGTGTGTATGTATGTATGTGTGTATATGCATTTGTGTATGTGTGAATGTGTCCATGTTGTCTCTTCCAAATGGAAAAAAAAAACCTTTCTGAGAGGAATGACCTTTTTATCTGTGGGTTGCCTGCTCTTAGCATGATGTTTAGCTCAAAGCAGAAGCTTATTTGATGCTAATTAATTGAGTGATTGATTTGGATGTATAGATTATGTTCTGTTATACTAAAATTAAATATGGCATATCACAGTGAAAGCTCATATAGCAGAAGTAAATTTTGATAAGAACAGTGTAGCAAGGCTATCCCTTTGTGGAACCTGGGGTATTGTTTATGGCTTGTAAGGAGGCATTAATAGATATTCTAGTTTCTCCCTCTCCCTTGTCCTTCTCAAGGGAGACTTTAATTTCTTCCATGAGGAGGAGCAGGAGGTAGAAGTTGACCATTCTACTGTCCTCAGAGAGAAGTGTGCTGATCTACAATTATATTTATTTGTTCCCTTAAATATTATTAGTCTAGGGGATGTAATTTTAAGGTTCAAGCTAAATTCCTAATCACTATTTTATAATGGGAACAGGAAGACTCATGTTTTTGTTTAAGGCTTGAATCTCTTTCCAATAAATATGAATTTAAAATAGCAAATAACAAATAACCTTATTTATCCAAGTTATGAGTAAAACAGAAATCAGAGAAAGTACACATATAAGAAAGTATACATATGAGAATGTATGCCAGAAAATACAGATTGAAAGGCCTCTCCCATTGAGATCAAGATGACTTGGTTCAAACAAGAGACAGTTCCAGATTTCACCCAAAAGAAAATCCCCTGAATTCTTCAGTGTGTAAGATCAAAATAGAGATGTGATCAAAGTTCTACATATTGACTTCTTCACAGAGTCTTTTCCCCCTCCCTTTATTGACCTGAAGAGAGATTGATATTGCTCATCTTGTCTCTCAGAATTGGAAACCCAAAGAGCTGGAAGAGATTCAAGAACAGATATTTTCTTTCCCAATATCTTCTCTGCCCCTCACATATGGACAGGGCATTGATCTCCACTAATAAGGAGAGAATCTCACTTCAGGATGTTTTGGGGCTCTGTTTGGAATAGTAAAAATTATAGTAATAATAAAAGCTAGTATTTATAGTAATTTAAGTTTTGCAATTTGTTTTGTAAATGTTAAGATGTCTTAGTAGTTTCAAAACTCTGGTTTATATTGGTGATTTTGAAAGGGATGTGCCAAAGAGGGGTCTTTAGGGAGGGGAAAACTGGTGGGTGAACATACCTCCTTGATAGATGGGAAGATTGCTCAAGACAAATATCATATATTTCCCAGTTTTATTTTAGCGTGGTACCACTTACTAGCTTCTCACGGAGTTAATTTACAGAGCAGCAGGTCAGATAAAAGGAAAAATGGGAGAGTAGTTAAGAGACAAAAAATATGCCACTAAGGAAAGCTGTAGAATACTAATAAACTAAAGAGGTCATGTGAAAGTAGACATTCAGGGTATTTTGACTAATGCTTAGAGGTTCATTTAATTATGTAGAGAAAACAAGCTGAATTTGAAGCAAATGTACATGTAGTTGTACCTCAAACTCTAAAAGAACTGAGTGACCTACATGCCAGAGATAAAAACAGTAGACTTCAGGACTTTTTGTTCCTTTAATGGTCCATAATCGAATAAAAAATCAGTTATAGATTGAAAATTATAATAATAACATATAAAAAATAACATAAACCAATTGTTCTCCTGCTCAGTTTTCTTGTATTTCTTGTTGAAGCAGGCAGATATGTTTGGTAACAGGAATGGTAATTAAAAACTATAATCCTGGTGACAGTGATTCCTTATTAAATTTTGCAATAATAAAAAAAAATAGTACAAGAAGCCTGGGACATAAAGACATGCCCTTTCATTCTCTTTGATTTACATTATAGTTTCTCAAGAAGTAACATATTGTTACATGTTGCCTGTGTGCACTACCTTTACTTTAGAAAAAAAAATTGCATAAATTTTAGACTTTATGTTTTGATTGGTTCTCTGAATTTTGCAATGATGAAACCCTTATACTTATGTATGTATATGTTATCAAAAAATATTCTGTTTGTATTAATATATAATTGTTGATTATTGTTATTTTAAATGAATGAATACATATTTTAAAATACTATAAGTTTTAATTTCTATTATGCTAAATATTAATAGATGTAAGTGGCATAAGGAAAACTTCAGTAATTTTTTAGAGTATGAAGGGGTTCTGAGACCAAAAATTTGAGCATTGTCAGTGAAGAAATCTTCTCTACTAATCAAAGAAGGAGAAATAAGTACTCTAATTACTCTACAATTGATAGTACTAGGAAGTTTCCTAGGCCATTGTGAGAATAAGTGATTTAACCAGAATCCCATGATCTTCCTTAATCCAAGATCTTCTCCTTACAGACCTGTAATGTCAAGCATGAGAAGCTTTCCAGAGGACTGCTGCTGTGAACAGCTTTCAAGTTTCTATTACACAGTACAGTGAACTCTCTATTTATTCAGTAACAAACTAATACAAAACATTCAGAGATATCAAAGTACAGAATTAACAATGTTATGGTAATAAAAACTTATCACTAAAATGGCCACATAGTTTTCACCAAAGTGGTCACATAGTTTTAAACAAAGTACAATATTTAGTAACTCAATCATTTAGTAACTCTTTAATTCAATCACAAAGTAAAAAGGTCAAAATTCTCCACCCCAGTCACATTGTCTTAATCTCTTCAATTAAAGTCTTCTTTCTTCTTAATTGGAGATTAGTTTCCAATCATTCTTAATTGTTAAGTCTGTTAACTCAATCATCTAAATGTAAAGGTCAATTCTCTACCTCGAGGCCATAGTAAATTGTGATTTTCTCAGTTTACATTAAATACCCAAGGAGATGTCTTTTCATCTTGATTGGAGGCAGGCTCTCAGCTTCCATGGTTCCTCTTCCATGGTCCCAGCTCCTGCCAGCTCCTTATTGTCCATCTCCATGTCCAGTTTATGTTCCATATCAAAGCTCACAGTGTCTAGTCCTCCTCAAGTCCTTCACAGTTTCTGTTCCTGGGAAGACCAAGCTTAACAAAGCTACAATAACATCCATGCACATTGCTGGCACCATCATCAATTCACTTTCTGCCTGTGAAATCAACATAGACCCAACAATAAGGTCTGAGAAATCAACACAAATCATCAGTATAGTCCCAAGACCTCTGAAATCATCAGCAAGACCTTGTTCCAGGATTTCTGTAAACGTACAACAATAAAATCCTCTTTCAGGGATTCTGAACCAGCAGCAAGGTCCCAGGGCTTCTGTAACAACAGTACCATCCTCTCTCAGCAGAGGAATCTGACAAAGTAATATCAAAACAGCCAGAAAAAGTACCAGCACCACAGTCATGCTTCCTCCCAGTTCCCCTCTCTTCTCATTTCTCAGTTCAGTTCTCAGTTTTCAATTCTCAATTCTGTTATCAATTCCTCTCTCTCTTCAGCAATAGCAGTTCAGCATCCAGATGCTCACTCCCAGCAGTTCTGGCCTCTCTCAGACTTTGGGTTTTTCCTTATATATGGAATTAGCACCTACCCTGTTCTGCCCTTTCCTGTTATAACAACAAGTTCATCCCACCAAGGGATTCAAAAGTTTTGGATCTTAATATTTGACAGAATCATAAACTTGAAACAAGGTATTAAGTACCTATTTACTTGCCAATATAAAGGTCATGGAAGATCTTCAAATTCCATTACTATTATAACACCATGCAGGCTTCTTCTGACTATATTCATAGAGCTTTAAAGCGAGATTAGTTTTTTTTTTTTATGAAATACAAATCACACAGAAGCAGAAAGATGTGGTTGCTTATTATTACTCAATGACATTTAAAAATAATTAGCAATATTGAATTTGCTGGCTTTCTCTCTAAATATTTCACAATTATTTCTATTTTCTTCTTCTATTTTATAAGTATATACCCACAGCTCAAAGACAGAAGGGATTGTTTATTTTTTTCACATTTTAACTTAGACACCTTGAAAATTTCCTTTTAAAATTTACTAAATGGGACTTCTGGGAACCAAGATGGCAGAGTAAGCATACTCACCTCCAAACAACCACAAAATAGCACCCCAAAAGCAAATCTTGGAACAACAAAACCAGCAAAAAGATGGGATGAAAAAATCTTTTAGCTTAAGAAACTTGGAAAATAGCAGGAAAAGTTTGTGTCATTGAGGTAAAAGAGTAATGTAGTCCAGGACAGGAAGCATCCCAGCAAGCAAGTCAGAAGCAAGCCCTATCTTAACAAACCTAAACAACTTAGGAGAGATCCTAAGCCCCATTGTGGTGGAACAGGCAAATGCCAGAACCAGGAACCTCTATGTACTTCATCATAGTCAGGGGAACAGGCAGACCCCAGTTCTGAAAACCACCACATGCTTCAAATAGCCATGGGCAAGTAAGCAACTTCAGCCAGACCTCTGTGTGCCATCTATGCAGCTTGTGGGAAATGCAGAAACACCCCACCCACCTTGGAAGATGACAGATACCAGCACTAGCACCCCAGTTCAGCACCGGGTAAGCTGCCAGATTCCTGTGGCCTCCAGCAGCAGCAGCCACTCCCCAACTGAACTCTTCAGCACAGCACCAGGCACAAGGGTCTCCTGTGATCCTTAGGGCAACATCAGTGCAGCACCAAGGAAATAGCCTGAACCTGTAGCCCCTGACAGAAGAGGCCTGAGACAGTTTCCCTTTGACCCTAGGAGTAGAGCTAAAATTTAAAAGAAACAAAAAAGGCTGAAAAAGATGAGTGAAAAACAACAACAACAAATCTGACCACAGGGAGCTATTACGGTAACAGGGAAGATCAAGACACAAACTCAGATGAGGACAACAATGTCAGAACACCTATGGAAAAAACCCCAAAGAAAATCTAGAAATGGACTCAAGCCTAGAAAGACCTCATGGAAGAGCTGAAAAAGGAGCCTAAAATAATGTTGTAATGGTAATGAAATTTGGAGATGCCCCTGTATTGGCTTGGTTTTGGGGTTGAGTGTTAAAACCCAGAGCTTGTGAATCTCACTTCTGGGATGGACTTGTTGACGTGAAGAGAGAAGGCTGAACTGGGAGGAGCCGTGAATTGGGAGAGAGGCCCAAGCTGAAAGAAGGCCAGAAGGACTTTGGGAGAGCAGTATCCAGTATCACAGAGCCTGAGTTGCTGAGAGAAAGACAGCTGAGAGCCTGTGGGAGCTGACCAGGACTTTGAGAACTGCCACCCAGAACTGCCAAGGACTGAGGAGACATGGCTTTGATGCCGGTATTTTGCCTATCTGTTCTGCTGTTGTTTTGCCAGATTCACCTGATGGTAAAGGACAGTGCTGCTGTTGTAGAGGTCCTGGAACCTGGCTGTTGGTTCAGAAGCCCTGAAGGAGGATTTTCCTGTTGTATGTTTATGGAAATCCTGGAAGAGGGCCTTGCTGATGTTTTCA
>CM053591.1:35525525-35545016 GCA_028646515.1 Pseudochirops corinnae | reverse complement strand
AGATACACAGGCACTGTGGTAGGGAGATCCATCCTGCCCTATCAGAAAGTCAGAGGGGTAATGGGGGAGGATATAGGAGAGAATAGATTGGGGGAGGAGTTATACAATGGGATGGCTGTTTTGGGGTGATGGGTAGGGGAAAGATGGGGAGAAAATTTGTAACTCAAAATCTCTTGGAAATGAATGATGTAAACTAAAATAAATAAGTTTAAAAAACAAACAAATATTTGCTAGTTCACAAACTTTCTCTTCTCCTTAACTCCTGTCCCCATATAAATTGACTTCTAACATACATATTGGTGGTTTTAACCTTACAATTTTCTCAACTTACTCATTTTCAATGGCATATTCCACCCCATTCCAGCTACATATGAATTTCCCATTATTCACAAGACTTCCACTTCCATGGTTGGAACTTTGAAATTCCTTTAACTCAGTGGTTCTCAACCTTCCTAATGCTGTGACCCTTTGATACAGTTCCTCATGTATTGGTGACCCCCCCAACCATAAAATCATTTTCATTGCTACTTCATAACTGTAATTTTGCTACTGTTATAATCTATCTGATATGCAGGTTGTATTTTCATTGTTACAAATTGAACATAACCCACAGGTTGAGAACCGCTGCTTTAACTGATCATAGGCTGTTGTCATTCTACCTCTCCTCCTATCTTATATCCCCTAACTCTATTTTTATCCTCACAATAACCTTTAATTCCCACATTTTTTAATCCTTCCTAAGGCCATCGCTCCTACACTAGTTATACTCTCCTCCCTTCCCCATCTTGAATCCCTGATGAATCATTTCAAGTCTATACTACTCCCTTTGCTTGAGTGACTTGACCCTTTATTCAATCAAAGATCCTGTCCTGACAAGCTTCAGGCTTAGATTCTTGTTCACATTCACTACATTTGTTCCTATGCATATACTGCCAAATTAAGCAAGAAAAGAAAATCACAAAATTGTGCTAACTGAATCTCAACTGTGCCATCACTAAAGCAAGACAATACTTTCATACTTCTAATTAATTCATTGTATCATTCAACATAACATCTCTTCATTTTTTAATCCTTCTTAAAAAATGCCATGGTTTCCTTTCCCCCCCACCCTCTCAGCAAAGAATGTTGCCTCATATTTCACTGAAAAAGTTCAGGTCATTTTCTAAGAGCTTCCTCTTATCCCTCTTCCTCATCTCATGCCACTCTGATATCTTCTATTGCTGTTTTCTCCTTCAACCCCATCTCATATTAGGAAGTGGCTCTTCTCCTTGCTCACAAAAACTCCACTACCTACATAGGTGATCTCATTCCATCACATCTTCTCTAGCAAACTGCTCGCCCTATCATTTTATTCTCTCACTTATCTTCAATATCTCTGGTTGCTTCTCTGCTGCCTACAAATGTTCCCTTAACTCCTATATGCTCAGAATCACCTCACTTGATCTGTCCATCTCTGTTATCTTTGCCATCTTAGAACTCTATTCCCTTTCATGACTATACTCTATAAAATGTCCACATATAATCAGTGCTTCTACTTCCTTTCCTCTTAATCTCTTCTTAACTCTCTTTAGTCTGCCTTCCAACATCAACATACAACTGAAACTGCTCTCTCCAAAGTTATCAATGATCTCTTAATCAGCAAATCTAATGACTTTCAATTAATCCTCATCCTTATTAACATCTCTATTGCTAAATGCTCCTTCTTTCCTAAATTCCTTATTAATATGGAGAGTACCATCACTATTCCAGCCACACCAGGTCTCAACTTAGATGATATCACCAATTCCTCACTCTTTCTAATTCCCCATATCCAGTTTGTTGCAAGTTCTTTCTATCTTTATGTCATGTTTGATATATATCCCATTCTCTCTTCTGCCACTTCTACCACCTTGGTCCAGGCCATTATCCAGTCATATGTGAGCTATTGCACTATTCTTCCTATTGATCTCCCTGTCTCAAGCCTCTCCCCACTTCAGTCCATCCTCATATTCAGCTGTCAAATTCTTAAATAGCATTTCTGATCATGTCACCTTCCTATTCAGTAAACTCCAGTGGGTATTCATTATTTCTAAGATAAAATACAAAATCATCTGTTTGGTTTTTAAAACCATTCATAACCCAGTCCTTTCCTGCCTTTCCAATAGTCTTACTCTACTGTTGTTGTTCAGTTATTCGGTTGTATCCAACTCTTTGTGACCCTGTGTACCATAGCATACCAATACTGGCCTCGGGATTTTCCTTGCAAAGGTTTACCATTTCCTTCTTGAGTAGATTAAGGTAAAGAGAAGGTAGGTAACTTGCTTAGAGTTGCACAACTAGTAAGCATCTGAGACTGGATTTGAAATCAGGTCTTTCTGACTCTAGACCCAGCACTCTAACAACTGAGCAATCTAGCTACTTCTTATTCCTCACTCTCTCATACTCAGATCTAGTGATGTTATTCTCCTTACTGGTCCTCTTACTTGATGCTTCATCTCCCAACTCCGACACCTTTTCAGTAAATGTCTCCTATACCTGGCGGTCTCTCCTCCCTCATCTCTACCTCCTTATTTCCTTGGATCTCTTTTAAATCTCAGCTAAATCCCCATCATTTGCAAGAAGTCTCCAGTGCTCCTTAATCTTCCTTCTGGGATTACCTCTAATTTATTCTGTATATGTTTGTACATAGTCATTTGCATAGATCCCCCCAATAAAACTGTGAGATCTGCTTCTGTGCATTCCTTCTCTCATTGGTGAGTTTTTCTAGCCACTTTCATTTTGAAGAAAAACCTCATTCTTCTCATTCTCCAGATGGTCACAATGCTTGAACCTTAGTATCTACTTTCCCTCCCACCTCCTTTTCAGCTCCCCTTATATTTGTTGTCTTCCCTTATTAAAATGCAATCTCCTTAAGGTCAAGGCCTGTCTCTCCTTTTGTTTGGATTAGTGTCTCCAGTACTTAACTCAGTGCCTGGCACATATTATGTCCTTAATAAATGCTTGTTTATCAATAGATTGACTCTTAACTCCTTAAGAGCAGGGACTATTTTCTTTTCTTTCTTTTTGGTCTCCATTTTGTTGCTCAGTCCCAATGCAAATGCTATCAGTAACTGCATTATGTGACTCAGTCCCTAATGTTGTTCCAGAGATATTGTTACAGGTTCTGGTGGATAGAGCCACTGATCATAATGAGTTTCTCAGATATTTTGACTTTTTGAAACTTGCAAGGTCATCATCTTGCTATTGGAGAAAGAAGGGAGAGAATGAGAACTTTCTTCCATGAAGACCACTCAATGGACAACTTACTGTTTTTATACACAGATCCAGTAGGAGTCTCTTTAACTAATCCCAAGTTTGTGCCATCTGATTTTGTCTAATGACCTAAAGCATTTACAATCTTATCAAATTGAGTGAAGACATTCATATCAAATTGACTTTGATTAATGGGAGATATCTAGGCCTTCCAAAATTATTTGGACTGGGGGGTGGGGTAGAGTAGAAACTCACCCTTAGAGTAGCAAAGGCATTCAGCTCAACAAAACAATACTTAAGCTAAAATATCCAGGCTTTCCAGATAATTTCTTACAATTCTTTCTAAAGAGGCCATATTTCTCACAACCCCTCAAAAATAAGGTTCATCATCTCTTTTTTTAATTTCACATAGCACCAGATATTATACTGTGTTGCTGTCTCCCTTTCCACCATCTTTCTTGATATTGCTTCAACATAAAATAGTCCTAGTTATGGTTCTCCACTCTTCCACTGAGCCCTTGGCCCTTTTATCCCAATACTCACTATTCTACCTGACTGATACATACTTGGCACAATGTAATATATTTTTTCTTATGGGGTTTAATCTCTTATTCTCTTGACTGTAATAGTGTCTTTTTTCAGCTTGCTTTACAATAAAGATATATGCTGCCTTGGTAATGTGCTAAACACAAGGCACGTTACTTTTTATTTAAATACCTTTTTCTTTCAGGGAGATGAACAACACAAACACACCAAAAAATTATAATGGTGGGATGGTAGGGAAGGAGTGATGGAATAAAACAAAAATCCTAAAGACTTTTTCAGATGCTTATATAGATAGCCTTCCAAGCATCCCATCTAAATCATTTGAATGATATAGTGACATGATTTTTATTTTATTTTTCTTTCTAAGGATGTGGATCTTAATTTCCTTGATCTACAATAACTGTCTTTAGTTTTTTGGGGGCAGATGGGGATAGATAGATGTGGCTTAGACTTTGTCTAGTTCAAAATAAAGAAAGAAACAATTTCAGGAGGATCAAATGATTTATTCAAGGTCACATTGGTGACATTAGACTAGAACCCAAAACTTTCATTTTCTAGTATAATGGACATTTTACCACATGCCATGTTCCCCTACTCAACAACAAATCACCTCACTAATGTGATCCTCATGATCTTCAGTTTCTTAGTCTGGAAAATAGAAATACCACCATACTACTTACCTCACAAGGGTGTTGTTGGGAAAGCATTTTGTAAACCTTAATCAGCAGATTAACCATAGAAATGAGTTGTTAAGATTTTTATTACCCCTTTTTTAAAATGAATGTACATTATTTCAAGGCAAGAGATAAAGGAAGGGGAAAAAAATTATGGTAACTTATTTCTTTTTTCTCCATTCATTTGACTAAACATGATTAGATTTTTAACTGAGCAGTGCTATAAGGTTACTAGAAGTCAGAAGACAGGTTGACAGGACAGGGTGATATTTTGGGACCAAGAGATGCACAGGAAAAGAAATGTTGAGAAGGATATTGAGTGTGTTGAGAGTGTTGAGAGGTGCTAGAGAACCATAACAACCACCCCAATGTGAGAACCAGGTATCGACTCTCCTGAAAAAATGAATATATCTATGAAACTGGCACTATAGAGTCAAGATCTAGCTTGCTATGTGTTCAAATGTTGAGGAGGTTAGGAGGGGGTGGTGATGGTGAGCACAGCCCAGAACAATCCAGTACTGTTAATATGCTTGCATTGCCTTTGACAGCACACATTTTCTAGAGTTAGTGTCATATCTACCTTTGCATAAACTTCGAGGTTGACTATGTACCCACTGTATGTGACACAAGCAGCCAGACACCTCATTAACAGATGATTTGAGGTAGTGCCAGGGAGGGTAGGCACATCATAAAGACAGAGTGCGGCATCGATGAAGCCTTTCACAAAGAACTTTAGCTGAAAATAGTGCTTTTGCTATGAGAATTAGCATATCTTGGGAATATTATCAAGACATTGTAAGAAAAAGGTAAAAATTATCCTTAATTCAAAGACTCTGTATGCACTTGCAACATTTGAAAATGGGAGTCTTTGGCATGACCTTGTTTAAAATTTCATTAAAGTAACACCTTTTGTGTCAGTGTAGCTAAGGGTCTATCAAGGGTTCAGGGCTTGGTAATAAAAAAAAAAAATTGCTATGTGCCGAAAATTTGCAAGAAAGGTCTTTGTCATAGAATATCATTTGGGGAGGAGGAGGGGGCGAAGTACTGGGTTTTATTTTGTGGTCTCCCCAACATGAAAAAAGTGGCTATTAATTAGATAGTTTTGGTTGATTTAAGATGTTAATAAATACTTTACATAATTCCAATTTAAAGTCAGATCTAAAAATATTTCTCTAGAAACTCTTTAAACTCCTTCCTAAATTGCGTAATACATGGGCGTTGCTAATACACTATTACACAAGTAAAAGAGAAAAAAAATCTCAAAACACTTTTTAAAAATTGGAAATGTAGACCAAACTGTTATAATCAGCTCTAGAGTCCTAAGCATAACTCAGCCACCAAGAATTATATCAATAAAAATATTTAATCACTGTGCATAGAAATATGCATAGAAATAAACACAACAATAATTTAACAAAACAATGGAAGACATTTCCTTTCCTCCAAACTTTCGGATACCAGCAAAATTTTAAAGTATAGAACAAAAAAATTAAAAGTGTTTAGCATTTAATTTATGCATATACATTTGTATATGCATATCAAATATGCAATTTGAATCATATATAGGATTATGATTATCTTGACACTGTGGATATTTCATAGCAAGCCCAAAAGTCCTTTGTACTTTGTATAATTAAGAGATAAGTAAAATATGGAGGAAAACAATGAAAATGCAAGACCATAATTACATTGTACTAATTAGAGACATAACTCCATTTGAAAAATAAAGGAGCAATTTCACCCCAAATACAGGTACTTAACTTTATAGGTATACTCAGTCTCTCTGGAATTGAATTCAATTAAACAATTATTTTTATTAAATGTTACAATGTGCACCTATTGCCTTAGCATTTACAAAGAGAAAGAAAAAATAGCTCCTACACTCAAGGAGCTAACTCTCTAAAAGACATACAACATATAAACAGGTAAGTAAATTCACAGTAATTTGAGAAAGGATACCATTAACTGCTGGGGAGTAGGGATCAAGAAAGGCATAATGTAATCAGTGACATGAGTTGAGCCTTCAGAGAAATTAGAAAACATTCCAAAAGATAGACATGAGGAAAGTATGCATTTCAGGTATAGGGCAAAATCTGTGTAAAAAGAGGGAGGCAGAAGACTAAGAGGTACAATTGACTGCATTAATGTATATCTGTATATTTACCATAAGGAAAAAAGAAGTATACATTAAGGCTGTTCTTCTGTAAATCCCTTCCTTCCTTCTTGTCTTCCTTCCTTCCTTCCTTCTTTCCTTCCTTCCTTCCTCCCTTCCTTCCTTCCTTCATCTACTATAGAAATGAGTTGTTAAGATTTTTATTAATACTTTTTTTAAAGTGAAGATAAAGTATTTCAAGGCAAGAGATAAGGGAAGAAGAAAAAAAACTATGTTAATTATTTCTTTCTTTTCTTTTTTTTTCCTTCCTTCTTTCCTTCCTTATGATTAATGATGAAAAAAGTAGGGAGTAGACAGTGTTAAAGGGGTAATGGAAAAATCATTGTGTATTGGTCCAACCATTCACGGAGACGATTTGGATCTACACAAAGAAAGTAATTGAAATGTGCATACATTTTGACCTGGCGATTCCATTGCTAGAGATATACCTCTTTAAATAAAAACACATTTAAATCTCTTTAAAATCTGGCTCCAATCTCTTTCAACACTGACGTCACAATATATCCCTGCATACATGCTATTCTCAAGTCAAACTGGAATACTTGCTGCCTCATGTACATGACCCTCCATTTTGTACTTTTGTGCCTTTGTCCCAGCTATCTCCTGAGTGGGAGATGTTCTCCTTATTTGTGTCCTTTTCCTGGAGCCCCACATTTTATATAAACCATTTTTACCTTTTCCCTCCATTCCAGTTGTGAGTACTCTACCTACAATTAATTTGTGTCTACTTTGTATATTTCTTTATTTATTGCCTGTTTTTTTTATTTATTTATTTTCATATTGTCTACCCTTGTGCCCATTAGAATGTGAGCTCCTTGGGGGCAAGGAGAGCTTTTTTTTTTTTTGTTTTAGGCCTTTGGTTTACTACACAAAGTCTACACAAAGCAGCAGGTCAACAAATGCTTCTTGAGAGGAAATGTCCCATTAAGCCAGCAGCAAGCCCCACTTCAGCAAACAGTGGGAAGGAGATTATGAGCCCCAGAGTGATGGAGCAGGCAAACACTAACACCACGACCCCTCATGTACCTCAGCATAGCCAGAAGAATGGGCAAACTCCAGCTCCAAGAACCACAACATATTTCAGTTTAGATCCAGGCAAGCAGGTTATCTCCAACAACCAGACCTTAATACATGCTTCAGTGTAGCCCTGGAGAACTATGGAAATATCTCAACAGCCTCACCACATGCCACTCTCTATCACTAAGACCCTGCCTCAGCAACAAATTTGCCAGATGCCTATGGCCTCCAGCAGCACCAGCCACTCTCCAACCAAACCTCTCAATACAACAAGAGACACAGGGGTCCCCTTTGAGCCTCAGGGCAATATCAGTGCAACACCAAGTAAACAGCTGGGGCCTATAATCTCTGGCACAAGAAGCCCACAACAGTGCCACTTCCATCCTGGGAGTAGAACTCAAATTTAAAAGAAACAAAAATGATGCCAAAAAATTGAGCAAAACAACAATAACAACAAAGAACCCAACTATAGAAAATTAAAGAAACAGTAAGATGAAGACACAAACTCAGAAGAGGGCAACAATGTCAAAACACCTATGGGCAAAGTCCTAAAGAGAAAAATGTAGTGGTCTCAAGCCCAGAAAGAACTCATGGAAGAGCTCAAAAAGGAGCTTAAAATCATATGAGAAGTAGAAGGAAATTTGGGAAAAGAAATCTAAGAGAATTATGAAGAGTTTGGGAAAAGGAAACAACTGCTTACGAAGTAAAATTGGTCAAATGGGAAACAAGCACAAAAGCTAATTGAGGAAAACAATTCCTTTTAAAGATTCGAATCGGGCAAGTAGAAGTTAATGACTCTATGACACCTCAAGAATCAATCAAATAAATTCAACAGAATGAAAAAAATATAGAAGAAATATAAAAACCTCATTGGAAAAACAACTGACCTAAGAAATAGATCCAGGAGAGACAATTTCAGAATCATTGGACTACCCAAAAGCCATAACCAAAAGGAAGACTTGGGCAGCATTTTTCAAAAATTTATTAAGGAAAACTGCCCTGATATCCTGGAATCTGAAGGTAATATAGGCATTGCAAAAAATCCATTATCATCTCAGGAAAGAGATTCCAAAATAAAAAATACAGGGAATATTATAGCCAAATTTCAGAACTAACAGATCAAGGGAAAAAATACTGCACATGGCCAGAAAGAAGTAATTCAGCAATACTACTATTAGGTTTGCATCCCAAAAAGGTCATCAAAAGGTGATAAGGGTTTAAATGCACAACAATATTTATGGCAACCCTTTTTTGGTGGCAAAATATTGGAAACTGAGGGGATGCCCATCACTTGAGGAATGGCTGAACAAGCTGTGGTATATGAATGTAATGGAACACTATTGTGCAATAAGAAACTATGGACAGGTAGATTTCAGAAAAAACAGGAAGGACTTTCATGAACTGATGCTGATTGAAGTGAGCAGAAGCAAGAAAATATTGTACACATTATTACCAACATTGTGTGATGATCAACTATGAATGATTCAGATTTTCTCAGTAACACAATAATCCAACACAAGTACAAAAGACTAACAAAAGAAAATACTATCCACATACAGATAAAGAACTGATGGACTCTGAATGCAGATAAAAGCATACTTTTTTTTACCATATTATTTTTCCTTCTTTTCCCCTTTTGATTGGTTTCTTCTTTCAGAACTGTGACTAATATGGAAATATTTTCTACATGATAGCACATGTATAATCTATATCAAATTGCCTACCATTTTAGCATGACAAGAGGGAAGGGAAGGTGAGAGTGCCATGGGCTGCTCAGTGTCCAGCACTAAACATGATCAGAGAAGCAAATAAGAAATGATCATATCATGTGGGTAGTTCAAGGAAGAACCATGAACTCCATTTAATGATTCTTTGAACAAGATTTTATAGAACAGCCAGCCAAAGATTCAGGTACTCTTATCAATAAGCTTAGTTTGTCATATCCTGGAATATTATTGTCATTGTCATAGCCTTTTCATTTTGACAGTCTGTCACATCCTGGAAGTAGCTCAGATAAGATCAGGCATTGTTATCAAGGTGCCAGGAAGTCATGAGAAAAGTCAGTTAACTCTTTTCAAAATGTATTCACATACAAAGGATGCTCTGAGAGCAGGCTTCAAAGCTGGAAGCCAAAGCTGCAGTGTCAAAGACATCTGTATAGAAACTGACCCCCAAGAATCAAATACTTTGGCTTTCTACAGGGATGTATAAAAAACTGGAAGTCAATATTTTGTAAAAATGAATGTTGAATAGATCAATATCTTATATTGTGTACCAAGATAAGGTCAAAATGGGTAGATGATTTAGATAGATCTAACACACACTTTAGTAGCTAAGATATATCCCGGCCTTAGTATAGGGGATAATGATTAACATTGTGTTTGTACTTTTGTTTCACAAACTTCTTTTCCCTTTGTCTAATTGTTCCCATGTCATTCAGAAAAAATGTTCTATTCCAGGGATTTAACCTCTCATTTGACTATGCAGGTAGGCAGATGACAAGCCCATGTATTAACTTACCCAGTTGTTTGGGATATGGAACGACTACACATTCAGATTGAGAACAACAAAATCTCACATATCTGTGTTGTATTCATATATTTACTGACCATTTGCTCTAATTAGAGAAGTTTACCATAGAAGGAAAAAGCAGGGACATGTCAGATATGACAAGATAAAACATCCTTAGCTCTGTTTGAATTCAGATGAGTTACTTCAAATCCATCTCATAGGCAGACTCAGGAAGGCCAGGTGGAAAACCTTCCTTTTCAAAGGAAGACAATGAGAAAACTGAGCCAAGAGGGTCCCATTTTAGATTGAGGCTTAAATTGTCCTCTCAGCTTTTTCCAGAAGTAAACCTTCACCTGTAGTAGGATTCAATCTGAGTATATTATGGCATTTCTCTCAGATACTGATTTAAAGCAGGCAACTATATCTACATTAAAACTGAAAATAAAATTAGTTGAGGTCCCAATGTCTTTTACCTTAAATGGCAAGTCTCATCAATTATAGCTTAGGACATGATACAATTGCTTTTATTTGTATGGAGTTGCAATAAGCAATAAAAGTTTACCATGACTTACACACATAAGAGATTTCATTTCTCAGTAAGCCAAGTTCATTGTTTAGGAACTCCATAACCCAAACTGTTTTGTTTTGTTTTTTTTTTCCGAGACTGATTACCTTGCCTATCACATGGTTTCTAAGGATCTGGCAAGTTTTCAATAAGGAGAAACAGATATGGACCCCAAATAAGGGGTTGATCTGCCTGTCCACCCTATGATATTCTTCCTCTGGATTGATGAAAACTATACACTTTACGTGTGGCAAGTTTCTCAGATTCAGTACTGATTTTTCTTTTTGACAGGATGTCTTTCAGGGTTCCCATATTTTATTTTTAGGATCCCAGTATATGGTAGCTGGCACATGTGGCCTCTGGTCACCCCCTATAGGCCTACATTGGAGATGACCTTGGCCCTCTTCCTAAGGAGTAGAGAGTCTCTACCATGTCTACCCCTTAGAGCTGCTGTGGGATCATTTTTAAGTTTTAATATTATAACAATTATCCCAAATAACTTAGTTAACAATTTCACAATATTCATAAATGAGAGCCTACTTGTTTTAGCTTTAAGACAGGATTAGCAGGATTCAATAAAATAACATACCTGGTTTTAAACAAATTTTTTCTTCCAAGGTCTTTTAGTTTCAAGTAATTCAGATTAAAAGTTGCTTTGCCTAACACCATTTCTGGCTCACAATGTTCACTCAAGTTTTACAATATAAAAGAACTTTACTACAGTGTAGAAATACAGTAATAACACAAACAGTAAGATTACATTAATTGCATTTCCAAATCACATATAAAAATTATTGATAGATGATTGGTCTTACCAAGTGCAGAGGCTTGTTGACCTCTGACTTCATTTTCTCTTCTCCTTTTATCATCTTCCCACAATTATTCTACCTGGTTCTGGTGGTGGTCAACTTGGGAAAGAAGGAGAAAGAGGGTACCACTACTTGTGTGGGAGAAAATAAGGACCAGGTAGTGCCAGGAGGTTTTAGGTTCCAGTGGCTGAATTAAATGTCCAAGAACATTGAGGAGGGGGTTTTGGTGAATAAGAAGGGAGGTCCCAAAGGAACCCACAACCTTCCTGATAGGGGTTGCTCAACTTTCGGGAACTTGAAGCAGAAACTCCAGGTTCTAGTGGTATGGGAGCAAGGATTTGGGGTTTTGAGAGGAGAGGTTCATCTGCTTACCTAGAGCGGTGGGTTTCAGGGTGCCCAGAGGCTTAGGGATATTGCCAGTGGGGCCCCAATGTACCTGCTGTGTTTCCCCCTTTGTTCCTTTCACCAGGTGGGGGAGGTTAACTCAAATTCTCTACTATTCTTCTAACTTTTCACTGTATCCTTTGCTTGGTCAGAACCGTATGACAGGGAGAAGGCACTGTAGCTGACAGGGAGAAGGCACTGCAGCCTTAGCCTGGGAAGAACTGGGACCACGAGGAAGAGAATCCTGGTGGTTGTAACTTCTCACTGTGTCCTCAGCTTGGTCAGGGTCAGGATGACAGGGAGAAGGCACCATAGCTGTAGCCCGGGAAGAACTGGACCATAATGAAGAGAAACTTGGTGATTGTAAGTTTTCACTAAGGGCCTGGTCTTGTCAGAGATGGACCACAGTGAGAAGGCACTGTAGCCTTAGCCTTGTCAGAGGTAGGACTATAGAGAAGAGAAACTTAGTAGTTGGTTTTTTGTTTGTTTGTTTGTTTGTTTTTACATTTTGCTCGAGTAAACTTCACTCAGGTGTTTACTCCTTTAAAAATTTCTTTGAAAATGAGAGCTTTGAACCTTCCAGTCAAGGTGAGTGGGATCATGGAAAAGATCCAGTGGAGCCTACTCCTCTCTTTCCCATACTGGAGAGCTCAGAGTTTCATCTCTGAGGCATCTCTTTTTCAGATCTATGCATTTCCCAATTTATCTTAGTGCCAAATAATAACCAGAATAAATTCAATTACCTGGATCTATACTACCAATGATATTGCACAGTTCTCTTTCTTAACCCAGGAAAGGGTTAAGTGCAAGTCCTATTCCAAAGTGCAGCTTTGAAACCTGTCTCTTTTTGATCAGTGAAGTGACCGCTTTTCTCTTAGATAAATCTTAGGGGAGAAGTTTCTCCTTCCTCTCTTTCTGTCTGTCTTTCCACCTCCAGAACTTGGCCAGAGTCCAAAGAAGTAGACAGAGAGATTTTGTTTGTTTTTGCCAACAACCTTTCTTTAAGAAACCATCAATCTTTCTAGCCCAGGTACAGTTATTTTTTTCTTTTCTGGTTGGCTGTATTTTGAATCTTACAAGGTGGCAGACTCAAAGATTTTTACACAGACACAAAGCAGACAGATAAAAACAGAAAGCACAGATAGCAATAACTTTTATTGGTCTTCTGGATTATCCAAAGACCAAGTGCTGTTACTTGGTAGTCCCATGGGATGGGAGTTGGACTGAATGCCAGTAAACCTAAGGAAATCCCCACTATAGCCACATTCATCTCTTCAGTTGCATTCCACTGAAGGATGAAGAATTGGGTTCATGAAGAACTCCCCATGAAATTCCCAAGCAGAGCATCCCCTGTCTACAGGGAATTTGCTAACCACAAGGGCCCAAGAGATCCAGTCAAGCCTTCCTAGCTGCTTGAAGGACCTCCCATCTAGAGAAGGGAAAAAAATAGGCTTACCTTTGGATTAGAGGGTGTCCAAATCAGAAACTCCGTTCCACATGGAGTGGGAGGTGAGAGTCAGAGACTCACCCAGCGATGCCAAAAGGTTGTTGCGTTTTAAACCCAGGGATGCCAGAAACTGTTGAGGTGAGGTCTCTGCCCATCCCCAAACTGTTGTGGTTTCATGTGGTTTGTTGTGGTGGACCCGTCTCAAAGAATTCAGAGTCAGACCACCTCTAATCCAAGTATAGGCATTTATTGAGATTGACGCCTCTCACAAAGAAGGCTAAGTTCCAAGAGGAACCAGAAACTTTCGAGAAAGCAAGATGTATTTGTATAGGATAAAGATGCAATTGCATGACAGAAATTTAGACAGAATAGAGGAATATTATTAATATTAAAAATGCAGGAGGAGAATGTTAAGGGATTAGGTAGTGGAGGAGTGGTCCCATCTATGGTTCAATGGCTAAACATTCTAGTAATTCTGCCCTCCAACTGGCTAGCTATTGTGGTACTGTCTTGTTAAGACAGATAGTTAGGTATTATGGTCCTGTCTTGGGCTAGATCAATGATGTGATTGTGATTAAATATAGAAGCATACCTGTTTCTGTGGGAATGGGTCTGGGAGCAGTGACCAGGTACAGGCAGTAGCTAGGTTCCCATCACATGGACACACCTACTGGTTCTGTGAAAACTAAGAGTTCAGGGACACACCTGTTGTTCCAGTGAGCAGTGAGGAATATACAAAGAAGTTAGGACATTGGGGTGGGGAGGTGCTAAGTAAGTGCAGTGGGCCTGCTGTTCACTAAGGCCAAGCCTATAATGAAGTTTGAATATTGGGGTTGGGCACAGCTATATTGGGATTCCATCAGAGGGATAACATATGTAAATCAGGAGAACAAAGAATAGTTTACCTGTGCAATAGCAAACAAAGTAGGATTTTTTTTGCTGTTTTTCTAGATTGAGTTTTAGTCAATCAGAGACTTATATGTGAGTTCTAGGCAATCAAGTACCATTGATTGAGTCTTGCATTTGATTTAATAAAGAGTCTTTGATTGAATCATGAGTCTTTGATTGGAAACAGAATATATTGCTTGGAGGAAGAGGAAAGAGTAGAGAGAGAAAACTGAGATGAGAGAGAAAAGTGAGCATGAACAGGCTAGGGAAACTTGCTTGTAGGGAGGCCTAACAGGAATGTTTATGATGTTGACACTCCCTCTGTTGATCTGTGTTAATTTCTCAGAGAGAAGTCCTGTCTGTTGATCTGTGTCAATTTCTCCAACAGAAACCCTGTCTGTTGATCTGTTAATTTCTCAGACAGAAGTCCTTTCTGTTGGTCTTTGTGAGTGAATTGAGCTGAAAGGAGAGATGCACTCATGGGGAGAAGGCTTAGCTTAAGCCCCTGTTAAAGTGAATTGAAATGATGGTACTGGTAATATGTATAAATATTGTTGTAACCCTGTTAAGCTTTGTTTTCCTAGAAACAGAAGCTGAGGGCAGGAGCCCCTGGAGCTTGCTATCAGGCAGAAGCAGGAAGAGTTTAGAGTGGAGCAGTCCCCAGAACCTGAGATAAGGAGCAGGAGAAGAGAGCTCCCTGCATGTGAACCCAGATAAAAGCTGGAAGCAGTTGTCCCATGGGGTTTGGAAATCAGCCTTGATTCAAGATGAGAGAGAACATTACTTGGACATTCTGTATTGATTCAGGAGATTGTGACCACTGTGACCTAGTGGTGATGGCGTTGTGAACCAATTTGACCCTTCTGGAGAGCAATGTGGAAATACACCCCAAAGGATATTGTACTTTCTGCTACCCTTTAAGGATGTGTTGTGCTAGGGAAGAACTCCTGATTTTGGAGATGCAATGATATATCTGTTCCATATGATATACTGAGGGTACAATTTCTCTCTCTCTCTCTCTCTCTCTCTCTCTCTCTCTCTCTCTCTCTCTCTCTTTCTGTATATGTATATGTATATGTATATGTATATGTATATGTATATGTATATATGTATAAATGTATGTATTGACTAGATGTTGCTATGAATATTATGCTTTATTGAGCAATACTTAGTTTGTTACCAAATACATAGAGAATTAATTGTACTATGTGATTAGACTCTTGAAATTATTCACAGCAGGGAAGAATTTATGACAGAACAAGAGGTAGAGAACATTATGAAATGCAAAACAGACAATTTTGATTACATCCAATTGAAAAAGTTTTTCACCAACAAAGCCAATGCAATCAAGATTAGAAAGGAAACAGAAAGTTTTACAACCAACATCTCTGATAAAGGCCTAGTTTCTCAAAAATATAGAGAACTGAATCAAATTTGTAAAAATATGAGTCATTCCCCAATTGATAAATGGTCAAAGGATATGAACAAGCATTTTCAGATGAAGAAATTAAAGTTTTCTATAGTCACATGAAAAAATGCTCTAAATCACTTTTGATTAGAGAAATTTAAATTGAAACAATTCTGGACTACCACCTCACATCTATCAGATTGGTTAATGTGACAAAAAAGGAAAGTGATAAACATTTGGGAAGATGTGGGAAAATTGGAACACTAACACATTGGTGATGGCGTTGTGAACCAATTTGACCCTTCTGGAGAGCAATGTGGAAATACACCCCAAAGGATATAAAACTGTGCATAACCATTGATCTAGCAATAGCACTACTAGGTCTGTATCACAGAGAGATCAAAAAAAAATGGAAAAGAGCCCACAAGTACAAAAATATTTATAGCAGGTCTTTTTGTGGTGTCCTAGAACTGGAAATTGAGGGGATGCCCATCTACTGAGGAATGGCTGAATAATCTGTGGTATATAAATGTAATGGAATGCTATTGTTCCATAAGAAATGCTAAGCAGGCAGATTTCAGAAAAACCTGGAAAGACCTACGTGAACTGACATGGACTGAAGTGAATAGAAGCAGGAGAACATTGAATATAGTAACATCAACATTATGCAAAGATTAACTTTGATAGACTTAATTCTTCAGAGCAATGCAATGATCTAAAGACAATTCCAAAAAACTCATTATGGAAAATGCTATCGGTGTACAGAAAAAGAACTACAGAATCTGAACATAAGTAAAGCCACACATAAGCAGCTTTCCAGAAGAATGCTACTGTGAATAGCATTTCAAGGTTCTGATTGCACAGTATAATGAACACTCTATTTATTCAATAACAAATCAGAGCAAAACATTCACAGTAAATCAAGGTACAAGATTCACAATGTTACAAGTTATCACAGAAAATCAAAATACAGCATTCACAACAACTTATCACAAAAAAATGACCACATAGATTTCACCACAGTGGTCACATAGTTTTGAACAATATACATTCACTTAGTCACTCAATCATTTAATAACTCAATCATTCAATCATCATTAAGGAGGCTTGCATCCTTACTCAATCATTCAAGGGACACAAAATCAAAAAGCCAAAGTACTCCACCCCTGGGTATTACATTCATTTAGTCAATCAGACTCCTTAATGCAATCACAAAGTACAATCACAAATAAATTACAATTCCATCAATTACTACTCAACAGAAAATAACACAATTCAATGGACAGGGCTTCTAGCTGTCTGACTATTATGTCCATACCTAGTTAGTTACCAGAGAGGGAAGCACCAACATCTGGGTTTTCAAAGTGGTTGGGCTCAACAGCTGCCCAAAGTCTCATCTGGTCAAATCACACAACTCTTGCCAAAGTGAGTCCTAAAGCAAAACCTCACATCAGGGTCAGTCACTACTCAAGACAATTTCATTAGTCACTACTCAATACCCACAGAGAGGTCTTTTCATCTTGAGTCAGGGCAGGTTTTTGGCTTCTCTGGATCCACTTCAATAGTCCCAACTCCTATCTAGATTCACCAAATTGTCACCTGGGTTCAAAGGCATACAGCTCCCAGCTTCTTATCCAGCTCTCTTTGTAATTCCTTTTCCACACTGAAGTTCATAGTGTCCAGCCCAACTTAAATCCTTCACAGTCTCTGTTCCCAAAAAGTCAAGGCTTAACAAAGCCACAAACAGAAAAAGTACTGGTACCACAGTCATACTTCCTCTGGCCCTCTGAAATCTTAAGCAGCTTCTGTAGCTCCTCACCAGCTCCTCAGCAGCTCCAGCTGACCCTCAGAAGAGAATCTGCCACCACAAGTTCACAGGAAATTCTGACTTTCCAGCTGGGGTTTTTCCTTATATACTCCTCCCTATTCATCCCCTTCCTGTTATATCAGTAACAGGGGTTCATACCTTCTGTTTCTTTAACAAAGGCTTAATTTGAAACTAGGTGATAAGTACCTGACGGCTCTCCAATACAAAGGGATCTTCAAATTTCATTACCATTACATCTCATTTTTTCTTTTCTTTTTCCTGTAGTTTTCCCTTTCTGTTCTGATTCTTTTTTTGCAACATGATTGATGTGGAAATATGTTTATTATCATTATACATATATACTCTATATCAGATTGGAGGTCATCTTGGAGAAAGTGAGCAGGGATTTGGAACTCAAAATCTTATAAAAGTTAATGTTGAAATAAAAATAACAACAAAAACTTTGCAAGTACGGTAGAAAGGAGGTGAAATCTCTCATTTGCTCTAATTTACATTTCCCTAATTATTAGTAATTTAGATTTTTCTTTCTTAGAGAATTGCCTAGCAATATCCTTTGTTCATTTATTACTTAGGAAATAACTCTTATTCTTATTAATTTGAGTTAGTTCCCTATGTATTGTGAAAATGGGACCTTTAGTAGGAACTTGATGTGAAGACTTTTCTCCTCAGTTACTGAAAGTTCATAAAGTTGTAACCTTGTTTGTTCCATCTCTTACACTCTTTCAACTTTCTTAAGTACCCTTATGTCCAGGGTCCCTAAATGGAGAAGACTGAAAAGATTCTTTCATTCTCTAATTCAATCCAACTATCAACGAGCACTTAAATCCTCAGGAAGTCAGTGATTTCAAGAAAGGGCCTATATTTTAAACAATTCATAGCTCTCTATTTGTAGAAGCAAAAAACTGAAAGAAAACTCTATAATCAACAATTGAGGAATGGTTGCATGAAATATTAACACACTGTAATATTATACCTTAAGGAATGATAAATATGAAGAATTCAGAAAATATTGGAAGATATGTGAAGTGATACAGTGTAAAAAAAAAAGAAAGCAGAGCCAAAAACATCAACACATGCATAGATTTTAACAAGATAATTTGAGATATTAAAAACAACAAAACTCAAGCAAAAAAACAAAAAGATAATATTGGTACTCAATTATTAAATTTAAAGCATATCCTTGCCTTTAATAATGCATTATAAAGTTGCAAGTGAACATGTATTTTTATTTTAAAACAACATCAGGCTCTTTTGCTTAATTGCTCTGGGGAAATTCACAGGATAGAGTGTCATTTAGAAAAAACAATTAGAAAATAAAAATAATGTTAAATAACTTTTGGAAAAAAACCCTAATGATATCAACAATTACTATGCATCCTCCTGAATATCTCCATAAGATGAGAATGGTCTTCATTAATAATAATCTTGATAAAAGTACAAGGTGGGAATATGTAAGTTTTAACAGATAATTGTCTGTTACCAACCAAATATTCACAGTCTCACAAAGAGTGTCATTGTGATTTTATTTGATGATTTCACAAAAACAATTTAACTCAGTTGAACAGCATGAAGTCCCACATGCTCTTTTCACACATTTAACTGGATGTATTTGAACTCTCAGAAATAAGTAGAGGATTTCTTCCAGCAATTCAGAGAACCCTCACCTTCTCCATTCATTCTTCCTCATTCTAGGCAATTCTGTCCAGATCATTCCTGTACATACTCTATACGGGACCATCATGTTTGTTGGAGGTCTTTATATAGATCTTTTGACACTTTTTGGATATCAGTGAAGCAGGGGGTCAATCCTCTGATTAATTCTTGACCTTTATTCTTTCTAAATAACTGCCTTGCTTTCGAGTAAGGCAACAGGGTCAATCAATTGGTTAATAAACATCTATTAAGTATCTACTATGTTTCAGAGTACCTAGGGTACAAAAAGAGGCAAAAGACAAATCCTGCCCTCAAGGACCTTACAATCTAATGGAAAAGACTATGTATGTCTATGTT
>CM053591.1:35493390-35525025 GCA_028646515.1 Pseudochirops corinnae | reverse complement strand
AAAATCCCCAATTAAATACTAAAAAATGAAAACCAAAGGAGAGATTAATAAAAATGGATTTAAGAACATTATTGAATTAATAAATAAAACTAAGAGCTGGTATTAGAAAAAAACAATAAAATTCATAGACCTTTAGTCAAAATGATAAAAAAAAGAAATAAGAAAACCAAATTATGAATATCAAAAATGAAAAGGGTTAATCTACCTCCAATGAAGAGGAAACCAAAACAATAATTAGGAATTATTTTGCCCAAATGTATGCACATAAATTTGATAATCTTAGTGAAATGGATGAATATTTACAATAATATAAGTTGCCCAGACTAATTGAAGATGGACTAAACTACTTAAATAACCCCATCTCAGAAAAAAGAAATTAAACAAGCCATCAATGAACTCCCTAGGAAAAAATCTTCAGGGCCAGACAACCTTACCAGTGAGTTCTACCAAACATTTAAAGAACAATTGACTCCAATACTTCACAAACTATTTGGGAAAATTGGAGGAGAAGGAGTCCTACCAAATTATTTTTATGACACAAATATGGTACTGGTACTTAAATTGGGAAGACACAAAACAGAGAAAGAAAATTACAGACCAATTTCCCTTATGAATATAGATGCAAAAATTCTAAATAAAATATTAGCAAAAAGACTACAGCAACTCATCATGAGAATAATACACTTTCATTACATAGGATTTATTCTGGGAATGTAAGGGTGGTTCAATATCAGGAAAACTATCAGTATAATTGATCACATCAACAACAAAACTAGAAGAAACCATACGATTATCTCAATAGATGCAGAAAAGGCTTTTTAGAAAATATAGCATCCATTCCTATTAAAAACACTAGAAATTATAGGAATAAATGGAGTCTTCCTTAAAATAATATGTAGTATCTATCTAAAACCATCGGCAAGTATTACATGTAATGAGGATAAGCTAGAAGCATTTCCAATAATATCAGGGATGAAACAGGCATGTCTACTATCACCCCTCTTATTCGATTTGGTACTAGAAATGTTAGCAGTAGCGATAAAAGAAGAAAAAGAAATCAAAGGAATCAAATTAGGCAAAGAAGAGACTAAGCTATCACTTTTTGCAGATGATATGATGATATACTTTGAGAATCTTAGAGAATCAAATAAAAAATATTTGAGATAATAAACAAATTTGGCAAAATTGCAGGATATAAAATAAATCCACAGAAGTCCTTGGCATTCCTATGTATTTCTAAAGAAATCCAACAGCAAGAAATAGAAAGAGAAATCCCATTTAAAGTTATTGTAGATATTATAAAATATTTGGGAATCTACCTTCCAAAAGAAACTCAGAACTTATATGAACACAATTATAAAACATTTTTCACACAAATAAAGTCAGATCTAACTAATTGGAAAACCACCAATTGCTCATGGCTGGGTCAAGCTAATATAATAAAAATGACAATCTTACCTAAATTAAATTAAATATTTAGTGCCATACCAATCAATCTACCAAAAAGTTACTTTGTAGAGCTCAAAAAATTAGCAGCAAAATTCATTTGGAAGAAGAAAAGGTCCAGAAGGGGCAGCTAAGTTGCAAAGTGAATAGAGCAGCTAGGTTGCACAGTGAATGGAGTCAGGAGGACCTGAGTTCAAATCTGACCTCAGACACTTAGCATATACTAGCCGTGTGACCTTGGGCAAGTCACTTAACCCCACCTGCCCTGCCTTCCCCCCTCCAAAAAGCAAATTAAATAAAAAAGAAAAGGTCCAGAATATCAAGGCAATTAATGAAAAGAAAATGCTAGGGAAAGTGGCCCAGCCATACCAGATTTCAATCTGTATTATAAAGTAGCAGTCATCAAAAGTACTTGTTATTGGCTGAGGAATAGAGTGGTGGATCAACAGAATAGACTGGGTAAATGACACCCAGCAGCCAAAGACTATAGTAATCCAGTGTTTGATAAATCCGAAGACCCCAGTTTTGGGGATAATAACCCACTATTTGAAAAAAACTGCTGGGAAAACTGGAACATAGTATGCAGAAATTGGGCATAGACCAATATCTAACACCATACACCTAAATAAAGTCAAAATGGGTGCATGATCTAGGTATAAAGGATGATACTGGAAGCAGTCTGGGAGAACAAGGAATAGTTTACCTGTCAGATTTATAGAGAAGGGAGATTTTATGACGAAACAAATATTAGAGAGTATTATAAAATGCAAAATGGAGAATTTTGATTTAATTAAATTGAAAAGCATCAGTATAAATAAAGCCAATGTAACCAAGATTAAGAGGGAAGTGGAAAATTGGGAAAGTATTTTTACAACCAGTGTCTCTCATAAAGACCTCATTCTAAAATGTGCAGAGAATTGAGTCAAATCTGTAAGAATATAAGTCACTCCCCAGTTGATAAATGGTCAAAGAATGGGAATAGGCAGTTTTCTAAGGAAGAAATTAAAGATATCTCTAAGCATATGAAAAAATGTTTCAAATCACCAGTGATTTGAGAAATGCAAATCAAAACAACTCTGAGGTACCACATCTCACCAGCCAGATTGGCTAAAATGACAAAACAGGAAAATGTCAAAGGCTGGAGAGGATGTGGAAAAATTGGAACACTAATGCGTTGTTGGTAGAGCTGTGAACTGATCCAGCCATTCTGGAGAGCAATCTGGAACTATGCCCAAAGGGCTGTAAATAAGTGCACACTCTTTGACCCAGCAATACCACTTCTAGGATTATACCCCAAAGAGATCATAGAAGTGGAAAGAAGACCCATATGTACATAAATATTCATAGCGGCTCTTTTTGTGATGACAAAAAATTGGAAAACAAGGGGATGCCCATCAACTGGGGAATGGCTGAACAAGTTGTGGTACATGAATGTAATGGAATACTACTGTGCTATAAGAAATGAGGAGCAGATATCCTTCATAATAACCTGGAGAGACTTTTATAAACTGATGCTGAGCATGAAGAGCAGAACTAGGAGACATTTGTACACAATCACAGACACAATGTATGTGTGATGACTAACTTTAATAGAATGGGCTCCTCTTGGCAATATAAAAGTATAAGACAGCTCCAAAAGACTCATTATTCAAAGAGATATCCACATTCAGAGAAAGAGATGCAGAGTCTGAATGCAGATTGAAAAAAACTAGTTGCTCTTTTTCTTTTCCTTGTTTTGTTTTGTTTCCTCTTTCCCACTGATAATTCCATCAGTTATAATGTTTCTTTACAACCTGACTAATGAATAATGTGAAGATATTTGTAGATCCTATATTTGAGTGCATTCTTCCATGATTAGCGGGGGAAGAGAAAAGGGAAGGGGAGAAAATTTGAAGCTCAAAGGACTGTGGAACTGAATGTTGTAAACTAAAAGCAAATAAGCAAATCAATTTAATTTTTAAAAAAATCCTCTTGAGCTCTTCCAAGAATGCTTTCTGGGTTTGAGACCAATTTATATTTCCTTCTTTGGTGTCAGGTGTGGGTATAGAGTCAATGATGCCCCTTCTGAAATTGGTTCTTCTCATTTTTAATAATAGGATTCATTTGTCTTTGGTTTTGCCTTTTCAACTTGCTACTTGCCCATTGTGATTGCCTATTCCCTGGCTTTAAAAGTAGAATTGTGCTTCTGGGGTACAGAGGCCTCTGACCCAGGCTTCTGAAGCTGGGAGCTAGTGGCCTAGGAATAGACTTTGTGTGCTGTAGCATCTGTGTGTCTAGACTGAGGCCAAGGCCAGGACTTTCAGTGTTTCCCCTGGGTTACTCTGAGTCTCACAGAATAAGGTGTGGGGGAGGGATGGTCTGGCCACTTCAAATTTCCAGCTCTGTGCCCCTGAGCTACAGCTCAGCCTGGTGTAATGGTAATTAATTTATCAGATACTTGGCCCTTAGTGACTAAGGGCTAAGTACTTCTGTGAAAGAGGCAGAGAGTGTGAACTCTGTCTCCTGTGTGTGAAAGAAGCAGAAGGTATGAATTCAATCTCCTTTGTGAATATAAGGCATGAACTCTGTCTCCTGTTGCTGACTTGGCAGGAAGGGGTGGGGTAAGACAGGAGACCAGTGTGTGCATATAAGAAGAATTCCAGAGACAGAGAATCAGAGTCACAAATTTTACTCCTGGTGGCTCCTGGTGGAGGAAGCAGGATTGTCCCAGCATCTTGACGCTGGGCTTGCTGGACTGAGAACTGAGTTGGAGTTTTCTTGAGAGACCAGAATGTGGTGAAGGCTGAAGTTGCCTGGAAGGATACTTGGAAGGCCAAGAGGGCCGCCTGGAAGGCCTCCATGTCTTCTGGGTCCTAGGGCCAACTGAATTGCTGGAGGACTGAAGAAGCATGACCAGGATAAGCTTTTGTTTGTTTGTGGCTTGGTGGATCCTTGAGTTCCAGGCAACAGAAGTGGTGAAGGGTTTGAGATGTGCTGGACCCTGTGAAGTTCAGTGTGTAACAAGAACTGCTCAGAGGACTGGACAAGGAGCTGGGAGCTGTCTGCCCCTGAATCCAGGTGACTGTTTGGTGGATTCAAGTAGGAGCTGGGATCATGGAAAGGGATCAAGGGAATCTGAGAGACCACCCTGAGTCAAGATGAAGAAAAGACCTCTCCGTAGATATAGAATGCCTGATGAAATTGAAGTTTGCTGGACCCTGAGGGGTGAAGTGTTTGTGTAATTTTCTAATGATTGCATTTAATGACTGATTGCTAGATAAGTGACTGATTAAGTTAATCTATGATTGCCCCATAAGTGGAAGATTGATTATTGTATTGTGAATTAATTGAATAATTAAGTAAGGAGGGTTTCCCCCTTAGGGAAACAAGATAATTATTCCTTTGTTCTTTGTTCCAAATACTGTGTCCACTGTAATGAAAACTAGGTGGCCATTCTAATGTTAAGCTTTCGTGAACACCATATTGATATTTTCTTTGATAAGATGCAATGTTGTGAATATTATATTGTGATTTTTTGTGAATGTTTGCCTTGATTTGCAATGGAATAAGTGGAGTGTTCACTATACTGTGTAATCAGAACCTTAAAAGCTGTTCACAGTAGCATTCTTTTGGGGAAGCTGCTTATGCATGGTGTTACAGCAGGCTCAGCAGCTGGTAGCCTGGCCGTGCTGGTGTCTGCAGATTCTTCTGATTGTGCTAAGGTACTCCTGGGCTTCTGGTGATAGGACTTGCTGACTCCACCCCAGCTTGCCTGCAGTATCTCCCATTGGTCAGCTGAGATGCAGCTTGTAGGGAAGCCTCTCACCCTTCACTTCAGACTCAGCACAACCACAGTCACACCCTTCCTCTAGGACTCCCAAGCCTGCTGCTGGTTCCGCTATTTCAGGATTTTACACTGGAGCAATAATCTCTGGTTTTTCAGGGTCAGAGTGGGGGATTAAGAGCAGCTAGGGTTTACTCTGCCATGTTGGCTCCCAGCAGTTCAGTTAGGTGTTTTTTTAAATATCTGAGCAATGGGTTGCTAGCCCCAGGAGAAGCTGCTGTCACTGCCATGTGCCCTGTGTTTGTCTCTTACCAGCTCTGACAGATCCTCTGTACCAGGGTGAGAGGTCTGAGAATAGCCCCTGTGGTGGGTGAATCCACTGGCCTGGGCTCACTCTGGTTCTGCTGTGGTCTGGTATCATGTCCACACTGGTCCAGTGCTGCATGCTCTGTGCTCCTCTCTCCTTGCTCCATGCTTTCCCTACCCTGTCCTACATGCACACTTCCCTGGATCTGCCATGCTGTGTCTCCCAATGGATTCTGTGACTCTAAAATCCATTCAGATTCACTTTTTAGAGGGTGCTGATGGAGTTCACAGAGGAGTTCAGATGAGTTCCTGCTTTCACTCAGCCATCTTGGCTCCAACAGTTTTTTGATTTTTTAAACATCATTATCTAAGTAAATAAGTGAAAATAGAAAAAAAAATTCGTTCTGTTCATACACAGCCATTCCAGACAGTTTATGTAAAGTTCAAAGAAAAACATGAGGAAGACATAGGTTCAAATCTTGATATTAATTGTTATTAGTTGTATGATTTGGTTATTTTTCTATTCCACCTCTGTAAGTTTCAGTTTCCTTTCCTACAAAGTGGGAATACTAATTTAAGTAGTGTCTACATTACAGTATTATTGTAAGACTCAAAGATAATAATTTATATAAACTGCTAAATGAATAGTAAAATTTTTTTGTTGTTATTTTGGTTATATTGTCCAAGTTGCTGACTTCATTGGTATATGGAGCTCTATGGAAAGGAAACCCCATTTATCAGTGCAGATAAGAAATTGTTCTGAAAATTAATGTATTAGAAAGTTTCCTGAGCAGTGAGAGGTTAGGTGACTTGTCCAGGGTCAACAAAATCAATATGTGTCAGAAGGAGAAATTTGAAAACTTGCTGTCTTGGCCAGGGTTCTAGGCTGATATCCATTCTTCCAGTCAAAAATAACACTTACAATTATTCAAATCTTAATTGTATAAATTCAAGTACCACCTCCTTCCAGAAGTCTCCCATGAATTAGTAGCTTCAGCCCAAAATGAGCAATTTCCCCTTTTTCTGAACTTCCAGTTTCACTTTGTACCAGTTCTTTAGGGAAATAATGATATGTAGTATGTATTGTGCCATAAGTGCTTCCTGTTTGTTCTCTCCAGTTTGACATTACATTCCCACGGTTGGGAATCATATCTTATTCTCCCACAGCACCTACCACAGTGCTAAGCAAAAACCAGAATTTAGTAACAACTTGATTGATATCAAAATCTAGTGGTATTAATATTTTAGGTAATTACTTGCCCTTCAACATTATTTTAGCACTATATGAAGAACTCAAATCTATTTGTTTTTTCTAAGTAAAGTTTGTTTTTTGAGTACTTGTCATTTACTAAGTATATTTCAAATTTTCTGTCTCAGAGGTAGAAGGATTTATTCTATCTTTAACAAAAATAAACCAATATATTAAATGAACTAATAAAATCAAACCAAGGACTGTGATTTAAATGGAAAATGAAATTGAGTTTCCCTATCTTTCAAAGTCAAAACAGGAAATTTTATAGTCACTTTGCTATCAATCCTTTTTTAAAGGGTGTTGACTTTTTTTTTTTTCATGATCCTGTACATTACTTAGGAGTGGTGGCTGTTGGCTATGGGCATTTGCAGGAGAGCAGAGTCCCTGATTTGAGATCTGTGGCAGAGAGGACAGCTGCCGTTCGCAGCCACCAGAAGGACTGCAAGGGGCAAGATCATTTGCAGGACAATGTGGCTTGGGGCTTTAGCCATGGCTTAGGAGTAGAGAGCCCAAGGTTGGATCATGAGACAAACCTTAGAAAATAACAATAAGAAGGACCTGTGGCTTGAGATGAGATTCTTCATACCTTGGGATTACAACTTAATTATACTATTGCTGCTCAAAACAAAATAAAATAAAAAATAAGTTTAAAAATGAGTAATCAAAGGAGAGAGAACTCAAACATATATAGTCACTATGGGCATAGAGAAGATTTGAGTTCTTATTCAAAAGAAGACAATGGAGCTAAAAAAGCAACTCCTTTTTTGATGAGAAATTTCAAATAGACCTAAGCCCAAAGAGTTCTTGGAAGAACTTAAAAAGGACTTTAAAAATTGAATAGGGGCAGCTAGGTGGCACAGTGAACAGAGCACCAGCCCTGGCATCAGGAGGACCTGAGTTCAAATCTGGCCTCAGAGACTTAACTCTTACTAGTCAAGTGACCTTGGGCAAATCACTTAAGCCCAATTATGCTGCCCTTGCCACTTAAAAAAGCAAAAAATAAAAACAAATTTTTAAAAAGAAGCTACAAAATATATATTTTTTTAAATTAAATAAGTGAGATGGAGGAAAACTTAGGGGAAATGGAGCAATCAAAGAAAAATACAAAAAAAATGATCAGTAGACTAAAAATAGAAAACAAAAAATTAAAAAAAAATAATTGCTTAAGAGCTAGAATTGGGCAAGGAAAAGCTAATGACATTCTAAGACACCAAGGAATCAGAAAACAAAATCAAAAGAATTAAAAAAAAAAAACCAGAAGAGAAAGGGAAACATCTCATCATAAAAAACAACTGATCTGGAGAACAGATAAAGGAGAAATGATATAAGAATGGTTGGTGTACCTGATAATGATTATTAAAAAAAAAAAAAATCTTTGTACAACATTACAAGAAATTACCACGGAAAATTGCCCTAAAATTCTAGAACAAAAAGGAAATGTAGAAATAGAAAAAAAAAATCTGCCTATCATCACCTAAAAGAGATCCTAGGAGGAAAACTTACAGAAATATTACAGCCTACTTTCAAAGCTCTCAGGTTAAGGAGAAAAATATGAGAAGCAACAAGAAAAAAAACCAATTTAAATATCATGGAGCTCCATAAGGATTACACAGGACCTAGCAGCTAATAGGTTAAAGGACCATAGGTCTTGAAATATTATATTTCTTAGAGCGAAGAGCTGAGATTACAATTAAAGTTAACTTACTCAGCAAAGTTAAGTATAATCCTGAATGAAAAAGAAATGGGCATTTACAAAGCTGAAAGAATTTTTGGTATTTGTGACAAAAACCCGAGAACTTGAGGGAAAATTTGTCATATAAGAAGAAATAAGAAATAAGGAGAATTAGTAAGGAAAACATTAAAGACCAATTATAAAGGACCAAATTGAGTGAAAATGTTTGTTCCAATATATGAAAATAATAGCAGTACTCTTGTGATTGTCATCATTATTTGCATTATTTGGGTAGTTTGAAAGAAAGGTTTGAACTGGAGGATTCTGGGAAGATGGCAGAGAAGGTCAGAAAATTCCAAGCTCTTAAGATTTTCCCCCACAAAAGAGTTAAAATAGCAACTTATGGTGAACAAAGTATGAATGGAGATAAATAAGAACAAGGACATAACCAGGGTCCTCCTGGGATAATTTGAGAAGATTGGAAGAAAAAACCCAGGGCAAGGTTTGGCCCCTATGAAGAGTAAATACCTCCAGGCTAGGTTTCCTTGTAACAGCAAGTGGCAAGCCTCTTAAACAACAAGCTGCAAGCCCTGGGGTAAGTTGTTTTGGGAGGCTGCCTTGTCCCCAGCCACAGGAACTTTTACCCCTGGGATAGTGAGGGGAGTTGGGCATCTGAGCCCAGGAGGATCAAGGGAACTCCTGCTGACCAGGAACACCAGACCCAGCTGTGCTCTAAAGAACAGCAGGGCTGAGAAGGAACCAACACATGCCCAGTGAGCGCAGAAGCAGTGGGGCAGAAAGACTCTGGCTGTGGGCACTTACAGGATGTTGGAGGTTTGTCTTTGATTTCAGTCTAGAGGGAAGAACTGAAGATCTGGGACAAGAGATACCATTTCCCAGGGCTAGAGGTGACTACAAATAATTAAGCTATCACCACAAAAAATGCATAGACAAAGGAGAAAGAATCCAACCATAGAAACCTATTATGGGAATAGAGATGACTGGGGTTCATCTTCAGAGGAAGATATTGAAGTAAAGAAACTCCCAAAGAGTAACATTAAATGATCATCTGTCCAAAAAGAATTTATAGAAGATCTTTAAAAAGATTTTAAAAATCAAATGACAGAGATGAAGAAAAAACAAAAAAAAGAAAATAAGAACAATTCAAG
The DNA here is from genome assembly GCA_028646515.1 of Pseudochirops corinnae. Lineage (NCBI taxonomy): Eukaryota > Metazoa > Chordata > Mammalia > Diprotodontia > Pseudocheiridae > Pseudochirops > Pseudochirops corinnae. Next base: position 35,515,417 of record CM053591.1, on the reverse strand, counting down.
AAAAACAAGAAGTGCATAAAATGAAAGTCATCCAACTAGAAGAGGAGATCCAAAATTTAAGCAAGAAAATGACACCTTAAAAATTAGAATTGGGTAGAGTGAAGTCAGTGAAATTATAAGACATCAAGAAATGATTAAACAAAATATGAATAAAGAAAAAAAAGAAGAGAAAGTGGAACACTTTTTTAAAAATTATTTTTACTTTTCAACATTCATTTCCCAAAGATTTTGAGTTACAGATGTTCTTCGCATCTCTCCCCGTCCCCCACCAAAAGATGGCAAGCATACTGAGTATCTCTTGCCCCAATCTGCACTCTCTTATTCCCTTCTTACTTTCTTGTAGGGCAAGATGGATTTCTATACCCCATTCCCTGTATATCTTATTACCTGGCTGCATGTAAAAAACAATTTTTTTAAGATTTGTTTTTAAAACTTTGAGTTCCAGATTCTTTTCCTTCTCCCCTCCTTACCCACCCTCACTGAAAAAACAAGCAATTCAATATAGGTTATACATGTGTAGTAATGCAAAATATTTCCATAGTATTCATATTGTGAAAGACTATTTTTCCCTCCATCCTATCCAGTCCCCCATTTGTTCTGTTTTCTCCTTTGACCCTGTCCCTTTCCAAAACTGTTTGCTTCTAACTACCCTCTCTCCCAATCTGCCCTCCCTTCTATCATCACCCCCTTATCTACTTCCTCCCTACTTTCCTGTAGGGTAAGATATCCAATTGAGTGTGTATGTTATTCCCTTCTTAAGCCAAATCCAATGTGAGTAAAGTTGACTCATTCCCTTTCATGTTCCTGCTCTTCCCCTCCATTGTAACAGCCTTCTCCTCCATCCTTTATTTGAGAAAATCCACATCATTCTATTTCTCCCGCTCTCTTTCTTCCAATTTATTCCTCTCTCACCTGTTACTTTTATTTTTTGATATCAACCCTTCACATTCAACTCACCTAGTGTATATATATATATATATATGAACACATAAACCCACCTATGCATATATATGTATATTTACACATATATACATAAATAATTCCTTCAATTATCCTTATAATGAGAAAAGTATCATGAGTTACAAATATTGTCTTTTTATGTAGGAATGAAGAATTCAACTTTAATAAGTTCTTTATGATTTCTCTTTCTTTTTATCTTTTCATACTTCTCTTGCTTCTTGTCTTTAAAAGTCAAATTTTCTGTTCAGCTCTATTTTTTTTTCATCAAGAATGCTTGAAAGCAGTGGTGGCTAGGTGGCACAGTGAATATGGCACTGCTTCTGGAGTCAGGAGGACCTGACTTCAAATCCAGCCTCAGACACTTGACACACTTACTGGCCATGTGACTTTGGGCAAGTCACTTAACCCCAATTGCCTTCCAAAAAGCAAAAAAAGGAAAAAAAAAATGTTTGAAAGTCCTCTATTTCATTGAATATCCATATTTTCCCTTGAAGCATTATACTCAGTTTTGTTGGGTGGTAGGTGATTCTTGGTTTTAATCCTAGTTCCTTTGACTTCTAGAATATCATATTCCAAGGCTTTTGATCCCTCCATGTAGAAGGTACTAGGTCTTGTATTATCCTAATTGTGTTTCCACAATACTCACATTGTTTCTTCCTGTGTGCTTGTAATATTTTTTCCTTGACCTGGGAACTCTGGAATTTGGCTATCACATTCCTAGGAATTTTGGGGGGGGATCTTTTTCAAGAGGTGATCAGTAAATGCTTTCCGTTTCTATTTCCCCCGATGGTTCTAGAATATCAGGGCAATTTCCCTTGATAATTTCTTGAAAGATGATGTCTAGGCTCTTTTTTTGATCATGGCTTTCAGATAGTGCAATCATTTTTAAATAATCTTTCCTGGATCTAATTTTTAGGTCAGTGGTTTTTCCAATAAGATATTCCACATTGTCTTCTATTTTTTCGTTAGTTTGGATTTGTTTTATACTATCTTGATTTCTCATAAAGTTATTATCTTCCATTGGCTCTAGTGTAATTTTGGCAGAATTATTTTCTTCAGTGAGCTTTTGAAATTTGTTTTCCATCTGGCCAAATCTGCTTTTTAAGGCACTCTTCTCTTCATTGGCTTTTTGGACCTCTTTTGCCATTTGAGTTAATATATTTTTTAAGGTGTTATTTTCTTCAGTCTGACTGTTGACCATTTTTCATGATTTACTTCCATCATTCTCCTTTCTCTTCCCAATTTTTCCTCTACTTCTTTTACTTGATTTTAAAAATCCTTCTTGAGCTCCTCCATGGCCTGCACACAGTTCATATTTTTCTTGGAGGCTTTTGGTTCAGGAGTTTTGACTTTGTTGTCTTCTTCTGGTTCTATGTTTTGATCCTCTTTGCCCCCCCCACAAAAAGATTCTACAGTCTGATTGTGCTTCATCTGTTTGCTTATCTTGCCAGCCATTTACTTGACTTTGGCTTTCTTTGCCACAGTAGAACCCTGCTTCCAGAATGGAGAGTGCTGTGTCTCAAACTTCTGCAGTTTTGCACAGCTGTTTTCAGAGCTTCTTCTAGGCACCTACCTCAGAACTGTGATGGTTACTGCTCTCCACTGCCTCAACAAACTCTATCATGCTAACATTTCTCACTCCAGGACTGACACCCAAAACTGCAACTCAAATTCAAGCAGGGCAAAGCAAGATCATCCTGCCTCAGTGCTAGCAAAGAGAGTCCTACAATCACCCACTGGAAAGCCAGTCCCCCTACACTCTGTAGGCCTGAAGCTGGAAGCAGCTTCAGTGGCAACAGTTGAAGCAGCCACCACCTCTGCCACCCTGGGGGCAGGAACCTGCTCTTCTCTCACCCAGAATCAACAGAGTTCCCCACTGACCTTTTACTTTCTCTTTGGTGTTTATGGGTTGAGAAGTCTAGAAACTGACACAGCTGCCAGTGATTCACTCTCCTGAAGTCTGTTCCTGCTAGTCTGTGCCACTGGTCTAGACCAGCATGGCTCACACAGGACTGTGCTCCACTCCAGCCCAGTGTAATAGACTCTTCTGTCAACTGCCAGGCTGCATTCAGTAGGAGATTTGTTTCTCTCTCTCACTTTCTGGGTTCTGTAGCACTAAAATTCTTTTAGAGTCATATTTTACAAGTATTAGAGGTCGTTGGAGTAGGAGCTCTAGCAAGTTCCTACTTTTATTCTACCATCTTGGCTCCATTCCCAAAGTGAAATATAAGAAAAGCAACAGATTTAGAGAATAAATCAAGAAGAGAAAATATAAAAATAATTGGACTAGCTGGAAATTATGATCAAAAAAAGAATCTTACTGCAATAATACAAGAAATAATCAAAGAAAACTCTCCTGAAGCATTAGAACTAGGGTGTAAAGTAGAAATAGGAAAAAAAATTCATTGATCACATAAAAGAGATCCTATTAGGAAAACTCATAGGAATATTATAGTCAAATCCCAAAACCCCCAGCTAAAGGGAAAAAAATATTAAAAACACCAAGATTAAAAAAAATTAAATATGATGGTTCCACAATTAGAATTACACACAACCTAGCAGAAGAGACATTAAAGGACCACAGGTCTTGGAACACAATATACCAAAGAGCAAAAGACCTGGGACTCTTTTGAAAAATATCACACCCTGCAAAGTTAAGTATTATCTTGAATGAAAAAAAATGGACATTTGATAAATTCTGAGAATTCCAAGACATTATTTACAAAAATCTTGAACTTAATGGACAATTTGACATACAAGAATCAATAGAAATATAAAGTATATAACAAAGACTGATTATGAGGGATCAAGGAGACAGACTGTTTTTTTCTATATATGTAAAATAGGAATCATATTCTTATTAATAATTGGGTAGTTCATAAGAAAGTTTGGGGTAAACCTCAGTATGATATGAATTTTAAAAGTAAAACCATCTAGGAACAGTTTATTATCTATTTTTTCTAAGTAGGCAAAGCTGATAATTTTTTAAAATGACAATTTTACCTAACTAATCTATCTATTAAGTGTCTTCCCAATTAAATGACTTTAAAAATTATTTTACTGAGTTAGAAAAAATAATAGCAAAGTTCATTTGGAAGAGCAAATGGTGAGGAAATTCAAAGAAACTGGGGAGAAAAAATGTAAAAGAAATAGATTCAGTAGTATGAGAACTTAAACTACACTATAAGACAGTGCTTCTCAACCTTCCTAATGCTGTGACCCTTTAATACAGTTGCTCATGTTGTGGTGACCCCCAACCATAAAATTTTTTTCATTGCTACTTCATAACTGTAATTTTGCTACTGCTATGAATTGTAATGTAAATACCTGATATGTAGGATGTATTTTCTTTTTTCTTTTTTTTGGTTGTACATTTTTATTATTTTGCTCTTTCAGTAGTTAAGAATGACATTTTGATAGCATCTAATGTTCATTTTTTTCTTTTCTTTTTTTTTCTCTTTGCATTACAGCTGTCGGTGAAAGTGGTTGCCTTAATGGAGGTAGATGTATAGCACCCAATCGCTGTGCTTGTACATATGGCTTCACAGGACCCCAGTGTGAAAGAGGTAAAGACTTTGTATTCTTTATATAGAAATATGTTGGGGACTTTGTATTCTTCATATAGAAATATGTTGGGGACTTCATATTCTTTATATAGAAATATGTTGGGAACAGAAGTCTGCCTTGGGTGGGGCAATTATTTTGGCTACATGATTACTTTATGAGCTTTACTGAGTTGATTCAAGTCAATTTTTTAGGTTTCTTTTTGTTGTTTTTTTGATTGAGACCACTGCTTCTTTTGGTTTTATTACCTGATACTCTTCATGATCATGTATCATCAGGTAGGATGTATTTTCATTGTTATAAATTGAACATGACCTACAGATTGAGATCTGCTACTATAAGACAAGAACATTTTTGAAGTATAAAAAGGATAATTTCAATTATTTTAAATTAAAATTCTCTTGTATAAATAAAACTTATATGGCCAAGAACAGAAGGGATGCAGAAAATTGTGTGTGGGGAGGGACTTTCAAAGAAAATCTCTCAGACAGGATTTGAATGGGTTGCAATGTTGCTGTGGTGTAGGAAATGATGAACTGATGGATTTAGAAAAACATGGAAAGACTTACTATCCAATTTCAGAGAAACAGATGATAAGAAAAAATAAGCATGGCATTATCTTACACATATGTGTATATTTCTAGATGCATATTGTGTATACATACATACACACACACACACACTCAGTTGTAGCCTTTTTTAGGATGGGAGAAGAGGGAAGATGGAAGATAAAGTAAAAAGTGCACAGCAGAGAACAAAAGAAAACCAACAAGGAAACAAAGAAAAGTTGGGCAGCTTTAAAAACAATGTGTAGTATTTATTTTCTAGGTTTTCTTGAAATGGAAATTTATTATTTTATATTTAATCCTTTCTTATGATCTGCTGTGTATGTGTCAATGTTTTTTTTTTTTATCTTTTCTCATTTTGTATTTAAACTTAAATTAAAAAAAACAATTTACGACAAAAAGAAAAATCACTTAAACTTTCTGGGACTCAATTTCCTCATTTGTAAAATGACAGATTTGGAATAGATAGCTTCTAAGGTCCTTTCACCTCTAAGTCTATAATTCTATGAGAGTGTGCAATTTAAGATAACAAAACAAAACCAATTTAATAAAATTCAATTATTATTTACTACCTACTAACACAATCCTAAGAAACAGGATATAAAGAAGTAAAAGGATACAGCTTCTTCTGTCAAAGAGCTTGCAATTTAATGAGAATATGAAAAAAGAAAATTGCTTACACATAAATTATTATGATAAAAGGTAGAGTGTGATAAGGCAGAAGAGAGTTGAACAAAGTACCGTAAGAAATTTGAGTAGGGGCAGATCAATTTCATGGGGTGATATCAAGTAAGAATAATGAAGGTGGTAGCATCTGGGTTGAATCTTGAAGAAATGTTTTTAAATTAAATTTTATTTTAATCTATGGAATAAAACAAGCATTTCCATAACAGAGTACAATAAAAAAAGGTGATTGCACATGAAACTACAAATCTATGCATGAATTGCTATTCCTTTCAAATATACAAGAAAATTATCCTAAAAATTTCTTTTTTTTCTTCCTCCCACAAAAAAGGCAACCATTAGAAAGAAACAGGTCTATATGTGAAATTATTCTATACATCCTTGTATTTATCAGCTCTTTCTCTGGATGCAGATAGTGTCTTTCTTCATAAATCCTTTATAGTGAATTTGGATATTTATAATCAGAATAACTTATTCATTCAAACTTGTTCTTAAAACAATATTGCTGTTACTGTACAAGGTTTATAAAAGCTTTTTCTTGCAACAGCACCTTGCAGTAGCTTCCACTGAAGCATTATTATCTCCATTTTGCAAGTAAGGAAACAGGGTAGTAGGAGTAAGACTCAAGACTTGAATACAAGTTCTAGTACTAAAATACAAGTGGTGCCAGGTCAGGGACCTTTCTACTAGCATACAGTTTCTCTCATGAAGAAGTTGAGATTCAGGCATGAAGTAACTTGCCCCAAATCTCCTGATTAATAGGTTGCAAAATCAGGAAAAACAAACTCATGTCTTCGGATTACCTGTCTAAAGCTCCATTCTTTATACCTTTCACACCTTTCTCTTCTTTTATCTTTCTATCCCAAGGGCCTTGAATCTACTATCGGCAACTGATGAATGTTTGTCAAATTAAATATAAGATGTGACTATAAAATAATAAACCCAATTCCAGAAACACAGACCTGCATGAAAATAAGTGCATAATTCATATTTTGTAGTCACCAGAAAATGAGTGTAAAGGTAGTCAGTCTAAAATAAAAATTGAGTCAAACTATGTTTTTCCTTTATGTTGCTTATTCTCTTAATGAAATGAAAATGGGAAATTGTACTTAAAAGCAACTCCTCCCCCAAGTGTATTTATAATAACATTAGTTCACATTTATAGAGTATTTTAAGGTCTGTAAAGCACTTTACATGTAGTATCACATGTCATCTTCATAATAGACTTGCAAAATTATGACACCCTTCCCCCACCCTCTTGATGGCAACAAAGCCCTTCCAATGACCAGGTCCTCTTTAAAAAAAAAAAAAACACTCTACATTTTTATCATGCTTACTAGACATATTTCTAATTCCATGGTAAGTATAGAACCATAATATAATCAATTTGTTACCTTAAGGTTGGATTACGGTTTCATATTTTGCTGAAGATTTAAACTTATGCTTAATGCTTCAAGCAAAACATATTTACTTGGTGGATAAAATACTTATCTATGGTTGTTGTTAACTCCCAGTATACTGCAAAAACTCTCCTTCTCCATATATGTGTGTGTGTGTGTGTGTGTGTGTGTATGTGTGTGTGTGTGTGTATGTGTAAACACACATATAGCTATATATGTTTATATATGTTTATATGCTATATACACATCTCTATATGAACACACACACACACATAGAGTTTTATTTTAGGATGTTGCTTCCAACTTGTCTAATTGTATTCCTAGGAACTTGTAATTGGTGGCATATAGAAGCTGGATGACTATTTTACCTAGCAGAAGCTAGAATATTCCTAAGTTGCTATACACAGAGAAAGGTGGAAAATAGGGAGACTTTAAGAACAAAATCAATGTTTCAGAGTCCAGTTTCCAACGAGTCATATTCAAAAGAACATGAGAAGCTGGAATGTATTTTTTTCATAGAAAAAGCACTATAAACAATCATGATTCCAAAACTGGCCTATGAAACACCACTTAACCCTTAATGTAGAAAACAGTAATAGTATTATAAAACAAGTGGAATTTACAACACTGTTGCTAGAGAAAAGAAGAAATTCGTTCAGAGTTCCAAAATAGAAGCGGTAGTAATCAGAGCAAGCATGAATTCTTCTAGTTCCACGTCACTAGTCATTGCTCCCAAGGCTTTGGAAAGGAATTCCAACAATATATAGAAGCTGCTGAACAGAATAGGTCAGTACAGAATCAGGGAGACAGAGTAGTCATAAAAAGAGGAAATGGGGCAAAGATTATGAGGCAAGGAAAAGAATGACTGATGAGGGCTATGGAAAGAGGTGGGAGAATAGGAAGTGATTAGTGAGAAGAGCAGTCAGAAGAATATTCCTTTTCGTGTGGGTCCTGGAGTGTGTAGTTAACAAATGGGATAAAGGAAACACTCCTATGGGGCCAATGGGGGTGGGCCAAACTATGATTCTAAAGAATAACTAGTGGTTAGCACTCTTTAATGACTATACTGTGGTAACCAATCTCCCTTATTATGTGAAGTTTCTCTGGTTCTTTGCAGGTTCTCTTGCTATAGTGGAGGAAAAGACGGGGGGCTAAAGGCAGGTGGTGGAAATTACTGGACAACACTTCCCTTCCTTCCTATCTTTCCTTTTGCTCTTTCTCATAGCACTGACTAGAAACAGGGTGAAGGGAGAGAAAGGAAGAGTAAAGTTGTAAAGTATCTTTATATCTCTCACTGTCTTCTTTATATCCCTCACTAGAGAGAACTGGCAGAAATATAAGACTCAGCTTCACATTCTGAAATGGAGAAAATATCAGGGTGGCTAGGTGGTGCAGTGAATAAAGCACCAGCCCTGGAGTCAGGAGGACCTGAGTTCAAATCCAGCCTCAGACACTTAACACAAAACTAGCTGGGTGATCTTGGGCAAATCACTTAACCCCAATTGTCCTACCTTCCCCCCTCCAAAAAGCAAAAAAATAAAAATAAAATAAAATGGGGGAAAAAAATTAGGGACTATTTATCTAGGTAATACTGGAAATGGGTCTGACACACACCTAGATCATTAAAGGTTGCATCACCAATGTGAAAACATTTGGAACCTGCTCTTAGAAGGAGAATGGTGCATATGTGAAATTCTGTGGTGGCCTAATACATGGTTAAGGGTAACCTTTTTCATTGACTTCTTAATTGGGACTGTTTGTGTCTTTAAATCTACATAACCAAGTACAATCACTGTTTCTGACTTTCATGTCTAGGGGTGAAGTATTAACTTTACTCACAGCAGGTGACACCATGTGGTAAGAAGGGAGGAGAAACGGAATTGGGTCTTTGTTCTGCTTTAAATTTCCTTTTCAGTTTAGATGCACTGAGAGAGTCCCTGTGATGGACTGGGGAATTCAAGCCATGGGGAATCTTGGAACCTAGGATTCCAGGAGGAATATTGAAGCCAACTCATAAGGGGTCCAGGATGCTAGCACAGTAGGGCTTTGGTCTTGAACTTGGTGGTATAATGCTCTGTAGGGACTGAGTTAATCTGTGAACCCAAACCCCCTCCCTTTCCCAAGGACCGGAGATAAAGGTTAATTAGGCCCCCTAGGTATTGAGGAAAATGTTTGTATTGTTATAACTTTGAAGTAATTATTCCCTTATAAAAGTTGCCAAGTAAATGAGTATTTATGAAGTTGCTACTATGTGTCAGGCGCTGTGTTAAGCCCTGGGAACACAAAAGAAAGGAAAGAGAGAGAAAGAGAGAGACAGAGAGATACAGAGAGAGAGAGAGAGAGAGAGAGAAGAGAGAGAGAAGAGAGAGAGAGAAAAGAGAGAGAGAGAGAGAGAAGAGAGAGAGCCCTAATCTAATGAAAGTAGTTAAGTGGAACTGAGGTATGCACTAACACTAGTCTGTGACCTAAAAATGGGAAACAAAATTAGTGACTGCCTTAGCCAATGGCAGAGGAGAAAGCCACCCCTTCTAACTTCCTATGGTTACTGGAGAGCTCTAGGTATTAAGGAAATAGAGCAGTAAATAGAGCCTGGCCCTCAGACAGTGGGAGAAGAACAAACTCATGCTCTCCTGCATAACTATCCATTTTAGGATAACTGGGTTAGGGAAATGATCTAATGAGCAAGATTCAATAAAGTAAAGGCAGGAAGTAAGAAGAGGAAAGAAGGGCTTTCCTTAAATCATGAACACAAAATGGTAAAGTTCTGTTCACCAAATTTATTCCTCTAACTTGAACACTGTCATTTTGTTTTGCTTTTGTTCTGTCTGTGAAAGAAAATTGTCTTTTCACTGGAAAGGACCGGGGAAAAGGGCTAATAGGGAGATAAACAGGATCAGTAAGGAGACAGTGTGAGAGCACCTAGCTGCCTGTGATGAACTCATACTCAGGATGAACTGCATACTCAGGAACTAAAAACAAAAACAGAAACAAAAATGACAACAACCAAACTGGAAGATGTGTTTGTGAAGCCATCGTTAGTGATACTAGAATGATCATGGAAAAAGGAGAGGGGTATTACAAGACCAGATAAGGGCAAACATTTTTTTTTCCAGCTTTTAACAATCAGAAGAGAGCAGAATATGAAAACTAGAGATCAATGAGCTTGACTTCAATGCTTGGGACAATTTTGGAATGGATTAGGCAAGGAAACAGTAATTCCAGATTCAACATGGTTCTATCAAAGATAAATCATGCTAAGCTATTTCCTTTGCTGAAAAGATTACTAAACTACTAGACCAAGGGAATCCTGTCAATACAGGCCATCTCTGTTTTAGTGAAGCTCTTTATATAACAATTTATACTATTCTTTAGGAAAAGATGAAAAGAGACTAAATGGTAATACATTTAAACATATTCAGATTTGGTTGAATGGTTGAACTTGGGCTTTTAAGAAGCAGTAAATATTACTTTCACAGAAGATCTTCAGTGGGATGCCCTCAGGATATGTATTTGGCTCTCTGGTGTTTAATAGTTTTATCCATGATGGAGGCATACTCAACAAGTCTGCAAATGACAAAAAGCTGGGAGGAAGAGTTAACACAATGGAGGCCAGAGTCAGGATTGTAAAAGAGCTCCACAGGCTAGAGCATTGGGCTGAAATTCAGTAGGTATAAATATCAAGTTTAGGTGTAAGTTAATTGATTTTTACTTAGTTTAGGTGAAGCTACATGGCACAATGGATAGAGTGCAGGGCCTGCAGTCAGAAAGACTCATCATCCTAAATTCAAATCTGGCCTCAGATGCTTCCTAGTTAGGTAACCCTGGGTAAGTTACTTAATCCTTTTTGCCTCAGTTTCCTCATCTGTAAAATGAGCTGGAGAAGGAAATGGCAAACCACCGTAGTATCTTTGCCAAGAAAACCCCTAATGGGGTCATGTAAAGTTGGACATGACTAAAACAACTGAACAACAGCATTACTTAGTTTGCTTAGCTGTATTTTGGGGGAAAACTTCTGGTGAGGTTTAGTGTGCTGCAAGCTCAATATGTGTCAAGAGTATGAAGTATCAAAAAATGTTAATGTGATTTTGGTCTTCATAAGAGAATAAAAGCTTCCAGGAATTCAGAGGTATTTTAACATTGCAAAGATGGAAAAAGTCACAAGAAGGACAATAAGGATGGGGAAGGATCTTTGCATGTGTTAATTTGTGAAGAACCCAGGGATTTTTAAGCTAGGATATAAAAGACTCTTGGGAAGATGAAAGATATCTTCAAATACGTATTTGAAGGACTGACATATAGAAGAAGAATTTGACATGGTCTTTTTGGTTCCAGACAATACCCCAGGACCAATACTTAGAAACTGTGAAGAGGTAAATTTGGATGTAAGGGCAACAAATCCTAAATGATGATGTCTTAACACATGCCCCCCACACCCACCCCTTTCAGGGCAGTTGTACTTATCTCTGATTATTTCCTATTGGCCATCATGACTTTTAATTAGCTGCTGATTCTGAACTCTTGGGTATGCTAATGTTGTAATCCTTATTCCTCGTGCCTCTTTTTTCTCTTACCCTTAAAGTTTAAGAATGACTCCCAGAGTTCAGGAGGATATATGGTGAGAATCACTTCCCAATACGTGGCCACATGACAAGACCTCATAGTCTCCTAGGTAATCCATTGCCTAGGATGTCTACCACCCATCTGTACCTTCTTTCTTTTGGTAAAATTCTGTGTGAATTTTTTTTTTTGTTTAATATGTTTATTTTCTTGGTTACGTCATTCATTTCCATGAGACTTTGAGTTACAAATTTTCTCCCCATCATTCCCCCACCCACCACCCTAAAACAACAATCCCACTTTATAACCTATCCCCTAATCTGCTCTCTCCTATGTCCTCCCCCATCACCCCTCTGACTTTCTGGTAGAACAAGATGGATTTCCCTACCCCAATGCCTGCATATCTTAATTCCCAGTTGCATGTAGTTAATAACAATAATATATATATATATATATATATATATGCATATATATATTTTTAACATTTGATTATAGAACTTTAAATTCTAGATTCTTTCCCTTTCTCCCTCATCACCCACCCCCACTGGAAAGACAAGCAATTCAATATAGGCTGTACCTGTGTAGTTACGCAGAACATCTCTACAATGGACATATTGTGATAGACTCATTGCATGTCCCTCCTTCCTATCTCACCCTCCCCTTGTTCTGTTCTCTACCCTGGCCCTGTCCCTTTACAGAAGTGTGTACTTCCCTCAACCCTCCTCCTCCACCCTGCCTTCCCCTCCATCATCTCACCCTCTCATCCCCATCCCCTCTACTCTCCTGTGTGGCAAGATACCATTTTAGAGTTTATGTCATTTCTTCCCTAAGCCAAATTCAATGAGAATAAGGTTGACACTTTCCCTTTTGTCTTCCTGTTCTTCCCCTCCACTGTAACAGTTATCCCTTGCCTTTTCTATATGAGATGATTAACCCCATTCTGTCTCTCCCTGTCTCCTCTCATTCTATTCCTCTCCCACCTCATAATTTCAACTTTTAAAGTATCATCCCTTTCCTAATCAATTGATCCTGTGCCCTCTATGTACACATATATACACATACTCAGATATCTATTCATATGCATATATATATATCCTCCTATATAGACATATGTGTATTTATACGTATATATACTTTTGTATTCCCTTCACCTATCCTCATGCTGAGAAAAGTTTCATAAGTTCTAATTATCATTTTTCCATGTTGGCATGTAAATAGTTCAACTCTGATAAGTTCCTTATGATTTCTTTTCCATGTTTACCTTCTCATGCTTCTTGTATCTGAGTGTCAAATTTTCTTTTTCAGTTCTGTTTTTTTCAGCAAGAATGCTTGAAAATCCTCTACCTGTTTGAATGACCATATTTTCACTTGGAACATTATACTCAATTTTGCTGGGTAGATGATTCTTGCTTTTCATCCTAGCTCCCTTGATCTCCAGAATATCATATTCCAGGCCCTTCTATTCTTTAGGGTAGAAGCTGCTAGACCCTGGCTTATTCTAATTGTGTTTCCACAGCATTCAAATTGTTTCTTCTTGGCAGCTTGTAATATTTTCTCCTTAATCTGGGAACCCTGGAACCTGGCTATAACATTCCTAGGAGTTTTCTTTTGGGGATCTTTTTAAAGAGGTGATTGGCGAATTCTTTCAAGTTCTGTTTTGCCCTCTGGTTCTAAAATATCTGGGCAATTTTCCTTGAGAATTTCTTGAAGCATGATTTCTAGGTTCTTTTTTTGATCATGGCTTTTAAGTAGTCCAATAATTTTTAAATTATCTCTCCTGGATCTATTTTCCAGGTCAGTGGCTTTTTCAATAAGATATTTCACATTTCCTTCTATTTTTTCATTTGTTTGGATCTGTTTAATAGTACCTTGATCTCTCATAAAGTCATTTGCTTCCATTTGCTCCACTCTAATTTTGAAGGAATTATTCTTTTCAGTGAGCTTTTGAGATTCTTTCTCCATCTGGCAAATTTGACTTTTTAGGCATTCTTCTCCTCACGGGCTCTTTGGGCCTCCTTTGCCATTTGAGTTAGTCTATTTTTTAAGGTGTTATTTTCTTCAGGTTTTTGACTCTCTTACCATGATTTTCTTGCATCATTCTCATTTTTCTTCCCAATTTTTCCTCCACTTCTCTTATTTGGTTTTCAAATTCCTTTTTAAGCTCCTCCATGGCCTCTATCCCGTTCATAGTTTTCTTGGAAGCTTTTGGTGTGGGAGTTCTGACTGTGTTGTCTTCCTCCTGTTCAATGCTTTGGTCCTTTTTGCCCCAAAGAAGGAATCTAAAGTTGCATTGGTCGGCTTGCTTTGCTTCTTTTGCCTGCTCATGTTGCCAGTCAATTACTTGGCTTTTGGGCTCAGTGGTAAAACTTTGCTTTCAAAGGGGAGAGCTGTGTCTCAAATTGCTGGGGTTTTCACAGCTACAGGAGCTACTAGGAGGCCACCATTTTTTTGCAGCGCCCCACCAGCTTTGGCTCACTGAAAATGCACCTCATGACCACCACCCAAGACTATGATCTGATCCAGGCAGCTCTAGGCAAGAGCACTTAGCCTCTATGATGGCTTGGCACCCTTGCAATCTACAGGTTGCAAGCTTCTGAAGCAGCCACGTGCAGGCAGCTGCAGATCTGCCGCTTCAGACTGCTGCTTGCTCTGGGGGCAGTTTGGCTGAACCTTCTTCCCCAAATTTAGCTGAGTTCTACTGACCTTTTCCCTTTTTCCTTGGTACTTGTGGGTTGGTGATTCTGGAAATCGCCACAGCTGCTGATGATCTGAGCTACTGAATGCTACAGCTGGCTTCTCCTGGCCACCCTGGGGCTGAAACCACATGGGTCTGGGCTCTGCTTCCAGCTCACTGTGGTGATCGCCCTCCAGGAGCTTTGTTACTCCATCATTTTTGTGGAATCTGGAGCTCTAAAATTTGTTTACAGTCATATTTTATAGGTATTTTAGGTGGTATTTCGGGGAGCTCATGGAGTTCTAGTGTTTCTATGCCTCCATCTTGACTCCCTCTTTGTGAAATTTTAAAGGATATCTGGCATCTACCCCTTCCTGGATAACCAAGCAGCAGGGTATTGGATACCAGAGCAGTTACAGTGGTAATAATGGCAAGGAGTAGTGGAGACAGACCAACTGAGAGGGAAAGGATAAGTGTGTGTGTATGTGTGTGTGTGTGTGTGTATGTGTATGTGTTTGAGTGTGTGTGGTATATGTGTAAGAGAGAGAGAGAGAAAGAGAGAGCTACTTGATGAGTCAAATTGAATTATCTCTTAACAGGTTAGACTGTCAGAGGATGAAACAATGAGATAAAAAATGGGACATTTTAATTAAAGGGATCACCTTGTATTCATGAAGTATTTCTAGACTCTCTTTGTAAGGCTATGATGGAGACTTAAGCTCTTTAGAGGGCTGCTAGATGGCACTGAGGCACTGTAGTTAGGAGAAAAGAAAGTTTGGAAAATTACTAAAGATAAACTGTACATTTCACAGTTTTCTGTAGTAGCAACCTTGTACCTAGTCATATTTGTTGAAGTCTGTTATTACTTCATACATCCACTGGTTCTCACTGGAGAATACTTCTCATTTCACATCCATTGCCCCAACTGACAAATCTCTTCACTGTTGGTTAAATTTACTTCTTCTAAGTAGTACTAGTCTCTTCAATCTTGTGTAGTATTAATGGAGAAAGTATTTTATTTTTTAAATGCTATTTACATGAGAAAATTAAGTATCAAACCCAAGGTCACCAAAACCTATCTGATACTCCATTGTACAAACTATAACTTATATTTTGACTAAGAATACAATCAGCAAGATGAATCAATAAGGAATTCAAGAGGTTAAAGAGATTTCCAGATGGCTAAATTTGAATAAACAGAAATAGCAAAATATCCCAATTAGAAATTTTTTGGTTATTAAAAAGTTAAGACATCAAAATTCAAACTGTATGAAGTAATTCTTATCAATAACTCATTGTAAGGGAACAAATTACCCAAGTATATCTAATAACTGCTTTCCTCTTTGGGAATATTACTGCAGTCTAGTTGAGGTAAAAGGTCTGTATGACAGAATATTTAGGGATTGGAAAATTAATATTTATAGTAGTCAATTTTTATTTTCTAAATACTACCAAGACATGGTAGATCACACCAACTTATCCTGAATTCCAAGGCAAAGTATTCATTCCTGTGTGTGCATACATAGAATATACATGCATTTCTATGTATGTACATGTATGTGCCTATACCTAGATATGTGCTTCCATTTGTGTTATTAAGTCTACATTTATATATACATTGAAATAATTAAAAAAAAAATCTGAGAAATCTTTCCGGGAAAAGAAAGCAACCTTTATTAAGAAAAATAAAGGTGGAAGGTCTAAAATCTGCCCAGTATGGTCTGAGACCCTGAGGTAAACAGTAATTTATAGTTCTTTTGATTGAAGTATGACTTAAATCTGGTCACTCTGTGGTGCAGATGGATAGGTCACTCCATGGATCAAGCACAGTGGCTTAAGCTGGCCATGATATTTTAACCTATGAGACAAAAGACAGATCTGCAAATGTAAGAACTGCAAATGTCCTTAGCCCTGCAGGCCCATCCTCTTCACCAGGTCCACCTTTTACTCAGTATATTTTCATATAAAGATGATTACAATTACATTCCTAAGATTAACTAACAAGTATTTACCTAGAACTACACCATAGTTTCAGTTACACACAGGTTTTTACCTGAAACTGTATTCTTAATATAAAGTACACAATTACTTCCTATCTTATTAAAATGATCGTAGCTAGTAGATGCAAAGTAAGGTACCCAAGGAACTGATTATTTATTTTCCCATTACATATGACATGTGCATTCATACATGTATCTATATCTATACATATGCACATATATACATGTATTTTATTACAAATTGTGCATGTAACATATTAAACATTTCTCTGAATTTATTTCTGTAACTTCCCCTCTGTTTTGCTTTCCTTCTCTTCTTTTGGGGGGGGATGAGGGTAGGGCAATTGGGATTAAGTGACTTGCCCAAGGTCACTATGGGTTGTGTTTGTGTGTGTGTGTGTGTGTGTGTGTGTGTTAAGTACCTGAGGTGAGATTTGAACTCAGGTCCTTCTGACTCCAGGGCCAGTGTTCTATTCACTGTGCCACCTAACTGCTCCACCCTGTTTTGCTTTCCTAACTTGAATTTACACTTCCGGTTTTGGTCACCAAAGTGCAACTGCTAGTCCTGAGTTGTAGATTATAACATGTGGGACTATATTCCTATATCATAGCTCTCAAACCCTCACCAATGTGCTTCCCATTAAAAATCAACAAATATAACGGATTTTCTTATAGCAATAGCATTAACACACTGGCACAGTAAGAATAGTGGCAAAAACAAAAAGCAAAAAAACAAACAAAAAAAACAACCCACTACCCAACTTCAAATAAATCCTGGGACACAAATGCATGTAGTGTCTGTAGGAAGAGTGAGAACAAACTTCATTACAATGGTAATAAAGCACATGGGGAAAAACATGTGGGGCTAAGGCCCCTTACAATGCTACTCCAGGGTAATAGGGCCCCAGTATAATTTCTCTCCACATGTAGTGCAAATCTCAGTTGCCAAGCTTAACTCTCTCTTGAGATCATATCTGGGTCTCTTTTATTCAGTTAATGCTCATGCATGTTGAAGTTTCTACAGGCCTTCAGTGACTGCATCTTTGTTGATAAGCTTGTTTGTACTGTGTGATTGTTTCATTAACTATGTCACTAATATTGAATCCCAAACTGCTGCATAGGGTGCCTCTTTCTCAGCAAGTAGTTCTGGTGCTCAACACCATGGATTATAGACGGTGAGAAAAGAGAAAATCCACCCTAGGTAAAAGGTAAAAAAGTGAGTTCCTCTTTACCTTTTGGCTTTTTCTTTGTCTTATCCAAATAGCCCATCTGTCAAACTGCTATGAAGCTTAGTGTTCATTGAGGGACCCAGGAGCACAACAAAGTTTCAGCACAGATAATCATATTGTCTCCTTCTGATTCAACTAGTGAGAAGTGCTCATACTTCACAAGGGGATAATTAAGCATTACATGTATATTGTTACCACATCAGCACCTCATCATTGGTGACTATGTCTGACAACAAAACCAACTGATAAGCGTTGCAAAAGGATCAAATTTTCCTTCCTTTCATCTCCTTTTAATTGATCAGAACAAGAGGACATAAAAAGGCATAGGAATTAATTTCTTCTTTAAGCAAATAGCTTGGTAAGTGCACAGCTACTGGAATTTCATGGGAAAAGTGCAAAATGCACATTCAGCTGAATGGAAAGGAGAGGGCTCCAATATCCTTATCTTAAGCTCTGAGGAAAGGAAAAAGTGGAGATGTGTTATCAGTACAGTAGTGGCAATGTAGTCTAAATTTCCTGTAATCTCTTTCCCACCAGGGATATTGAACTTAGAGAAGACAAGTAAAAGTGATAAGAGAGAACTTGGTATGACCCCACACATTTAGAAAATTCATGTAAAATGAAGATGGAGAAAAACTCAAAAGCACTTATTTGCCAAATTATAGGTTCACTTAGAAAAAGGACAAAAGCTTCAGAAAAGAAAAATTAATATGTTTTAACCATTATCAGCTCTTAAATTCCCAACAAAATAATGATGAATTTGATAGCTGTGGTCATTACTGACTGAAAAAAAAATCAACTAAGGTATTGATATTTACAAAGCTTACTCATTGCCCCACATTTTTTGAAATCTCTTTTTGAAAGAATTAGTCCAGCACATGTTATTTATAATTTTGGAAATTTGGGGATTGGATTACATAACACATTAGACAGAAACAACTATTGAAAAGTCATCACGTTCAGCCCACCTCTGCTAAACACACAGATAATCATTTATGAATATTATAATCCTGTAAGACAAAATCATCAGATCAATTTTTTGGAATAATTATTACTACACCTCTCCCCTCCTCCTAGTGTGAAAACATATCAAATTTTGTAATGGGAGTCCTTGGGCATATAGAATTTATTTTTATTTTGAGAAATTTATCTAATTCTGCAGTGATACATTCACTAAAGCAGACCACAGGAAGACCTTGATAAATGTATGGTGCACAGTTGTGTTTTGGCACAATACAAAGGGTATAAAATTTCAAATCAGAAAACGTGAGTTTGAATCATGATAATTCTCCTTACTATGGGGGTATAGTCCAGTCACTTTATCACCCTGACCCTCAATTCTACATCTGTAAATCAAAGGAGTTGGATTACATGACCTCAAAGATCCGGGCAGCTAAAAACCTATCATAGTGGATTCCATAGACATTGAATTATCCTACTAGAGATAAGCAGGGAATTCCTGATTTTCTAGACTGGGACACTTGTCTTATATCTCTGATTCCTTATACTACACCTATCTTGATGGGCTCAGAGTGAATGTAAATAATAATTCTTTCTGTCCTGGCCAGAAACTCAGAGATGCTTTCCCTCCCACAGTGATTCTTTTGTGAATACAAACTAGGCTATCTTTTCTCTCAATTTTTGCCTAACTTTTATTCACTGAATGGGTATTGTCTCAGACAAATAGAACTGGGAAAGACCTTAGATTAGAAAGGCCAAGGTCTCCCATTGCTTTCTGGGCCATTACCAGTTGGCCTGACCTACGTCTTGCCACTAGATTCTAATAACTCTGGAGGAGAATGAGGCTGATGACTTTGCACTGTCCTGCCTCACTTAAATACAATTTACTTGCAAGGGAAAACATCACTCTGCTAATGTTAATGATCTTCAAGAACACAGAACAAACAACAGTAATAACAACATGGGATTAAACCTGCTCTGATTAAGACTGTGTTTCTGGTCCTTTAGCTATAGGAGAATCCTAGTTGTGTTCTTTTTTCTCCTTGAAGAAGTTGGTTGTTCTGACCTGGAGAAGAGATCCAGGAGAGAGAGAGATCCATTTATTGATTGAGAATTGGGGCTCAGGTTGATAAAGTGACTGGACCATACCCCCATAGTAAGGAGAATTATCATGATTCAAACTCAGGTTTTCTGATTTGAAATTTTATACTCTTTGTATTGTGCCAAAACACAACTGTACAGCACACATTTATAAAGGTCATCTTGTGGTATGCTTTAGTGAATGTGCCACTGAAAAATTAGATAAATTTCTCAAAACAAAAATAAATTCCATATTCTCAGGGACCCACATTACAAAATTAAAAATGTGTTCACTCTAGGGGGTGGGGAGAGGTGGGGTAACTACTATTCCAAAAGACAGATTTGATGATTTCTTCTAAGTAAGGGACTACCTGGACTACTTGAAAGCCATGATCAAAATAAAGGGCTTAGACATCATCTTTCAAGAAATTATCAAGCAAAACTGCCCTGATATTCTAAAACCAGAGGGGAAAATAGAAATGGAAAGAATCCACCAATCACCTACTGAAAAAGATCCCAAGAGGAAAACTCCTAGGAATATTGTTGTCAAATTCCAGTGTTCCCAGGTCAGGGAGAAAATACTGCAAGCACCAGAAAGAAGCAGTTCAAGTATTGTGGAAACATAATCAGGACGACAAAAGATTTAGCAACTTCTACATTATGGGATCAGAAGGCTTGGAATACGATAGTCCAGAGATCAAATGAGCTAAGATTAAAACCAAGAATCAACTACCCAACAAAACTGAGTATAATCCTTCAGAGGAAAAAAAAAATGAATTTTCAATAAAGTAGAGAAATTTCCAACATTCTTGATGAAAAGACCAGAGCAGAATAGGAAATCTTACTTTCAAATATAAGACTCAAGAGAAGC
The DNA here is from genome assembly GCA_028646515.1 of Pseudochirops corinnae. NCBI lineage: Eukaryota > Metazoa > Chordata > Mammalia > Diprotodontia > Pseudocheiridae > Pseudochirops > Pseudochirops corinnae. The sequence goes on along the minus strand of CM053591.1, from coordinate 35,494,872 downwards.
ATGAAAAGGTAAACAGGAAAGAGAAATATAAGGGACTTACTAAAGTTGAACTGCTTACATTTCTACATGGAAAGATGATATTTGTTATTCATGAGACCTTTCTCAGTTTCAGGGTAGTTGGAGGGAATACATATATACATACATACATACATACATACATACATACATACATACACATAGAGAGAGACAGAGACAGAGAAATATAGAGACAGAGAGATACAGAGAGAAACAGAGAAAGGCAGAGAGACAGAGACAGAGTGAGAGAGACAGAGAGCACAGGGTGAGTTGAATATGAAGGGATGATATAAAATAAATAAGGAATGAGAAAGAGGAATGTACTGGGAGGAGAAAGAGAGAGGTAGAATGGGGTAAATTATCTCACATAAAAAGGCAGGAAAAAGCTTTTACAGTGGAGGGGAAGAGGGGGAAGGTGAGAGGGAATGAGTGAATCTTATTCTGATTGGATCTGGCTTAAGGAGGGGATATACACACCCAGTTGGGTGTGAAAATCTATCTTACCCTATAGGAAAGTAGGGGGAAAGGGATGAGAGGGGGGAATGATAGAAGGGAGGACAGATTGGGTTAGGAGGCAATCAGAAGCAAACACTTTTGAGGAAAACAGGGGCAAAGAAAGAATAGAATAAATAAGGAGGCTGAGATAGGATGGACAGAAATAAAGTTAGTCTTTCACAATATGACTACTAAGGAAGTTTTTTGCATGACTAAATATGCATAACCTGTATTGCATTGCTTGCCTTGTCAATAAGGGTGGGTGAGGAAGGGAAGGGAGAAAATTTGGAACCCAAAGTTTTAAAAACAAATGTTAAAAAAAATGTTTTTATATGCACCTGGGATATAAGATATACAGACAATGTGGTATAGAAATCTATCTTGCCCTACAGGAAAAGAGAAGGGAAAGGAATAAGAGAAGGGGACCTCTCTTAGCCCTAGTTTCTTCACAATATGAACTACCTCACAAAGTACTTTATAAATATTATCTTATGTTATGAAGATAAGATAATATTTATAAAGTACTTTGTAAACCTTAAAGTACCACACAATAACTGTTATTTTTATCATTATCATCATAGTAAAGTCAAAAAACTCTTTTCCTACAAAGTAACGGCCAAGTATGGACATTCCCAATTTTTAGAATCAATAGTCATTAACCTTTGTTCAGAAAATGAAACATAGCAAAAGAAGCTAGCCAGTTGCTTAAAGTTCAGTCTCATGCCCTTTTGGGAAAGCATATGTCTCCCATTGCCATATCCTTGTTCTATAAATTTATATTCTCCACTGGAGATGATGTAATGCCATTCATGAGCAATTTCCCAGAAGAATGTACTGTGAACAGCTTTTAAGGTTCTGATTACACAGTATAGTGAATACTTTATTTATTCAAGAACAAATCAAAGGAAAAGATTCACAACAAATCAAGATACAGTATTCACAACATTACATCTTATCACAGAAAAATCACAA
>CM053591.1:35470037-35492890 GCA_028646515.1 Pseudochirops corinnae | reverse complement strand
AATTCTTGGTCACCTCTTTTTTAGAATAATGGTGTCTTTGATTTTTTTCACAAGTCTTTTGAGGTAAAAAAAAAAAAAGGACCACATCTTTGTACAGAAAGTAACTTCATTCATTATTAGATGGTCTATTGATGAAAATATGAGCATATGCTTTATTCTTCTGTCTTCTCTTCCCTCTCTTTTCTTAACTACATCTCTAATCTAAAGACAGCCATTGTTTTGCTTCCCCATAAAGTATGGTTTTTGTACCTTTCCCTTCTCTTCTTTTTCAGAAAGGAAGGGAATATGTATATAGACATATATACATATATGAATATATACATATATATATAGCGACTATGTACCAGGAAGAGTGCTAAACACTTTCTACAAATATTATTTCCTTTGATCACAATTGACATTATTTGAAAATAAATCATAAATGAGAACTATCCAGATACAATACAACTAGAGGGCAATATGAACATAATAATCTGTTGTTCAGCCCCCCCCCCCCCCAAAAAAAAAAACAAAACCTAAAAGGAAAAGTCCCAGGAATATCATAGCCAAAATCCAAAGCTCCCAGTGTCAAAGAAAACAAAACAAAAACATTACAGATACCCAGAAAAAAAAAAAGTTCAAGCATTAAGAAGCCACCAGCAATATGATATAAGATTTGAAAGCTGTTTATATAAATTAATTAAACTCTTGGAATGCTAGTTTCCAAAAACCAAAGGATACAGGCTTACAACCAAGAATAATTTATCTTGCAGAGCTGAGTATAGTCCTGCAGGTGATAAAATGGATTTTTAATGAAATAGAAAACTTTCAAGCGTTCATGTTGAAAAAGACCACAGCTAACTATGAACTTTGAAGTACAAACACTATATTCAAGATAAACCTAAATAGGGAAATATATTGGAGTAAATATATAGGTTTGTATTGTGTAGGGCTAACATTCTAATATATGCAGAAAAAAAAAACAAATGTCCCTTCCAGGCCTTAATGGTACTAAAGGGTTTTGAGGGAGTTAAGAAAAAGAATGGACCTGAAGGTATATTGGTTCTTCTCTGAGAGTTTTAAGAGCAGGAAAATAAAAGAATAAAAAAAGTAATACATTAATATAGATGAGGGAAAAGAGGATTAGAACTTACAATTTCTCATAATTGGGGAGTGTGAAAAGAACACAAAAACATGGAGAAAGGGGCTGGAGGCAGCAGAAATAAAATGAAGTTCACTCTTCTCTTGTGGACAAAGGAGAGTTTGATAGTCCAGGGGTGCATTGGAGGCAGCTCATACACGTTTAAGAGAGCCTTTTGTTAAATCTTCAGTAGGAGCATTTCCACCACAGAAATTGGCAAACTCTACAAATCAAAGCTTGGCTTATTGACTTGAATGATTCTTTTGTTGATTGTCTAGACATAAGACTGTTTTTGTCTATATACTAGTTTAGTGTTTGAACACAGGCAACTAAACAGGTTAACAGAAAAAGCAAGGAAGAGAACAGATTAAGAAACAAAATAATATTAGGGAGGAAATTGTTTCTAGGTAAACAAACTTCCTGATCCTAAAGGAGGAATTAAATGAAGAAAACTAGAAATTAAGAAATTGCCCATCGTTTGGGAGATGGTAAAAAATGTTTGTTATTCAATTAATGAGATATGATTACAACATAAGAAACAATGATGAAGATGATTTCAGAAAATTCTGAGAAGGATAAGCTAATGTCAGGTAAAGTGAGAAGAACCAGAAACAAAATTCACACGTATGCATACATATGTGTACACATATATTTATACATAAACACATACATATATATGTATATATACACATAAAATAAATATATACAGATATGCAAATATACATGTACATATATAATATAGATTATATATGAACACACACTATATAAATATGTTGAAACTTTATATGCTTATATGCATGTTATATATATGTACAGTGTATATATACATATATGATATAAATATATGTATATGGTGTAATACAATGTGTGTACATACAGACAGTAAATAAAAACAACTGTGAAGATATAAGAATTGTGATCAAAACAATGAGCAATTATTCCTGTGGTGAAGCATGTTATCCACCTCCTGACAGAGAAGTGATGAATTCAATATGGGGAAACAGTCATAGATATCTGGAAATGACTACCATATAGAGTTGTTTTGTTCAACTATGCTTATTTTTCTTGTATAATTCAATAGAGGCGAACGTATCATGTTAGATAAAAATTTGAGCCCCTGTTTAGCCAGATTACTATACAATCATATCACCCCTCCCAATAGATATTAATACGTTTTTATGTGAGCTAAAAGTGTCTAACTTAAACAGATTTTTTTTGTAAGGGGCAGGATCCAGGATCAGGGTTTAAAATTCCACTAAATGAATCTATCTGAAACATCCATTCTCACGACAAAGAAAAAGAAAAGTAATATCACTGAATGGAAAACTCCAGTGAAAAATAAAATTCAGTAAAATCTCCTTAGAGAGAATGAAGGCTATTTATTTCATAACACAAGTTCAATAACTATCCTACAACAAAAATTGTTACTTTTAATAACTTCACTTACAATGAGCTTACTCCCTTCAGAAACTTTGTAAGGCAGGCACAAATACTTGACCACACAGAGAGTCATCAGTATTGTACAAGTGGATTTGAATTATGACTGATTGCTACAATCTCTAGAGAAAAAAGTTAGTCACAATCCCTGAAAGGTTCAAATACATTCTAGGTTGCCCCAATCTAATATTATTGGATCATAGATTTAGAGCTAGAGAAGCTCTTACAGACCATCTAGTCCGAGTCCCTTGGTTTCCACACAAAGAAATGAAGCCCAGAGGTTAAGTATTTGACATAAATGATTTTCTCTAATTACAATAATAGTTTTGTTAAGTAGAAAATTAACAACATTTGTTACAATGCTTGGATAATCATTGTAAGAAAACCAAACTATAACCTACATTTTATCTGCTGATTTTTAGGGTTAAATTAATAAGCATACATGGAGAGAAAAAGCTTTCCCTAGACTATGAAACTCTCCATGCCTGTAGGAGAAATTAATAATTGAATTTGTTTTCCTGGCCAGCACATTTCATTTGCCTAGAAAATCTGATTTATAAATATTATCTGATGGGATCGATACCATTAGTTCCATATCATGGTTATAGTAATCAAAGCTTGGAAGTGTTAAATGTTATACCAGGGACATTATTCTCCTGAACAAGTGATAGTGGATATAGGTTTCTAATTTGCCTTCTGTGGTTACAAACCTCAGAAGGGAATCATGAGTTCTGGTTTCCTCTCCTGGGCTCCTTTTTGATGAACACTGCAATAATGAATAAATTATTTATTCTTTCTTTGGATGTTTTTCCCTTGCTGTATCCCTAAGATAGATAAAGAAAATATGCCTGAAAGGAGTATTGTGGAAAAATAACAATCTGTGAAATACTTTAAAATAACAACATGCATGATTTTCTGATGTAAATATTGTGATTAATATTGACAATGAATAATCATTGTTGATTACAAGAATTGTGATTTTAAAAGACAATATTGCTATGCAGCCAAGAGATCAGAAACATTATCACTCTCATATAAAGTTATAAAAGAAAACTTCAGAATGGTTTACTTATGTTGAAGCTTGATTTTAAGCAACCTTTGTTCAACTTCTCAGTGATATGATTCAATTAGTCCATCAGAAAGAAATCTGGTCTCAGAATAAAAAATTCTGACTTTGCTAGCATTTGGTTTAATGTCTTGCATACCTAAGTACATCCAAACACCTGGGATGGAATTCATGGCATCAAGATCTTTCTCTTCATTAAAAACATATGATACCTTAAGGGAAGAATGTTTTCCTTTAGGGATTGCTCCACAATTTAATTACCAGAGGCTACCTTTCTCACATTTTATGAGCTTCATCAGAGCAATGAAACTCCAGTGTGATTCAGAGTACATCAATATATCCACCACTTGTATCAGAGTAAGTGCTGGTTGCCTAACCTCAGAAAAAAAAAATCATATGTTTGGTAAAAAATCTGTAGTTGAACTACAAAAATGACAGTGTGCTATTCCTTCTAGGTGAAAATAGACATCATCTCACAAACAAACCATTACCAAAAGGGAACATTTCTGAAGCACACTTCAGAATATTGTGATGCCATACTATGTGAGTGATATATTGATGCCCTATAACTATTTTTTAAAAATCTGACACTATGTAGACAAATTGGCATTGTGTAGACTAAAAGTAAAAGTGAAGAAAAAACAATTGATTTAAGACAGAGGTGCAAATAGGTAGTTTTCCCTCAGGGTAAAAAGCACTAAATGTACCTTCCATGAAGTGAAACTAATATTTCAAGGAATTAAGATGAATAGTGAGAGGGAAGAAGCCTGGACGCTGACTCATGTGGGGAAAGACCCTAAATACTGGCTCTCCAGGTAGAGAAATCCAGGAACACTGACCTATGGGTGAGAGACAGATACTCTGAGACACTGAACTCTTTGGTAGAAGACTCCAAGACACCATGAGGCCACAGTAAGAGATGCTACTGCTTGGATGGAAATTAGGAACAGCTCACCTGGTGTGCTACTGCTTGGGAAAAGGAAATAGCATCTGGTAACTTCATAAAATTTAACTAATTACTCTTGCTAATTTTGTCACTGAGGGAGACTCCCACTGTGAAATCACCCTGCAACAAATTAGAATTCAAACCTTTTGATGACATAAAACCACCAAATTGAAAATTGAAAGGAAATTCAGCCCCTTTCTAGCAAATTCATATGTGAAAAGAATTCTACCATATACATATTCGACAAGTCATATAACCTCTACTTAAAAATCAGCAATGAAGGGGAGATATCAGGGGGAGATATCCCACTTTTCCAGGCAACCCATTCTATTTTTGAGCAGTTCTAATTATAGGAATGTGCAATTTTAGAGCACTGACCCTGAAGTCAGGAGGACCTGACTTCAAATGTGATCTCAGACATTTACTAGTTATGTCACCCTAGACAAGTCACTTAATCCTGATTGCCTCAAAAAAAAAAAAGAGAGGGTTTTGTTTGTTTTGATTTCTTTTGTTTTTGGTGAAAATTAAATCAACATTTTGTTTGTCTATTTTGTTTTTGTTGATACGAAGCAAAACCTGTTTCTTCTGTCAGATCCTACGGAGAACAGTTCTAATCTCTCCTTCATCTTAGTCCTTCATACACTTGAAAACTGCTATCATGTAACCCTTGTGTGTTCTCTTCTCCAGGATAAACACATCCAGTTTTTTTTTTTTCAATTGATTCACATATGACATAAACTCATGGCCCTTCACCATCCTAGCTGGCCCCCTCTGGGAGCTCTCCATTTTAACAATATTTTCCTTAAACTGTAGCATTCTCTGAACACAAGGAGAAATCAGGTGAAATCTGATGAGAACTGAGCAAAATAGAATTATCTGCTCCTTAGTCTTGAAAACTATTACTCTTGTAAGTCCAAAATTTAATCCAAGATTGCAGTGTGTGTGTGTGTGTGTGTGTGTGTGTGTGTGTGTGTGTGTGTGTGTATTTGACTGCTTCATGATGTCACTGACTCATATTAAAGTCCTGAAAATTTATTTTACCTTTTTCAGAAAACTTGTAGTGCATACAGGCCTCTCCTATCTTTTACTTAAGAAATCGATTTTTTTTATTCAAGTATATGACTTTACATTTATCCCTCTTAAATTTCTTCTTTTGACATTCAGTCCATTGTTCTAGTCTTCAAGGTCTTTTGGATCTCAACTTTGTTATTTTGTGTTGGTGATCTCTTGACCATTGTGTAAGCTACAAATTGGATAAACATGTCATTTATATCTTTGTCAAAAGCGGTGATAAAAATATTACACAGCATATAATCAGTATATCTTCCAATAATCATTATAGTAGAAACCTCTTATACATAGCATTCAGACTATGGAAAGATTTCCTTTCCTCTATTACACATTCTAGAAAGAATTAGTAACCTCTCCAGTATTCCCATTGTTCCCATCCAACTAACTTTACTTTAGTGAGAATAAGATCAAGAATAGAATTTTATCTTATTGGTTCTTCTACTTAATACAGAAACTCATTAGGTCTTGTGCTTTTTTTTGTCAGAGAGAAACGTTTAGCAGATGTCTGGATAACTGAAATCCACCATCATTACTATATCATGCTTCTGTGACAGACCTATGATCCCAAACTCCACAAATATTTTCTCTTTCTGTTGAGGTAGTTTATATTGTACTCCAATGACAAAAATCAATTATATTTTTCTCTCCATTGACTTTCATCTCAAAACTCATTGCTTCTTTCTTCTCCCCATCTCCATTAGGCCCTTATCCTGAATTTCCTCAAATGAGTATATAAGCTTAATATACACTGCTAATCCTTCCTCAATTTACCTATTCTGTTTCTGTTAAATAAGGTCTATCCATCCAGAATTACAGAGTACAGTTGTGCATTAAGTTCCAGAAAGTCCCAGTGATTCCCATGAGATCAAACTTGCTTTTTTGCATTGAACCTATAGCATTTCATGGTTGTGTCTAAATTTTCAACATTTGCAAAAAGCCATTTAGGCCAAATTGCTTTATTTTTGCATTTTGAATTTTATTTCTTGTGAACTTTTGTGTTTCAGCTTCTTTTCTTTGTTACGTAGTAGATAATTTCCAAAGAACTACTTGAGGTAGAGGTTAAATGACTTGCCCAGGGACCTATTGGTGGGAAATATCAGAAGTAGAATTTGAATAGCAGTCTTCCTAATTCCAAATGCAGACCTCTATCAACAAAGCTGTGCTATCTCTTTATATATTATCATAGAACATATACATTTGTATATATTTAAAATGTAAATGTAACAATTTTAAAAATGCAAAAATCTTTTAAAGTAAATATTTCTAACTTTTGTACTTCTTGTATATTGTTATGCTGAGACAAAGCCCTGCTGTAATTATGATTCCACCTTATTATTTCATGGCTTATTTGGACATTAGATATTTTTTCTGTTCATGAATACTTAATCTTAAAGTTATTTATAAAAAAATCCATCTCCTCACTTAATTTTTTTTTTTTACTTTTGAAAAATATTTAGGAAGCCCAACTAGGTAGATGTCTTCCTTAATAGTTTTCTGTGAATCATCTCCTTTTATAAGGGGGGAAGAGGAGCAGCTTGGTGGCTCAGTGAATAGAGCCCCTACCCTGGAATAAGGAGGACCTGAGTTCAAATCTGACCTCAGACACTTAACACTTACTAGCTGTGTGACCTTGGGCAAGTCACTTAATCCCAATTGCCCTGACTTCCCCCCTCCAAGAAAAAACTAAAAATAAAAGGGGGAAGGAATCTGAAAAAAAAAAGATTCAGAATGTTGTTTTATGGTAAACATTTTAGAACTCCTCTGAAACGGTATATTTAATAACATTTCCTGGGAAACAGAAGCTGTAGATTAGGTCATACCTAAGATTTCAGATATTGAGTTGTTTGTTTTTGTTTTTGAGATTGAACCAAACCAGAAAGTACATCAAATATTTACCATACCCGAAAGAGACAAATATATGTATGTATGTATGTATGTATGTATGTATGTATGTATGTGTGTGTGTATGTATGTATGTATGAATACATGCACACACATCTCTGCAATATAAGCAAGAGTGTAAATGAATAAAAGAAATGGCTGTAACATTAATATACTTGCATATAATTACATGAAAACACAGAAACATATACATATACACTTAGGGACCTTAGAAAACAACAAGTCTAATAGCCTACTTCTGTTTACAAGTGAAGGAATTGAAGCACAGAAAGATGAAATAAGATGCCTAGTGTCACATAACTAGCTTGAAAATTTCTGATGTAGAATTTGAACTTGAATCTTCCAAACTCCTCCTCTAGCACTCTGCTCCCTTCTCAACATTGCATCTAATTCATTACTGGATTTGGCTATGACAATTCTTGAAGACTTTCTACTAAATTATAAAAAATGAAAAAATCTGTATCTGTAAAGAGAGCATACACAAATTACATTTTACTGAAATATGAAAGAATATTTTAGTATGTCCAGAGAAATGCTGTAGTTATTTTTATAGAATTGAATCTGAGAGACAGAGACAGAGGGAGACAGAGAGACAGAGAGAGAGAGAGAGAGAGAGAGAAATTATGACATGTATTATTGAGGCAGTAATAAAAATTGTCTGCAATTTAAACAACATACACATATATTGTATGTATATATGTATATATATGTATATATTGGTGTATATCTTCTTAATCTCATTTTACACTTGAGTTTGGAGAGGTTAAATGACTTGTCCATGCACTCAGTTAGCAAATGGAGACAAAACACTGCTCTTGTTGCTGTTTCCCCAAGTCCTTCAAAGTTCAGTTTAAATGCCACTATCTACGTAAGACCTTCCTTGATCCCCCTATCTTTTCTATTCCATATCCATCCCCTAACTAGATCATTTCCTTTTAACTACAAAGTTCAAGCTCATTCTTTCAAAGATGTAGTTTTTAGCCCACAAGTACACATTTCTTGTCTCCAGAATAAACTTTTAATTTCTTTGACCTTATGATTAAAAATTTCTGGAAACAGATGTTGAGAAATTAGAATATGCCCTTTATCTATTGTGTTTTTTTGCTATACTTCTTTTTTTTTTAACATTTGATTTTGTAATTTTGAATTTCAGATTCTTTCCCTTCCTCCCTCGACATCCACCCTTACCGGGAAGATAAGCAATTCAATATAGGTTGTGCATGTGTTATTACACAAAACATTTCCATAGTGTATATATTGTGAAAGACTGGCTATATTTCCCTCTATCCTATCCACCCCCCACTTGTTCTATTCTCTACTTTGACTCTGTCCCTTTTCAAAAATGTGTATTTCTAATTGTCCTCCTCTCCATCATCCCCCCTCTCATGCCCTTCCTCTCTACTCTCCTGTAGGGCAAGATACCTAATTTAGTGTATATGTTATTCCATCCGTAAGCCAAATTCTATGAGAGTAAGGTTGACCCATTCCCTTTTTCCTTCTTGTTCTTTCCCTCCATTGTAACAATTATCCCCTGCCTCTTTTATATGACATAATTTACTCCATTCTGTCTCTTCCCATCTCCTCTCATTATATTCCTCTCTCACCTATCAATTTCACCTTCTAAATATCATCCCTTCCTATTCAATTGATCCTGTGCCCTCTATTTATACATGTACACATGTATACACACACTCATAAATACATTCATATGCACATATACCCTCCTATAAAGACATATATGTATGTACACTTATAAATACATTTATATTTCTTTCAACTCTCCTCATACTGAGAAAAGTTTTTTAAGTTACAATTATCATTCTTCCATGTAGGCATGTAAATAGTTCAACTTTAATAAGTTTCTTGTGATTTCTTTTCCCTATTTTCCTTCTTATGCTTTTCTTGCTTCTTGTATTTGAGTGTCACATTTTCTATTCAACTCTGGTTTTTTCATCAAGAGTGCTTGAAAGTCCTCTATTTCATTGAATGACCACATTTTCCCCTGAAACATTATACTCAGTTTTGCTGGGCAGGTGATTCTTGGTTTTAATCCTAGCTCCCTTGATCTCTGGAATATCATATTCCAAGCCCTTCAATCCCTTAATGTAGAAGCTGCTAGATTCTGTGTTATCTTGATTGTGTTTCCACAATATTCAAATTGTTTCTTCTTGGCTACTTGTAATATTTTCTCCTTGATCTTGGCACTACGGAACTTGGCTATAATATTCCTAGGAGTTTTCTTTTTCTCATCTTTTTCAAAAGGTGATCAGTAGATTCTTTAAATTTTTGTTTTTTCCCTCTGATTCTAAAATATCAGGTCAATTTCCCTTGAGAATTTCTTGAGGGATGATGTCTAGGTTCTTTTTGTTGATCGTGGCTTTCAGGCAGCCCAATAATTTTTAAATTATCTTTACTGGATCTATTTTCCAGGTCAGTGGTTTTTCCAATGAGATATTTCACATTGCCTTCCAGTTTTCTATTGGTTTGGATCTGTTTAGTACTATATTGATTTCTTATAAAGTCATTAGCTTCCTTTTGCTCCAATCTAATTCTTAAGGAATTATCCTCTTCTGTGAGCTTTTGAAATTCTTTTGTTTTTTTCATTTTGCAAATACGGCTTTTTACGTCATTCTTCTCATTGGCTTTTTGGACCTCTTATGCCATAAGTCAGTCTATTTTTTTTTTCTTTTTGCTGGATCATATGATTTTATTTTTTTTAAATTGATTTGTTTATTTACTTTTAGTTTATAAGATGCAGTTCCACAATCCCTTGAGTTTCAAATTTTCTCCCCTCCCTCCCTGCTCCACCTCCCATGGCAGCATGCAATCAAGTATAGCATCCGCAAATACTTTTACATTGGAGATTAGTCTGATTGTATAGAAAGGTTGTAACTGATGGAATGAGCAATGGGAAAGAGGAAACAAAACCAAACATGGAAAAGAAAGAGAGCATGTAGTTTCCTTCAGTCTCCATTTAAACTCTGTTCTTTCTAGATCTTTCTCTGAATGTAGACATCTCCTTTCATCCTGAGTATTTTAGAGTTGTCTTATAACCTTGCATTGCTGAGAAGAGTCCAGTTTATCAAAGTTGGTCATCACGCATACGTTGTGTCTGTCATTGTGTACAAATTTCTCCTGGTTATGCTTTTCTCATTTAGCATCAGTTTGTATAAGCCTCTCCACGTAAATATGAAGTCCATCTGCTTCTCCTTTCTTATAGCACAATAGTATTCCATTACATTCATATACCACAACTTGTTCAGCCATTCCATAATTGATGGGCATCCCCTTAATTTCCATTTTTTGCCACCACAAAGAGAACTGCAATAAATATTTTTGTGCATATGGGTCTTCCTCTCACTCCTATGAACCCTTTGGTATACAACCCTAGAAGTGGTATTACTGGGTCAAAGGGTATGCAATTATTTATAGCCCTTTGGGTATAGTTCCAGATTGCTCTCCAGAATGGTTGAATCAGTTCACAACTAACTCCACCAAAAATGCATTAGTGTTCCAATTTTTCCACATGCTCTCCAGAATTTGACATTTTCCAGTTTTGTCATCTTAGCCAATCTGACTGGTGAGATGTAGTACCTCAAAGTTATTTCGCTTTGTATTTCTTGAATCAGTAGAGCATTTTTTCATATGCTTTTAGATATCATTAATTTCTACCTCTGAAAATTGCCTGTTCATATCCTTTGACCATTTATCAATTGGAGAAAGACTTGTATTCTTATAAATTTGACTCAATTCCCTGTATATTTTAAGAATGAGGTCTTTATCAGAGACACTGGTTGTAAAAAATCTTTCCCAATTTCCCACTTCCCTCTTAATCTTGATTACATTGACTTTGTACAGATACTTTTCAATTTAATGTAATCAAGATTATCCATTTTGAATTTTATAATGATCTCACACTCCTGTTTGGTCATAAAATCTTCCCTACTCCATAAATCTGAGAGGCAAACTATTCCTTGCTTCCCCAGATTACTTACAGTATCAGCGTTTATACCTAGATCATACACCCATTTAGACTTCTTTTTAGTATATGGCATTAGATAATGATCTATGCTCAGTTTCTGCCATACTATATTCCAGTTTTCCCAGCAGTTTTTTTTTCAGATAGTGAGTTCTTATCCCCAAAACTGGCATCTTTGGGTTTACCAAACAGTATATTATTATAATAGTTGACTACTGAGTCTTTCGTACCCAATCTATTCCATTGATCCACTACTCTATTCCTCAGCCAGTACCAAGTAGTTTTGATGACTGATGCTTTATAATACAGATTAAAATCTGGTACAGCTAGGCCACCTTCCCTAGCATTTCTTTTCATTAAATGCCTTGATATTCTGGACCTTTTGTTCTTTCAAATGAATTTTGCTACTATTTTTTCTAGCTGTATAAAGTAATTTTTTGGTAGATTGATTGGTATGGCACTAAATATGTAATTTAATTTAGGTAAAATTGTCAATTTTATTATATTAGCTTGACCCAGCCATGAGCAACTGATGTCTATCCAGTTAGTTAGATCTGATCTTATTTGTGTGAAAAATGTTTTGTAGTTGTGTTCATATAGGTCCTGGTTTCATTTTGGCAGGTAGATTCCCAAATATTTTTTAATGGCTACAGCAATTTTAAATGGGGTTTCTCTTACTATCTCTTGCTATTGGACTTTTTTAGAAATATATAAGAATGCTAAGGATTTATATGGGTTTATCTTATATCCTGCAACTTTGCTAAATTTATTTGTTGTCTCAAGAAGTTTTTTACTTGATTCTCTAGTATTCTTCAAGTATATCATCATATTATCTGCAAAGAGTCACGCCTTAGTCTCTTCTTTGCCTAATTTAATTCCTTTGATTTCTTTTTCTTATCTAATTGCTACAGCTAACATTTCTAGTACCATATTGAATAAGAGGAGTGATAGTAGACATCCTTGTTGCATCACTTATCTTACTGGAAATGCTTCTAGTTTATCCCCATTACATATAATACTTGCTGATGGCTTTAAATAGATGCTACCTATTATTCTAAGGAAAACTCCATTTATTCCTATATTTTATAGTGTTTTTAATAGGAATGGATATTACATTTTGTCAAAAGCTTTTTCTGCATCTATTGAGATAATAATATGGTTTCTTCTACTTTTATTGTTGATACAATCAATGATGCAATGATAGTTTTCCTAATATTGAATTATCCTTGAGTTCCTGGAATAAATCCTACCAGATCAAAATGTACTAATCTTGTAATAAGTTGCTGTAGTCTTTTTGCTAATATTTTATTTAAAATATTTGCTTCTATATTCATGATGGAGATTGGTCTATAATTTTCTTTCTCTGTTATGTCTCTTTCTGACTTAGGTATCAGTGTCGTATTTGTGTCATAAAAAGAATTTGGTAGGACTCCTTTATCAGCAATTTTCGCAAATAGTTTGTAGAGTGTTGGGATCAATTGTTCTTTAAATGTTTGATAAAATTCACTGGTAAATCCATCTTGCCTTGGAGATTTTTCCTAGGGAGTTCACTGATGGCTTGTTCAATTTATTTTTCTGAGATGGGGTCATTTAAATAATTAACTTCCTCTTCAGTTAATCTGGGCAACTTATATTTTTCTAAATATTCATCCATTTCACTAAGATTGTCAAATTTATGTGCACACAACTGGGCAAAATAATTCCTATTTATTGTTTTAATTTCCTCTTCATTGGAGGTTGACCCACCTTTTTCATTTTTGATACTCAAAATTTGGTTTTCTTCTTTCTTTTTTTTTTTAATTATCATGTTGACTAAAGGTCTATCAATTTTATTGTTTTTTTTTTTTGCCATAAAACCAGGTCTTAGTTTTATTTATAAGTTCAATAATTTTTTAATTTCAATTTTATTAATCTCTCCTTTGGTTTTCATTATTTCTAATTTAGTATATAATTGGGGATTTTCAATTTGTTCTTTTTTAGCTTTTTCAATTGCATGCCCAATTCATTGACCTCCATTTTCTCTAATTTATTTATGTATGCATTCAGGGATATAAAACTTCCCCTAAGAACTGACTTTGCTGCATCCCACAAGTTTTGGTATGATGTCTCATTATTGTCATTCTCTTGAATGAAGTTGCTAATTGTTTCTATAATTTCTTGCTTTACCAACTCATTCTTTAAGATTAAATTATTTAGTTTCCAATTAGTTTTTTGTTTATCTTTCCATGACCCTTTATTGCATATGATTTTTATTGCATCACGATCTGAGAAGGATGCATTTAATATTTCTGCCTTTCTGCATTGAACTGTGAGATTTTTATGCCCCAGTACATAGTCAATTTTTGTGTATTTGCCAAGTACCATTGAGAAGAAGGTATATTCCTTTTTATCTTCATTCAGTTTTCTCAAGAGAGCTATCATGTCTAGCCTCTCTAAAATTCTATTTAACTCCTTAACTTCTTTCTTGTTTATTTGAAGTTAGATTTATCAAGTTCAGAGAGGGGGAGATTGAGGTCCCCCACTACTATACTTTTGCTACCTATTTCTTCTTCTAACTTCCTTGGCTTTTCCTCTAGGAATTTGAATGCTATACTGCTTGGTGCTTATATGCTAATATTGCTTTATTCTTGATGGTACCTTGTAGCGGGATGTAGTTTCCTTCCTTATCTCTTTTAATTAGATCTATTTTTGCTTTTGCTTTATCTGTGATAAGGATTGCTACCCTTGCTTTTTTTTTTTTACTTTAGCTAAAGCATAATATATTCTACTCCATCCCTTTACCTTTACCCTGTTGTATCCCCTTGTTTCAAATGTGTTTCTTGTAGATAGCATTTTGTAGTTTTTAATCCATTCTGCTATGCGCCTCTGTTTTATGGGAGAGTTAATCCCATTCACATTCACAGTTATGATTACTATCTGTGACTTTCCCTCCATCCTATTTCCTCCCCA
The DNA here is from genome assembly GCA_028646515.1 of Pseudochirops corinnae. Taxonomy (NCBI): domain Eukaryota; kingdom Metazoa; phylum Chordata; class Mammalia; order Diprotodontia; family Pseudocheiridae; genus Pseudochirops; species Pseudochirops corinnae. The sequence continues at coordinate 35,478,420 of CM053591.1, read as the reverse complement.
TTTATATTTTTGTATCTTCCTTTTCCATTCCCCTCCTTAAGAGTTTTCCTTTTGACCACTGCCTCCCTCAGTATTCCCTCCCTGTATCCCCCCTTCTTTACTTACCCTTTCCCCTTATTACTCCTTCCCTCCCTTGTAAACACCCTCTCCCTTCTTACACCCCCCCTTACCCCTTCTTCTGCCTGTAGGGTACAATTTAAGGAGAACAAAGGGATTGTAATGAGAGAAAAGGAAAGGATGAGGCAGAAAATGATAAATTATGCCACACAGAGAGGCATACAAACATACTAAAGTGGAGGAGTTAGTCTATTATTAAGGTATTGTTTTCTTCAGTCAGGTTGTTGACTCTCTTTTCATGATTTTCTTGTATCATTCTCATTTCTCTTCCCAATTTTTCCTCCACTTCTCTTACTTCATTTTCAAAATGCTTCTTCTGTTCCTCATTAGCCTGTAACCAATTCATATTTTTCTTGGAAGATTTTGGTGCGGGAGTTCTGACTTTTTTATCTTCCTCCCATTCCATGCTTTAATCCTTTTTGTCCCAAAAAAAAGGAATCTAAAGTTGGATTGCTTTGCTTCCTTTTCTTGCTTATGTTGCCACTCAGTTACTTGACTTTTGAGCTCTTTGCCACAGTAGAACTTTGCTTCTAGAAGGAAGAGCTTTGTCCCAAATCCCTGGGGTTTTCACAGCTGCCAGAAGTATTAGGAGGGTTCCATTTCTGGAGCCCTCACAAACTCTGGCTCACTGGTCACACACCTCACGACCACCACCCAAGACCACAATCAAGATCCAGGCAGATGAAAGCAAGAGCAATTACCTCCTGAATGTTTGCTTGAACCCCCTACGATCTGCATGCCAGGACCTCTGAAGCAGCCACGTGGAGGCAGCTGCAGGGCCATTGCACCTCTGCCACTTCTAGCTCCAATGTCAGGGGCTGGACCCACTCCTCCATCCTCCCAGTCCAGTTCCAACAAAGTTCTACACTGACCTCTTACTTTTTCTTCGGCGTTTATGGTTTGATAATTCTGGAGACCGCCACAGCTGCTGGTGATTTACTCTCCCAAAGTTCGAAATCCACTGCAGCTGCTGGTCAGGGGTGCCTTGGGGCTAAAACTCCAGGCTCATTCAGGGCTGGGCTCGGCTCCCAGAGCACTATGATGAACCCTTGCTGTCTGCCTGACAGGCTGCCTTCTGTGGGAGATTTGTTTCTCACTGTCACTTTGTGGGTTCTGTAGCTCTAAAATTTGTTTAGAGTCATATTTTATAGGTAGTTGAGGTGTTTATGGGGTGAGCCATGGAGTTTTCCTGAGTCTACACTACCATCTTGTCTCCACCTCCCCAAAGTGTTTGCTATACTTCTGATTTAAAATATCTTATGCTCAATAAGGGCCAAATTCCCATTCTTATCCCAACACTCCTCCACGTTCTGTTCTTTCCACTCATTGAAATTAATCAGCATCCTTTCATCATTTTAGAGTTCAAATTCCATGTGTCTTCCAACAGTTGTTAGTGTTTGGATGGGATAAGGGCCTTTTCAGTGACATGGGGTTTGCAAAGGAAAACATATCAAGTAAGGTAATAGAAAAGCAACATATTCATATTATCTTCCTCACATTATAGGGGAGTTTCATCTAAATCATAAAGATAAGCAGTATGCACTGATTGATTGGAAATTCCACTTTTGAAGAAGACTTGTATTTTAAGGTCATAACATGGGGGATCCTCAATAATTGGGATGAAAGGAAAAGGAGGAGAAAAGATAGGAACATTGTGTAAATACATCAATGAGAAGACATTCAGGACTCATTTTATATGCACAACAATACAAGAGTGTGAAAACTTCTCCAAGCATAATGGGCAGATGAGAAGAATTTGTTCCAATGAACATTAAAGCAGCTGAAGTAGGTGCTGTGGAGCAGATGTTGATCAGACATTGAAGACAACAAGGTAATCCACTACATTCCAGGCCATCACCAGGAATCCTGACTTTTGCCCTACCAGTGGACTTTGATGACTCTATAATAGGAAGGCTAATGACTTTGTGCAGTTATGCCATAATTAAATCCAATTCACATGCAAATCAAGACACTACCTATGCCATCATTGGTCATCTTGGAAAATGAAGAACAAATACCAGCCAAGAAAGAGTTGGAAAGAGTAAAAAATAAAAGTCCTCATAAGCAATCAAGCTACATTATTAGTTATAATGTGGTTGGAACTAAGTCATTTCTTTGTGAGATATCCATGCTCTTTCTCTCTCTCTCTCTCTCTCTCTCTCTCTCTCTCTCTCTCTCTCTCTCTCTCTCTCTCTTCCACACACATACACCTCATCTATGTTTCTACCACAGATTGTGAGATTAAAACCAAAAAATATATAACTTTTCCAAAGGAATAGTTTGGATTTGGACTATATTTGGATGTCCAGTATGCAATGAAACTTATGGAGGGAATAAATTAAGGAGCATCCTTCTCCCAATCAATAATAGTCATTAAATATGATATTACTATTCAGTTTTATTCCCAAATGATAAAGTAGCTCCAATTTTATCTATATAAAACCAGTATCCATCCCACTATGATTTGGAAGTAGTGTGTCATAATGGATAATGTGATTGAGTTGGAATAAATAAGTCCTGGTGTCAAACTTCACTTTTGATAATGAATGCGTGGATATGGGTCAGTCGTTTATCCTTTCTAAGCCTCATGAAACTGTTTAAGACTTATATACTAAGTTATAGATAAATTGCAATCTGCTTTGGTGAGCAGCATTCCCATATGGCCATAATCAGATCACTGGCATGTAATTTCACAACTCATGAAATCCATAATTAATGAAATTGTGAAGACCATCTCTAGAGTATTGAGAAATGAAACTTGAAGGACAACAAAATAAAGGATAAATTATACCAATCTGATTGTGTAACAATCTCCATAGAGTACGGGCCAGGACCTATCTGAACTCTTCCAACAATCCTCTACAAACTATTTTAAAATAATGACGAATTGAATTTTGGAGTGACAAAACATCAAAAACAACAAAAAAAGGTCAGACGGAGATATTTTTCTGGCCAAACAAACCTTAAGAAATCCACTAGAGAGCTCTGTAACATAGGGGTGGACACAAGGCTGGAGCACAGAAGGAGTACCAGTAGTGGACCTTGAAGCCTACCACAAAAGTGGCAGCAGCAGGACCTTTGGGAGTTTTCATAAAAAGTGGCAAGGGTATTAGACAACAGGTCAGAAAGAATTTACAGAGACTGCTTATGCTACCTATGGTTACAATTTGTAGTGCTTGGCAACTCTATTGCCCATAAACAATTCTGGGTTTCTGTTCCAGGATGAAGAGGAGCAATTGTGGTAAGTCATAAGGGAGCATGGACTTTAGTCTTATTTATTGGGGCAAGAGGAGCACTAGTAGTTGCAACTGCAGAGGAGCAGGATTTGATCTAATAATAAAAGAGGCACAAATTTACTGAAGAAAATCTCTTTAAAAAACAGAATAGGTCAAATGGAAAAGGAGGTAGAAAATATTATTGCTGACTTAAAAATTAGAATTGGGCAAATAGTAACTAATGACTTCTTGAGGCTAAGAAACAATAAAACAAAGTCAAAGTTTTTTAAAGTAGAAAATGTGAAATATCTTATCAGAAACAACTTAACTGGAAAATTTATCCAGGAGAGATAATTTAAGAATTATAAAAGCCTAGACATAATGTTTCAAGAAATTTCAAGGAAAACTTCCCTAATATCCTAGAATCAGAGTGTAAAATAGAAATTGAAAGAATCCACTCATCATTACCTGACAGAGATCCAAAAATGAAAACTTCCAGGAATATTACAGCTAAATTCCAGAACTCTCGGGTCAAGGAGAATATATTGTAAGCAGCCAGAAAGAAACAATTCTAATGTCATGGACTCACAATCAGGATCACAGAAGATTTAGCAGCTTCCACATTAGAAGAGTGGATGGCTTGGAATATGATATTCCAGAGAGCAAAGGAGCTAGGATTACAACTAAAAATTTCTTACCCAGAAAAAAAATGAGTATACTCCTTTGGGAAAAAAAGGACAGTCAATGAAATAGAGGACTTTAAAGCAATTCTAATGAAAAGACCAGAGCAGAATAGAAAATTTGACAAGAGAATTATAAAAGACTCAAGAGAAGTATAAAAAATTACACATGGAAGAGTAATCAAAATGGACTCAATGGAGCTAAACTGTTTACATACCTATTTGGAAGCTGATTTTTGTAACCCTGAAGAATTTTGGCATTATTAGGACAGTTATAAGGAGTTCGTATAGACAGAGGGCACAGGTGTGCATCAATTATTTTGAGATGGTCTCCAAAAAAAAAAGTAAGGATAAGAAAGAGGGATGCACTGGGAGAAGGGGAAAGGGAGAAGTAGAATAGAAGCAAATGCTCTCATATAAAGGAGGCAAGCAAGGAAGAGCTTCTAAACAAGGAGAAGAAAATAGGGTAGGGGTGGTAGTGATGCAGTTGAAATAAGGGCTTAGACAGTGTACTTTAATTAGGGCCTTTTGGTGTTGTGCCTAGTGGGTTCACATAAGGCCAGCTCTCTAAAGCCCCTGGAGATACACTTAAAAGATTTGTGTCTGAGATCCTGACTGCAACCAGGCCTTTTGCCCCCAAACTTCAGATACTTAAAGAAGACAAGTCTCTTATTAAATTATCAATCCTGTTGATGGGGTGTTGAGGTGCCTATATTTGTAAAATCCAGTTGTAACTTCAGTTTGTAAAATCACAGTTGTGTTCGGGTACCTATGTTTTTAATATCAGCTTGTGTAATCAAGTTGTAAAATTGCACTTCCCCAAGCCTAAAAGCATTAACTGCCTCTTCCCAAGGCCAGCACTCTGCCCAGCTACAATTCGTGAACTGTTTATCCCTTCTTGTTACATTAACAAGCTATATCTATGAATCCTTCACTAAACCATTTAAACAATCACTTTAGCTTAGAAAAATGTATAACTCCCTTGTTCTAGTGGCCAGCTGCACCTATGAATCCTTCAATGCACTATAAATAAGCTAACTCCTCTCCAATTAGGCACATCCTGGATCTCCAATTAGTCTAGCTTCCCAAAATCCATCTTGTCAAACAAGACATTGATGGGTAATGGACCAGACACCTCTCAGACAGAATTGACTTTTAGCTGACTGAGTGACATTTCAAGCCAAAAACCACACCTCCATGCAGCCTCCCCAGGGACTTTTCCCCAGTGAATTATGGATAATACACCTGCACAGTAGATATGAATAGTGCACGTGCCTTTAAGCACTGACCACTCCTTAACTCCTCCTTAATCCCACCCTTACTCACCTAGTTAGCATAATTGATACCTGATTTATGATTTTATGGCTTTATAATCTGTGCCCCCAACTCCTGTGGTTTCACAGGCTTTCTAAGCCCCCCCTGCCCCCTGTAAGGGGTAACAATAAACTTTTACAATCCTGACTCAAAAAATCATTATACAGAGTTCTTCCGTGAACTACACCCCGGTTATTTTTTTCCCTCACCCACGTCTGCACACACCTGAGGCTGGCACTTGGGTGGGCCCCAACATGGTAGGACATGCTTGAACCTCACTTTCATTGGAATTAATTCAAAGATCAAAGAAAATACAAACATACTCACAGTTATATAAGCTCACCCATTGAATGGAAGTAGATAGAATGGATTGGAAACCAGCATCCAACAGTATGTTGTGTTATAAGAGATGCACTTGGAACAGAAAGATACATACATATTTGAGATGAAGCACTGGGGCAAAGTCTATACTTCAGCTTAAGTGAAGAGGGCAGTGATGGCAATCATTGTCTCAGAAAATGCAAAAGCAAAAATAGAACTAATTGAAAATGATCATCAGTGAAACATCATTTTGGTAAAAGGTACCATAGATAATGATGTAATATTTAAAAAATTTACAATGCGTTTCTCTGATAAAGATCCCATTTCTTAAATATATTGGGAACTGAGTTAAATTTATAAAAATGAGAGCCATTCCCCAATTGATCATAGGTCAAAGGATATGAACAGGAAGTTTTCAGAAGAAGAAATCAAAATTATATATAGACATAAGGAAAATATACTCTAAATCGCTGATGATTAGAAAAATGCAAAATTGAAACAACTCCACGGTGCCACTTTATACTTATCAGAAATAACAAATGCTGGAGGAGGTGAGGGGAAAAAGTAGATACACTTAATGAACTTTTGGTGGAGTTATTACCTGGTTATTACCATTCTGGAGGATAATGTGGATCTATGCCAAAGACCTTTAAAATTGTTCATATCCTTTAATTCAGCAATACCACTATTAGCTCTGTACCCCAAGGGGATCAAAGTAAAAGGAAAAGGACGTATCTGTACAAAAATATTTATAGCAGCACTTTTTCTGGTGGCAAAGAATTGGAAATTGAAGGGGTGTTCATCATTTCTGATATGGCTGACCAAGTTGTGGCATATGATTTTGATTTAGTACTATTGTACTATAAGAAATGATGAAGGAGATGCTTTCAGAGGTAAAAAAAAAAATATGGTAAGACTTATGTAAGCACAGGCAAAGCAAAATGAGAACTGGGCAATTATTGTGCATAATAGCAACAATATTGTAATGATGATCAATTATGAAAGACTTTGCTACTTTGATAAATACAGTGATCTAAGACAATTCCAAATGACTCATGATGAAAAATGCAAACTGAAGTACAATTTTGTCTTTTTTTTTCCTGTTTTGTTTGCAATATGGCTAAAATGAAAATGTTTTGGTGATATAACATGCATAATTGTTATATTGCTTTTCCTCTCAGTTGTTGGGGTGACGTATGAGAGAAAGTGAGAAATATAAAAAAAGACATTAGACTCTTGAGAAAATGAAGTACAGAATATAGGATATAAAGGAAAGGTACACAGAGAAGAAATCAGTGCTGGAAAAGATACAATTTTGGTGACACTAAGAGGTTGACATTTAAGATACCTCAAAGGAGAGAAAAATGCTAAAAGAATGAGAAAAATCACAAAAGGTACTAGTACTGGGGGTGGGGAGGGGGTGGAATGACACCCAGAGCATATCAGCACATATTTTCCCATATACCAATATTCTCATATTTTAAAATCTTTATGAGCCTGGTCTACACAGATATACTGAATGTATGAATGATGACAATGAGAAGGGAATACAGCAAACTTTTGAAAATGGTTTTCTCTAGTAGAGTGCATCTCCATAGTCATACAATGCCTGAAAAAATATAGACTACAAAAAACTTTGCTATGATTTGTGTTTATTAATGTTTAAAAATGACATTTTATCTGTTAAACAAGTTATTGCCTATGCATATAATTATATACAAGATTCATTGTCAAATGGAAATTTGAAAGGGATTACTTTGTCCAGTAATACTCTGATTATCCAGATCAAAATTGGCATTGAATTTGGAGATGTCTAGGAAAGGTGTTCACCAGTCTCACAGAGTCCAAAGCCTAGAGTCCAAACAAAAGAGGGATTAGGTCTTCTAAATTCTCTTCTTTCTATATAATATTGTGCAATTTCCACCAAACTATCAACAAGCACATACAACATTCTAAAATCCGTGCCTATTACTGGGGATGCAAATTTAAAGAATAAAATCTCCACTAGAATAATACTAAAAAGACCTTTTCAATAAATTCCTTAGCCACTTAAATTAGTTCAGCTTCATCATCTGTAAAATAGAAAATAAATTAATGAAAAATTAAAACTGTGTAGTTAAAGACATATAGTTAGATGAGCAGTGCAATTGGTACATGAGAATATATATTTTAAAAAGTAATTGCAGAAGAACCAAAAGTGGGACTTAGAATTGAATAATAAAAGGAGAATAGATGGCATTTGTAAAATTATTTGTCACTATCAATTATCAGAAGCTTCTCAGATAATTCCATATATTTGAATGATAGTCTTCCAGTGAATTAGAAGCATGGCAAAGTAGATAGAGAATTAACATCAGTAAGACCATGGTTCAAGTCGTACCTCCAGCACAGATTGACTGTGTTTCCGTGGGCAAGATTTTTAACCTCTTGTGCCCCAATCTGGGACGTCAGGAAAACCTCTAAATTGAAAAAAAATTGATACTAATCTTCATTTGAAGAGGAATTTTCCTCAATGGGAGTTTCCTATGTCAGCAAAACATAGATATGTATCAAAAAAATTCTCCCAGGATAGCATAGTAGAATACTACACATTGGAAGTCAGAAGGCTTAGACTCGAATCTTAATTCTGACACTTGACATGTGGTCATGGACACATTACTTATTGTCTATGATCTTGAAACAACTTTTTATACTTGTCTAGTAAATCATACAGATCTATAATGTGCCTCAGTGGAG
>CM053591.1:35457833-35469537 GCA_028646515.1 Pseudochirops corinnae | reverse complement strand
CCTCCTGAACTAGGTAAATGATATGTTTGATTAAAGTAAGATTGTTAACCCATTTTGAGTTGCTTTCCTTTAGAAAAGCAGATCTAAGAACCTGTGCTAGTAGCTGCCCTAGGCATGCTAGGGTGCTTACTGTTACAACATATTGCATAGATATTTAAAATTCGTAAATGTTCAGTTGTTGTCCAGTCATTTTTCAGTTATATCTTTAAGACTACATTTGGGGTTTTCTTGGCAAAGATACTGGAGTGGTACGCCATTTCCTTATTCGGCTTATTTTACAGATGAGGAAATGGAGGCAAATAGAGTTAACTAACTTGCCCAGGGTCATGTAACTAGTAAAAATGTCTGAAGCCAGATTTGAACTCAGGAAGATGAGTCTTCCTAACTCCAAACCCACAACTTGAGGGAAAAACTGTTTAAAGCAACTTCATTTCCTTTGTTTAAAAAAAATGACAATATCATTTATGAGAAAATATTTTGTCAGCATAAAATGTTGCTTCACAGAAACAATCATTTAGCTCCATTTTGGTTTTGATTATATATTTGTGTAACCTTTCAGCAATTTCAAGTAATAAGTAGTGATCTAAATGACAGGTTATATGTATTTTAGTAGCTCTGTCTCATTGCATTGTTTTTGATGTTATTGTATAAGAAATCATAGAAAAAATTTTAGCATTTGAAGTTTTCCAGTTACATGTAAAAATTTTAACGTTTCATTTTTTTTCAAATTTGGAGTTCCAAATTCTCTTCCTCCCTCAGATCATCCCTCATTGAGAAGGTAAGCAATTTGATATGTTATAAATGTGCAGTCATGCAAAATATTTCCACATTAGTCATGTTGTGAAAGAAAACACAGACAAAAATTTAAAAAGAAAAGTTTTTTTTTTTTAAAGGTATGCTTTGATTTGCATTTAGTCACCATCAATTTTTTTCCTCTGGAACTGGATAACGTTTTTCATCATCAATCCTTCAGACTTGTCTTAGATCATTGCACTGCTTAGAATAGCTAAGTCATTCCCAGATGACAATACAATAGGGCTGTTACTGTGTGCAATGTTCTCCTGGTTCTGCTCACTTCATTTTGTATTTGTACATATGAGTTCAGGTTTTCCTGAAAGCATCCTGCTGGTCATTTCCTAAAGTAGGATAGTATTCCCCCACAATCATATAGCACAATTTTTTCGGCCATTCCACAATTATTGGGCTCTCCCTCAGTTTCCAAATCTTTGCCATCACAAAAAGAGCTGCTATAAATACTTTTGTATATGCATAGGTCCTTTTCCATTTTTAAAAAGTTCTTTAATAGATAAAATCAATAGCGGCATTGCTGGCTCAAAGGACATGTACAATTCTTTAACATTTTGGGCATGGTTCCAAATTACTCTTCAGCATGTTTAGTTCAGTTCACAACTCCACATATAATATATTTAATGTCCTAATTTTCCTACTTCCCCTCCCACATTTGCTATTTTTCTTTTCTGTCATATTTGCTAGTCTGACAGGTATGAGGTGGTAACTCCGAGTAGTTTTAATTCACATTTCTCCAATAAATAGTTATTTAAAGCAGTTTTTGTATGATCATAGATAACTTTGAATTCTTCATTTGAAAACTGCCTGCTCATATCATTTGACCATTTATCAATTGGGGAATGACAAGCATTCTTGGAAATTTAACTCAGTTATCTACATATTTGAAAAAATGAGGCTTTTATCAGAGAAATTTGCTGAAAAAAAATTCCCCCAATTTTCTGCTTTCCTTCTAATCTTAGCTGGATTCATTTTGTTTGTGCAAATTTTTTTTATTTAATTTAATGTCAATGAAATTATCCATTTTTAAATTCCATAATGACTTTTTCTCTTATTTGGTCATAAATTCTTCCTTTATCCATAGAGCTGACAGGTAATCTATTCCACGATCCCCTATTTCAGCGTTTCTCAACCTGTGGGTTATGTTCAATTTGTAACAATGAAAATACATCCTGCATATCAGATATTTACATTATGATTCATAACAGTAGCAAAATTACAGTTGTGAAGGAAGAACAAAAATAATTTTATGGTTGGGGGTCACCACAACATGAGCAACTGTGTTAAAGGGTCACAGCATTCGGAAGGTTGAGACCCACAGCTCTATTTGCTTATGTTATCATGCTTTATTTCTAAGTCATTTACCAATTTTTACCTTATTTTGTAAATATGTTACGTATGTATATATTCTGTATATCTTTTTTTCCCTCTCCTTTCATACTGTCCCTCCTCAAAAGTATTTGCTTCTGATCAGTTTCCCATAATCCACCCTCCTTCTATCAACCTCATCTTTTCTTAACACCTCCTCCTTCCTACTTTTCTGTAGAGTAAGATAAATTTCTTTACCCTACTGAGAGTGTATGTTATTTCCTCTTTGAGTCAATTCAGAGAACAGTAAAGTTCACATTTTGCCCACCAGCCTCATCTTTTATGTGAGATAATTTACCCCATGATACCTCTCCCTTTCCTTTTTGCCAGTGCATCCTTATTTTTCAAAGAAAAATCTTCCTTCTAAACTATCCTAATACCAATAATCATCTTCCCATATAGGATCATAAACACTTCAAACTTATTGAGTCCCTTATGATTTCTCTTCCCTGTTTACCTTTTTATGCTTCTCTTGAGTCTGGTATTTGAAAGTCAGATTTTCTATTCAGCTCTGGTCTTTTCAGCAGGAATGCTTGAAAGTCCTCTATTTATTAAATAACCATTTTCCCCTGAAGGATTATGCTAAGGTTTGCTGGGTAGGTGATTCTTGGTTATGATCCTAGCTCCTTTGCCTGCTGGAATATTGTATTCCAAGTCATCTGATCCTTTAACACGGAAGCTGCCAAGTCTAGTGTGACACTGACTGTGACTCCACAATACAGGATTATTTCTTTCTGGGTGTTTGTGATATTTTCTCCTTGATCTGGAAGCTCTGGAATTTGACTATAATATTACTGGAAGTTTTCATTTGGAGATGTCTTTCAGGAGGTGATCAGTGGATTCTTCAAATTTCTATTTTACCATTTGCTTATAGAATATCAGCTCAGTTTTCTGTGATAATTTCTTGAAAGATGATGTCTATGTTTTTTGCTTAGTTATCAATTTCAGGTAGTCCAATAATTCTTAAATTATCTTTCCTTACCCCATTTTTCGAGTCAATTGCTTTTCCTAACAGATATTTCACATTTTCTTCAATTTTTTTTCCTTTTAAAAAATTTTTGTTTTATTATTTCTTGATGTTTCAGCGAGATATTAGTTTCCACTTGCCCAATTTTATTTTTTTCTGTTTTGCTTTTTTGGTGGGGGGAAGGCAGGGCAATTGAGGTTAAGCAACTTGCCCAAGGTCACATGGCTAGTAAGTATTAAGTGTCTGAAGTTGGATTTTAACTCAGGTCCTCCTGACTCCAGGGTCAGTGCTCTATTCACTGTGTCACCTAGCTGTCCCCCAATTTTAATTTTTAAGGAATGTTTTTCTTCATTGAACTTTCAAAACTCTTTTTCCATTTGGTAAATTGTGCTTTTTACTGAGTTCTTCTTTTCAGTAGATTTATGTGCCCCTTTTACCAGTTGGCCTATTCAGTTTTTTAAGGTGTTATTCTTTCTGCGTTTTTTTGTGCCTCCATTTCCAAGATGCTGACTTAGTCTTCACGATATTTTTGCATCATTCTTGTTCCTTTCCCCAAATTTTCCTTTGGCTTTCTGATTTTTAAAAGCATTTTTGAGCTATTCCAGGAAACATTTTTGGACCTGAGACCAAATCACATTTCCTTTGAGGCTTTGCATGTAGCTGTTTTGACAATGATGCCATCTTTGAGTTTGTGTTTTACTCTTCCCTGTCACCATAGTAATTTCCTATGGCCAGATTCTTTTGTTGTTGTGGTCTTTGTTTGCTCATTTAACAGCTTATTTCCTGAGCCTATATATTTTGAAGTTTGGCTTTGCCCCCAAGGGATAGGGGGCACTCTCCCAAGCTTTGAGTTTTTTGTGCTGCTGTTTTCAGAGTTAGTTCTGGGAATCTTCAAGTTTTCAGTATTTCTGACATAGTATGATCTAAGGAGAGATACAGTTCCTACTCTCCTGACTTATGCTCTGATCTGAGTGACTACAAGCGTTCCTTTCCACCCTAGAATGGCATCTGGGATCCCCACCCACACTGGTGCTCATAGCAATCCCAAATTGCACATGGGCAATGCAACAAAGTCCTTCCCCCAGAGCCATAAAATGGCCCCCAATAATCTCCTGACAAGTTGTCCAATACCCTCACCATCTGTGGGCTGAAAACTCCAAAAGCTATCTCCATTTCTGTTGCCCTCCTGCCCCACTCTCATTCTAGTGAGACAGACCTTTCCTGCTGGCCTTCTAAGTTGTCCTGGTTTGGAAAGCTGTTTAATTCCATTTTCTTTTTTTTTTAAATTCTGTCACTTCAGATATTGTTCATAGGCATTTTTTTTTAATGTTTGGAGGGGAATTTAGGAGAGCTCAGATGAGTTCCTGCCTTTCCTCTGCCACCTGGCTCTACTCACTCCCCATGGGAAATATCATAAAAAGAAAAGTGTATATCAAAATATATCATATTAAAAGCCTAATATTATTACTGTTACTGCTACTACCAACAAACATTTATTTAGAACCTACTATTCTTCAGGAATTCTGCTTTGTATTATACTTAATACTATAATACCCACTACTAGAGTATCAAGTGTGGACAATGGACAGAAGGTCAGACTTGTAGTAAGGAAATTATGAGTTCAAGTCCTGCTTCCACAGATACTAGTTGTGTGATTATGGAAAAGTCACTTAAATTCTCACTGCTGCCCTCTTATCTGCCACCCTCGTCAATGATTTAAAGCTATATTATAATAATATAATTGCCTTTCTGTATTGGTAGAACTTCCACATGTAAAGTGCCCTACAACCAGTTAAATTGTTGTACCAACCATAATGAATGAAACATACTGCTATTAAAGCTTGAAAGTCACATAACACTTTAGTGTCTCCGCAATGTGTTTCGATGTATTTGTAAAGGAAGTTGATCAAAGAAAAAGCTTACACATGGGAATTATGAGTGCTTCTCCATGTTACTCCTCTATTACTTCAGCTGCTGCTTTCTGTTATCCTGGGAAAACCTACTTTCAGATCAGTGGTGTCTGATCAAGGCCCAGAAAGGGAATAAAAGAAGCTGAATAACAAGGCAGTAACATCTCTCAGTTATCTGGGTACATGCATGTAGGTCCCATGTGCTTTTGTCCCAAGAGAGAGATTGATGAATGGGAGTACTGGGGGAGGGATTATGGAATTATTGAACACTTAAAGTCTCTCCAAATAATGGTTGAAAGGTAAAAGGAATAAATAAAACGACCTAGACTTTCTTATAAAATCTCCTTTTATGATCCAAGCTCCTCTCAGCACAGTCCTTTGTCTTATACTTTGAGGCAAGGCATTCATAGAATCACAAGAATATATATTTTGATCTGGCAGTGATCTCGGAGGCTACCTTATTCAGCTGCCTTATGTGACAGATAAGAAAATGGAGTTCCAGTGAGCTTGGATGACTTGCTTAGTTTCACATGAGCAGGGACAGCCCCAGGTGCAAAGACTTACTTGAGAACTATCTCTTGTCACTTTAACTAGATGCCATTAGTCTTTATTCTAAACCTCTGGGTAGAAGTATAAATAATCAAAAGTCCCAAACAAAGTATATTTTCCAAATGGATTAAGGAACCCTTTTAATCACCATTCCCTTATATATTATAATAGTTCTTTAGATTTCATAACTCTCTGAAATAAATACTATGAATATTTGAATCCCCATTTTAAGGAAAGCAAAATGAGTCTCAGAGAAATTAATGTGAAAGTGACATGTATAACAAAGAGCAATATGTAAATAAGAGAGTAACATACATGAACACTTACATGGATATAAGCAGTTTTTGCTTTACAATCATAATAAAATTATTTTTGAGATTGTTTTTAGACGAATAAAATGGAGAGAGATAGGGACAGAAAGACAGAGATAGAAAGAATGTCCTTAAAACAAAGATCTGTGCTTGCATTCTTTTCCCAGTACATCCTGGCTATATGGGGGTAGGAGACCAAGTAATTTGCCCAGTCACCTTCTCACTTCCCAGATAACTGTTGACTATTTCAGGTGCAGGTGCTAATAGTCATGGGTAAAAAGGATTTCACGAGGTGAGTTCTTTAAACACAAGGAAATCATAGACCCGAGGCAAAAAGCGAAAGTTAAGAACAAAAACAAAAAAACCCCTCAAATTAACTAGATAATACTTCAAAAGTAGCTCATGCTTTCTTTTGTTGTTTGTTGTTGGCCCAGAATTCCCCCTAAATTTGGGAAGCACTCCTGATCTTGAAGAAGATAGAATTTTGCCCTCACCAGGGACAAGTGATCTGAAATAAATGGCTAAGATTAGTACTTCACAGTTGGCAGGAACTATTCTCTGAATTATAAGTAGAAACTTAATTTTTGAAAAGCAACTCTCTAAGCCCCACAACAATGGTAGAAAACATTTTAATCTCGTGTGGCAAAGCACAAGATTAGGAAAAGAAGAGTTGTTTGGAGGTTTTTAATCATCTTCTATATGTGCTTCAAGTCACTAGACTTAGAAGTCTTTGTGCTTAGAAGTCAGTAGACAATATCTTTGTGTTACTAATAACTTGACCACTTCATAGAGGCATAAAAAAGTCAGTTCATTGAAATTAAAAACAACAACGGCAACAACAGCTTTGATTTAAGTCAATTATTTGAACTGACAATTAAGTGAAATGATCAAACTGGCATCCCTCGGTAGACACAACCTTCATCTGTTTCTGCTTCAAATGCAGTGCAGGATAATGTTGATTTTGTTACTGTATTTCAGGAATTCTTCATAAATTATATCTGTCAACACATGAAATTCTATACCCAAAAGTACAAGATGTTCATCTTTCAGCAGGCCTTAAAGGAGGTGTTATCTATATGAAAAGAAATGTTTCATATTATGCTTTTGGAACTATGTAAAAAGCTGTCATGTATAGACATCAGAATCATGTTCCCTATTTCAATTTTCAACTAGAAATTAAATCTGGAGGACTATAATACACATTTCCTAAGATAAAGACAGGTAACAAAAACTGACAGAAATTTAACTGCATTAAGTTTAAAAAAAAAAAAAAAACAAGGAAAAGGTTTATATTCATGGAGCTGTCCAGAAATTTTCTGCAGATTTCAGAGTAACTGTCATTTTGGACAGGAAAAAAATGTGTTATAATGCCAATTTAGCTTGATGCACACTTTTAAAGCATGTAAGAATTCTCCATGTTCTATTTTGTTCCGGTGGTTTCTTCACAGGTTTTCCATTCATCAAAACCATTACTAAAATGTTACAAAAAACTATATTCTTCTATGCAGTCAATCCAAAGTAATATTTCAGGTTTTAAATATATTAGCGAATCACTTCATAATTTAATAACTTTTCCTAATACTACACTAAAAACTATGATGGATACTTGCAAAAATTAAAGGTCCTTTCTATTACCAACTGGTTTCATAAAAATCTAAATTATTAAGATAAAAATATTTCAAAATTAAAACCAAACTAAATTATATCTAGAAACATCTACTTTGATATTAAAGGTGTTTCCCTCTAGTAGACTGTCTGTTTCATTTACTTTGCAGAGGGATCTTTTCATGTCCCCTCATGCCCCTTAAAATGAAAAGTTGCATAAATATGCATCCCTTCTTTCATATGATTTAAGTTTATGAATCAAGTTTATTTGGGGTCATAATTTTTCTTCATAGTTTATCTCTCTATTCAGATCTTCACATTAAATGTATCTCTCTCCCTAGTGGGGGGTGCAATTGAACAGTAAACCCCTCCTTAAATGTGAATTTCTGAATCCTTTAGAATAAGTGACATGTTATCATTGTTATTAGCATGGCTATTATTTAACTCATCATTGTTTTCTATACCATAGAATTCATTTAATTTTTGTTTTCCAATTGTATTCTCTGATATTGCTGAACTCTTCTAGTTCTATATCCTATGAACCTTAATTTCCTGGCTTCAGTCAGGACTTTACACAAATTGTATATAGAAGTAAGGATCTGTTTTGATTGATTTGGGGAGGCAGGTGTAAAATTTTGCAAGTTGACTTTTTCCCTGCAAGTCTTCTGCTTTCAAGTCCCTTAATCTGATATAAAAGACATGGTATTCTGTAATCACACTCTAATCTCTATGGGGCTAAATCCAAATAATTTTCATCCACGCCCAAGTCTGTGGAGACTTAAATCCCTTATTATTCAATGATCCTATTTTTAAGCTCTGCTTGGAAAAGCAGTGGCAACTTTTGATGCTAATCCTATTCAGTCCACTGACTCTATCCCCTTCAGGGAAATGGCCAAGGATTTTTAGAGGGGTAAATATACAGCAGCAATAACAACCAAAAAAAAAAAAAGAGTTAAGTCCAAATCTACAGAACTACAGAAGATATTAGAAGTACAGGTTTTCTATCAACAGCTCAAATATATTTATTCTGATGTAGCATCCATTCATTCCATTCGAAATAGCTAGTTAAATCCATCTACCTCAGCCTTTTGGTGGCTAAGAGTTTATAGCTTTTGGGTTTTAAAGTGGGCATTTGATTTCAATGCCAATATAGCTCTGGCAAGTTTTCAGTAAGATGAACTCAAATGAATGAATTGTAACAAAAGCAACCTGAATCTTAAGCAAATATTTTAGGAAACCAATCAACCAATGAACAAGCATTTATTAAGCATCTGTTCTGTGACAGGGGCAGTGCTGGGTGCTAGGGGTACAAATGCAAAATGAGACTGTGTCCACAAATTTTCATTCTTCTAGTGAAAATATGTGCACAGATGGGTAGAGGATATACATAGACAATAAAGGAAAAGTTAAAGGGGGGTAGTGATGGCTGACAACTAGAAAGAGTTTGGAAAGAACTTTTGAGAGACAGAAATTTAGCTAAGCCTTGAAGGGAACTAGGGCTTTCAAAAGGTCAAACTATGAATGAAGAATATTTCAGACATAGCAGACCACCTGTTGGAAGGTATACAAAAGAAAAACATGTAATGTCACATAAAAATGAACAAGCAAACCAATTTGGCTAGAATATAGTATGCAGGAAGAAGAATATTCAATAAATCTCAAAATTTGACTGCAGTCATATGTGATGAACTTTAAATGCCAAACAGAAGAATTTATGTCTTTTAGCTTAGGGGCAATATGGAAGCATTGGGGCTTCTTGATCAGGGAGTGATCACATTCACATCTATGCTTTAGAAATATCAAGCTGACATCTGTTTAGAAAATAAATTAGAGAAGGGAAAAATTTCAGGTAATTAAATCTATTAGGAGGCCACTGCAATAGAGGAGAAATAATGAGGACCTAAACTAGAATAGTGATGGCATGAGTAGAGAGAAGGGGAGGGATGTGAGAGAGGTTGCAGAGGCAGCATCAATAAGACTTTACAGCTATTTGGATTTGAGAGTGAAGGGTAGAAGATGATTTCCAGGGTGAGAACTTGGGTGCCTTGAAGAATAGTGGCACCCCTTTGACAGGACGAGAAGTTGGAAAGAGTCCAAGAGTTCAGGGGAGAAAATAATGAGTTTTGTTTTAGACATGTTGACTTGGAGACATCTATAAAACACCTAGGTAGAGATGTACAATAATCAATTGGAGTTGTAGGACTGGAGTTAAGAAGAAAGATGAGGACTAGTTACATAAATTTGTGCTGGACATTACCTTAGATCAGCAGTTCTCAACCTGTGGGTCGCAACCCCTTTGGGGGTGGAATGACCCTTTCACAGAGGTCACAGGGGTCACCTAAGACCATTGGAAAACCGAGACACTGCTCCTCTATCCATCTCCAGGTGAGTCCGCCCATGTGCAGATATGCCCACATAACGAGTATTAAAGGGTCGCGGCATTAGGAAGGTTGAGAACCACTGCATCCGATGTTTCAGATACAAACTGGTTATGTTATACGTGTAGCAGTCATTTGTATGTAGATGGGAACGGAAAAGAATACCAAGAATGATCATATTGAGAGAAAAGAAGAGTGTATTCATGACAGCACTCTGAGGTAAACTGATACAATAGAAGGTGGGACACAGATGTTCATCCTGTAAAGGACACTGGCAAGAATCAATGAAATAGGAAGGCTATGAGAGAGAATTGTCATGAAAACCCGGGGAGGGAAAAATGTCTAGAAGGAGCAATAAGTGCTGTGAAACACTGAAGAAAAACCAAAAAAGAGAACTAGAAAACAGGTATATAGGACAACCATACATTTCTTAATTCTGTCTTAGCCCTTGGTATAAAAATGACAATGAAATTTGAAAGAGAAATGTATAAACAAAAGCAGCACTAGATTGAGAGACATGAAATCAAACTTTGTCAGATCCAAGTAGCTTTGTGGCCTGATAAGTTGCTTATTTTCTCTGGGTCTCAGTTCCATCATCCATAAATAAACAGACTGATGGATTTATGAGGAAACTATTTTAAACCTTTAAAGAACAATTAGCAATAATATAACACAAATTATTCTCAAAAATTAAAAAAGAAAGCGCTTGACCAGATTGCTTTTATGAGGCAAATAAAGTTCTGATTCCCAATCCAGGGAAGTATAAAGCTCAGAAATGTAACTATGGACTAATATTTAATAAGTGTTTAATAATGTTTAATGAAATCCTGTTCTTTAAATCTCAGTCACTCATCAAAGAAATCATTCTTCAGCACATTGCTGGATTTATACAAAAGAGGCACATATGGTTCAAAATTATAAAAATAATAAACATATTTAATCATATTAAAACAGGAAGGGGCTATTTTTATTTTATTCTTCTCTTTGTATTTGAAATCCCTACAGCAATGACCAGGACATTATAGAAGTTTAATAAATGCTTTCTGGATGAATAAATGAATAATGTTAAGGATTCTATGAGGCAAAAGTAAGAAAAAGGAACAGTTCATGAATGGGGGATGAATTTCCAGAGGCAGGAGACAAATGAGACTTTATGGAGAGTACAACCATTAGGCTATATAAGATAGAATGCATGAGAAAGGATAATCAGAAATAATCCTGTGTAGGCTAGAATGACATTGGGAAGAGCTTTGAATGCCAAAATAAGGAGTTAATGTTTCATTCTACCAGAAATAAAGAGTCAATGAAGGTATTGGCGTAAGAAAATGACAAAGCCGTATTTGTTTTGGAATATCATTTGATCAGATATATTGGACAATGGGTTTAACTTTAAAAAAAAGAGAATGGAATCCAAGAGTCTAATGTGAAGACTTGGCGATAATGTAGGAGAGTGGCACGATGACCTGAACAAAAACTGTAGTTTGTAGAATGTTTGCTGTATGGGTCAAAAGGTTGTAGCTGGAATGTATGCTGTAGAATTACTAGCAATTTAAAACTTTGAAACTGGATACAGGCAGAAATGATGACTGGGGTGTGGGGGTGGAGAATAAAGAGTTAAGGATGACTCAGTTAATAAACCTTGGTAAGTGGAAGAAGAGTAGGATCAGAGAGACCAATTAGCAGGCTATTGTTACAGTGAAGATATGAGAAGATGAGGGCCTGCATCAGGTTTGTGACAATATCTGGGGCAAGAAGGTGACATGTACAAGAGATACTACAAAAGTAAAATCAACAGCCCTTGGAAACATG
>CM053591.1:35422654-35451348 GCA_028646515.1 Pseudochirops corinnae | reverse complement strand
TTTCTTGCAACATTCTTATTTCTTTTCCCAATTTTTCTTCCACTTCTCTTATTTGGTTTTGAAAATCCTTCTTTAGGTCAGCTCTAGCTTTAAGGCATTCTTCATATTTATTGGAGGCCCCTGGTGAGGATGCTCTGACTGCACTCTCCTCCTCCCTCTCTTTTCCATGATCCTTCTTTTCCCCAAAGAAGGAATCTAGGGTTTTGATGCTGTTCTTACTTTGCTTCTTGTGCTTATTCTTACTCATGGTTGGTCAGTCCGTGATTTTTTTTTTAAATTTCTATGGGGCTCTGCTTCCAGAAGGGAAAGCTCTGTCCCAAATCACTGGGGTCCTCCCAGATGCTGTAGCTCTCCGGAAGGTGCTGGGTCCCTTCCTACTTACTTTCGGCTTACTGGATAATGAAGATTTCAGAACCAAAAGCCCAAGACCGCAATCTGGATCCAGGCTGCTCAGCGCGACAGCATTCGGCCTCTGAACAATCGCTTAGTCTCCCTGCTGCCTGCAGGCTGTGGACACGGAAGCTGCAACATAGAGGCGGGTGCAAAACCTCTGCCTTTTGCTTTCCCACCTTGGAGGCATTTGGGCCAGATGCTTTTCTACTCCAATTTTGCAAGTCCTACTGACCTAGTTCTGAACGCTGCTCGCAGCTGCTGCTAATCTGCTCACCAGAGAGGCTCCTCTGCTGCTCCCATCCAGCCGCCCCCGGGGCACAACTGCGGCTTCAGGCCAGGCTGGTTTTGGTTCGCAGTGCTGATATGGTTCCTCATAGCCGAGCTGACTTTAGTGGAAGGTATATTTGTTTGTATTTTGGAGTTCTAGGATTAGTTTAGAGTCATATTTTATGGATATTTTGTGGTGGCTATGTGAGTGCTGTGATATGTTGCTGCTGCTACGCCGCCATCTTGGCTCCGCCCCCAGGAAGACCAAGCTTAACAAAGCCACAATAACAAGCATACGCATTGCTGGAGTGTCCTCATCAATTCGTTCTCTGCCTATGAAATTAACCTAGACCTAACAAGAAGGTCTGAGGCTCCATCAACAAACAAATCTAGCCCAGTCCTGGGCAGCTGCAGCTGGTAGTTCTGCCTCTCTCAGCAAGTCTGGCCCCCAGCAGCTCCGTCTCTCAGCATTTTCATTCCAAGTAGTTCTCTCTCTTTCTCTCTGTCTTCCCCCCCCCCCAATGTCTGCCTCTCCTCTCTCTCTCTCTCCCCCCCCCCTCCCTGCACACTGCTGCTCCCAGAAGTTCTTCTGGCCTATCTCCACTTGGGTTTTTCCATATACATGACACCAGTTCCTCCCTGTTCAGCCTCCTCTCATCACATCAACAAGTCCATCCCACAAGGGGATCTTCAAATTTCATTACCATTACACTCCTAAAAACTTTCTTTCTCTCTTTTTTTCTTTCTTCCTTTCTTTCTTTCTTTATTTTTTTATTTATTATTTAGTATTATTTATTTATTATTTAGGATTATTAGGGCACTTAGGAGACTGCATAGACAGATATCATGGGTATGAGTGGATCGTGTTGGAATGATCTCTAAAAAAAAGAATGTAGGGGCAAAAAGAGGGAGATTCATTAGGAAAATGTAGAATGGGACAAATTGCCTCACATAAAGGTGGCACACAAAGAAGAACTTTTATAGTAAAGAGGGAAATTGGATGGGGGTAATGGGCAATGATTGAATCTTGTTCTTATTGGAATTGGTTCAAAGAGGAAAGAATATATGGGTATAGAAACCTATCTTACCCTGTGGGGACATAGGTAGGGAAGGAGATAAAAGATAGGAACTGGGAAGATAAGGGAGAGGGTAGATTCGGGAAGGCAGTGGTCAGAAGCAAGACAGATTGTGGAGGAAGGACAAGATAAAGAGAGAGAGAAGGATAAACAAAGGAAATGGAGTTGAGGGAAATACACAGTTAGTAATCATAACTATAAATGTGAATGGGATAAACTAAAACTTACAATGGAAACAGACAATAGAATGGATCAGAAATCAGAATCCAGCAACATGTTGTATACAAGAGACATACTTGGGAAAGAAAGACACATATAGAGTTGAAATGAAGGGCTGGAGCAAAAGTCTATTACCTTTCATCTGAAGTTAAGAGAACAGGATTATAATCAGAATCATAGACGAAGCAAAGGCCAAATTAGGCTTAATTGAAAGAAATCTTCAAGGAAACTACACCTTGCTGAAATAGGTACCATAGACAATGAAGTAACATAAAAAAATTTTACAGGAAATTTCTCTGATAAAGGCCTCATTTCTCACATATATAGGGAACTGAATTAAATCTGTAAAAATAAGGATCATTCCCCAATTAATAAATGGTCAAAGGATATGAACAGACAGTTTTCAGGAGAAATCAAAACTATCTATACCCATAGGAAAAAAAAATGCTCAGAATCACTATTTATTAGAGAAAGGCAAAATAAAACAACTCTGAGACATCACCTCACATCCATCAGAAATGACAAATGTTGGAGAGAATGATGTGCAAATAGATATATTAATGAATTTTTGGTGGACTATAGAACTGGAGAGAGAATTCTGGAGAACAATTCAGAGCTATGCCCAAAAGGTTACTAAAGTGTATATACCCTTTGATTCAGCAATACTACTACTTGATCTGAACCTCAAACAAATCAAAGGAAAAGAAAAAGGAGCTAGCTATATAAAAATATTTATAGCAGCTCTTTTTGTGGTAGAAAAAAAAAATTAGAAAGGGAATGTTCATTAATTGGGGAAAGGCTGAACAAGTTATAGCATGTGATTTTGATAGAATGCTATTGTGCTATAAGAAACTACAAAGGTGGTTTTTTCAGGAAACAAAATCCACAAAACCTATAAGAACTGATGCAAAGTGAAGTGGAAAGAACCGGATCATTGCACACAGTAACAGCAATGTTGTAATAATGATCAGCAGTGAAAGACTTGTCTATTCTTATCAATACAGTACTCTAAGACAATTCCAAAGGACTCATGATGAAAATTGTTATACACCTCCAGAGAGAACTGATATACTATTGGTTCAGATTGAAGTATAATTTTCTTGCTTTATTTTTTCTTGCTTTTTTTTATATGGTTAATAAGGAAATATATTTTGAATGATTTCATATGTATAATTGGTATTTTTTTTGCCTTCTCAACTGGGTAGAAATGGGATGGGAGTGAGTGAGGGAGAGAATTTAGAACTTAAAATTTAAAAGGAAAAAAAATACCAATAAATAAATATTTTTAAAAGAGCTAAAAAAGAAAAAAGATGGTGTTAAAAACAAATGAGTCATTTAGAAAACCTAATAAAGAAAATGGGATGTCGTTTATAGTCAATAAGAGCCTGTGTCTGGAATGGACAAAGTTTAGGTATTCAAATTGAAATCAGAGATAAGCTATTTTTGTAAACATATACTCTCAAATATAAATAAGTCATTATTGTTTCTTAGGAAATGGAATGTCAAATTATTTTAAATAATATGGTAGATATTTCCCTTTAATTTTCTTGGTCTCCTAGATGTGATTAGATGGATTTATCTGCCTCCCTATCTCTTTCACCTTCCATTTTGTTGTGTATGGGTAACTGTTACAAAATCCATAAATTAGGTCAATAATGAAATTAAATGAGATACTTTTAGTTCATTTAACAGTTGACAAAAGGAGGTTTATGTAACAACTGTAAAGAAAAGATATTTAACAAGAATATAACACTTAGTTTGGCCCTCTTACTTATCTCCATACACACATAGTCACTAGCATGACTGATACATGCAGCCTTGGTAGGCTGCAGCATATGAACGGTTCTTGCTCCACCTGGGTGGGCCTCTTTTATCTCTCAACTTGAGGCAGAAGCCAAAACAAAGTTGACTGAGGCCACTAGAAAGTCAGATGGAATGTGAGCTAGCCACCTGGACCAATGAAGTCCTGGGGAAAGTTTTGTTTCCTTTCAGGGAAAACTATCAATACAACGAACAAACAAAAAGCCTTAGCCTAACCTACATGTGGGTCATAGAGTGGGACTGTGGCAGGTAGAAGTTCTACCACAATAGGCAGATTGAATGATTCATTTCCTTCTTAATTCATGATTCTGAAAAAGCAACTGCTGCTATATTTGATCTCTATCTGAGGTTAATTTCTACTATGATCCTCTAATCCATAGATTCAGAGTATATTTTACCTTCATGATTCTATGGTTTTTGAGGACATGATGAGATATATGAGGTTAAAGATTTTAAATATATTATAACCAGAAGGACTGAAGGACATAGTTACACACTTCCTTCAACAGTCGTATAAAGGATATCTGTAGGAATTAGAGCAGTATGAAGTATTTTTTCCTGAAGTGATTCATAAATTGATCAATAAGAATTTTTTAAAGGGATACTGATGTTATAAGCTATGAGAGATGGAAGGAATACAAAGACAAATGAAAAAGTTCCTACCTGCAAGGAATTTATATTTCTCACAAGAGGAAAAAATGCATTTTTATAAGTGTAATATACCTGTAGGATAGAGAGACTTGTTGGGAGGGAATACATGGATTGGTAGACCTCTACTATTTCATAGTGAAGTCACCTTTTACCTTTCTGATCAGCCAGATGTGCTCTCTTGCATGTATTTTTTTTATCTGTTGCTTTTAATTTAGATTATCTTTCTCTGCTATAAACATTTGTTAACCTAAAGTAATATTAAGTTGCATTTATTTTATCTAAAGTTTTGCCAATAGGACAGAAATAAGCAATACTGAGTGTGAAGTTAAATAACTTGTCCCTGGACATGCAACTAAGTATCTGTTGCTGAATATGAATTCAGGTCTTCCTGCCTCTGAATCCAGCACTCTCTCTACTCTATACTGCTTAGCTGCCTTTATAGTGAGAGGATAAAGGTAAGAGTATTCTCTATTAGAAAAAGATGAAAGATTTGGCCAACAAAAGCTAATTTTGAGACTTAGAGCTATTAGAACGAGATCTGACACCAATCTGAGATTCAGCTACTCTTAGAAATAAAATATGGGCTAGAAAGAGTGGTAGGTTGAAAGGGAAAGATGAATTGGTATAGGTAAGTGACCAAATAAGTGAACTAGGTAAAGATAATTGTTAATGTCATTGTTTGATTTTTTAATTATAATAATAGCAATCATTTCTACATTAAAAAGTATTATAAAAAGTGGATAGGTGGTGCAGTCAATAGAGCACTGGAGTCAGGAGGACCTGAGTTCAAATCTGGCTCCAGACACTTAACACACTTACTAGCTATGTGACTTTGGGCAAGCCACTTAACCCCTGTTGCCCTCCAAAAAAAAAGCAAAAAAAAAAAAAGTATTATAGAGAATAGGATCCTCCAGATAATGATGTTTGTAGATGACATATTGCTGACTGAGAAAGTGTTAGAATACTGAAATTTCCTTAGTTAAATCTGCTATTTATTGCTCAAAACTTCAAAGCCTAACTATCCACACAAAGAATTCCAGATAGATATTGAAGACATATTACCCATATTCAGTTGGATAGAGTACCCAAAGGATTTATGAATCACTACATATTAACACTTTACACATAGACATCAATCGATGGTCAATATAGAAATTAGATTTTTTTACATGCTATACAGTCAGCTAAAACAAGACTTAGAGCTGCCTATGGATCATATCATGAGCTTACTATTACAAAATTTAGACCTAAACTGAAGAAAGTATGGAAAACCATCAGGCCATATAGATATGACCTAAATAACATCTTTATGAAACTGAGGTGATGAATAAATTTAAGAGGTTAGATTTGGAAGATAGAGTGACTCAAGAACTATGGACTGAGGATTGCAATATTTCACAGGAAACAGCAACAAAAACATTACAAAGAAAAAGACAGTTTTCTGAGGAGGCTATACCAATGACTGAAGAAAGAAGAAAAGTGAAAGTAAAGATATGCTCAAGTGAATGCAGAATTTCAGAGAATAATAAGGAGTGTTAAAGTGTTCTTAAATGACCAATGAAGAGAAAGAGAAGGAAACAACAGAAGGGGGAAGACAAGAAGAGAACTCTTCAAGAAAATTAGATAGGTACAGAAAGTTTCATGCAAAAGTGGGTATGATAAAGGACAAAGTTGGTAGAAACTTAACAGAAACAGAAGAGATGAAAAAAGGTGTTAAGAACACACAAAAGGTCTATATAAGAAAAATCTTAACATCATTAATAATCATGATGGTGCTATTATGATCTAGAGCAGTGATTCTCAACCTTCCTAATGCCGCAACCCTTTAATACAGTTCCTCCTATTGTGGTGACCCCCCCACCATAAAATTATTTTCATTGCTACTTCACAACTGTAATTTTGCTACTGTTATGAATTGTAATGTAAATATCTGATAAGCAGGATGTATTTTCATTGTTACAAAGTGAACATGACTCAACCCACAGGTTGAGAACCACTGATCTAGAGCCAAACATCCTGGAGAGTGAAGTCAGGTGTCTTTTAGGAAGCATTACTAACAATAAGGCTAGTGGAGGTGATGGAATGCTAGCTGAGCTATTTAAAACTCTAAAAGATGACTCTGTTACAGTGTCATTCATTCATTCATCATTCAATACCCCCAGTAAATTTGGAAAACACAGCAGTGGCCATTAGATTGGAAAAGATCAGTTTATGCCCCAATCCTAAAGAAAGGCAATGGCAAAGAATGTTCAAATTGTGGAACAATGGTACCCATTTCACACATCAGCAAGGTTACCTTCAGCAATATATGGACCAAGAGTTATCAGTGCAATGCAATTATCATGCATGCTCTTGCAGGTTTGGTTTTCTTTGCTTTTTTTCCACTTAATAGCATTTTATTTTTTCCAATTACATGTAAAAGTAGCATTGCATATTCATTTTTATGAGATTTTAAGTTCCAATTTTTTTCTCCTTCCTTCCATCCTCTTCCTTCCCCCTACCAAGATGGCAAGCAATCTGATACAGGCTATTGTAATAGCAAGCACCCTAACATACCCAGGATGGCTGCTAGCAAAAATTCTTTGATCTGCTTTTCTAAAGGAAAGTAATGCAAAAGGGTTTAATAATCTTACTTTAATCAAATGTAGATTTGTTATGGAAATCTGAAGATCTTCCCTGCCCCTAGGTCCTTTGCTTAAGTGGCTTAAGTGCCTCTGAATACCTTCCCTGATTTGAAAATATACTCTGCCTCCCAATAGGCTGAATGTGGTCACATCTAGCCTGTGGCAGGAGGCTTGCTCTTCAGGAATGCCCATTCCTTATTACTTTGTGATTGGGCAGTGGGTCAAGAGGGCTGTGATATTCTCTGATCCAGGAGAAGGCTATATATACCCTCACGTGAGTTTTTGCTTTGGGGCTCTCTTTGGAAAGAGTTGTGTGATTTGGCAAGATGAGACTCTGGGAAGCCGTTGAGCCCCCCGGCTTTAAAAAACCCAGATGTTGATGCTTCCCTCTCTGGTAAATAAGTAGATATAGATGCAATGGTCAGATGACTGGAAGCCTGTCTACTGATCTGTTTCTTTGTCTGCTTGTATCTTCTGTCTGTATTCTCTGAAGTTCAGGGTGTTGACTTTATTTCCCCTGAACTAGGTAAATGATATAGGTTTGATTGATTAAAGTAAGACTGTTAACCCTTTTTGAGTTGCTTTTCTCTAGAAAAGCAGATCTAAGAACCTGTGCTAGCAGCCATCCTGGGTATGCTAGGGTGCTTGCTGATATAAAAGAGGCATGACTCTGAACTTACCTGAAGAAAGATACCAATTTGCTGTAAGGAAGATACCAATTAAGACAGTTTTAGTGGGAAAAATAAAAAATGGACCCATGACTTTACCTGAACCTTCTGAAGTAATTACTTTAAAGCAGTATCATGTGTCGGGTGGGCAAGATGAAATTACCAATACTATAAAACAGCGGTTCTCAACCTGTGGGTTGCGATCCCTTTGGGGTCGAACAACCTTTTCACAGCAGCGACAGGGGTCACCTAAGACCATTGGAAAATACATATTTCCTATGGTCTTAGGAACTTCCTCTATCTGTCTCCAGGTGGGTCTGCCCATATGCAAACATGCTCACATACAACTATTAAAGTGTCACAACATTAGGAAGGTTGAGAACCACTGCTATAAAGGAATATGTTGAAGCAAGAGTGTTAGTCCCTATAACCACACACGGAATAATCCTGTCAGACCTCTCAAATGGGACCCTTTGGGACAGGGACAGCTCTATGTCCAATTTCAGCAGCAAGTAGCCATGGAAGAAGAGAACTTGGCCCCTTACCACAAGATTTTGGGATCCCATTTGTTCGGGGGGAAGGGGAATGATGGGGAGGTTGTGCTCAAGCCCCACACTAAAATATTGTTTTCTGTGTTTATTGTGTGCTATCTTTGTTATATTGTTGTAAAATTCTGTTGACACCAGTTACTCCTAAAACTCCTATTAACCTATGGAACGAAATGTATTGTTAATGTATTTTTGCCAAGTAAGGGACATAAAAGGTCTTGGGGCCAAATGCAATGATAATGGGATTTGAAGATCCCATTGCCCCTTGAACTTGTTGATGTATCAAAAAGGGGTGGAACAAGAGGAAGCCAAGCCAAGCTAGAGCCCATATGGTGGTGACTAGAAGTAGCAGCAATGGCATTGGTTGCGGTGCAAACTCTTTTTTCTTTGAGCCTGGCAGAATCTCTGCTAAGGACTCCTGCTGAGGACTGCCAGGAACAGGAACTGCGGGGAGTCCGGAGCTGCTGGGAGCAAGCTGCCTGGACACTGAGCAGTTGCGTGAGTGAGGAGAGGAGTATCTTTGCCTTAGGTAGCCTGTACTGTTTTGAAGGCTTGAGAATGTGGGTGCTTACTATTTTAACTACATGTGCCAACTTCATAACTACTATGTTGGCTTTGGCTTTCTGGTTTTGGGACTCAGTTTTCTGGTATTTGAATAAATGTTCTAGCTATATTTCCCATGTAGAGAGCCTGTTACATTTTGTGATTAATAACCATATCAGCATACTTTTAGTTATTGTAGGCATTGTGAATGCTGCATTGTTGATACAAGATATCATTCTATTAGTTCAGGGGGAAAAGTCAGCACCATGAACTTCAGAAAAAACAAATAGAAATAACAAGAGACAAAAAATACAGACAGAGAAAATAACCCAATTCAACAGTCCAACATACAGGGCTTCTACCTGTCTGACCATTACAAATATACATAGTTAATTACCAGAGAGAGAAGCACCAACATCTGGGTTTTCGAAGCCGGAGGGCTCAACAGCTACCCAGAATCTCATCTGACCAAAACACACAAATCTTTCCCTAAGTGAGCCCCAAAGCAAAACCTCACTTGAGCGTATATACCCTTCTTCAAGGTCAGAGGACATGCCAGCCCTCATGAACCACTGACTAATTACAAAGTAACAAAAGGTGTGGACTCCCTGAAAATCAAGCCTCTCCCCAATCAAGTACCTCCTGGTAGGTCCCACTTGAGACCCCTTAAGGGGTAGGGAAAATATTCAAATTCCTTTATCATTATAGCCATACATGTACAATCATATTAAACATTTCCACATTAGTCATGTTATGAAAGAAGAACCAGAACAAAAGGGGAAAAAACGCAAGAAAGAAAAAGAAAGGAAATAGTATGCTTCCATCTGTATTCAGACTCCATAGTTCTTTCCCTGAATATGGTTAGCATTTTCCATCATGAATCTTTAAGAATTGTCTTAGATCCTTGCATTGCTAAGAAGAAGTAAGTCTATCAAAGTTAAACATCACACAATGTTGCTGTTACTGTGTACCATGTCTTCTGGTTCTGCTTACTTTACTCAACATCATTTCATGTAAGGCTTCTGAGGATTTTCTGAAATCTGCATGCTCATCATCTCTTATACCACAATAGTATTCCATTACGTTCATATACCACAAATTGTTCAGCTATCAGCCAATTGATGGGCATTACCTAATTTCCAGTGTTTGCCACCACAAAAACAGCTGCTATTAATATTTTTATACATGTGGGTCATTTTCCCTTTTTTATGATCTCTTTTTGATACAGCCCTAGAAGTGGTATTGCTAGATCAAAGGGTACACCTTTGAGCATAGTTCCAAATTGTTCTGCAGGATGGTTGGATCAGCTCACAATTGCACCAACAATGCATTAGTGTTCCAATTTTCCCACATCTACTCCAACATTTCTCATTTTCCTTTTTTGTTATATTAGCCAATTGGTGTGAAGTGGTACCTCAGAGTTGTTTTAATTTGCATTTCTCTAGTTGATAGATTAAGATAATTTTTTCATATGCATATAGATAGCTTCAATTTCTTCATCTAAAAACTGCCTGTTCATATACTTTTATATCCTTCAATTGGGAAATGACTTGTATTGTTATAAATTTGACCCAGTTCTCTCTATATTTTAGAAATGAGACACCAGGTGTAAAAATTGTTTCCCAGCTTCCTAATCTTGGTTGCATTGAATTTGTGCAAAACCTTTTCAATTTAATGTAATCAAAATTATCCATTTTACCTTTCATAATGTTCTCTAACTTTGTTTGGTCATAAATTTTTCCCCTCTCTATAAATCTGACAGGCAAACTATTCCTTGTTCTCCTAATTTGCTTATGGTATCACCTTTTGTCTAAATCATGTACTCATTTTGACCTTACCTTGGTACAAAGTATAAAATGTTAATCTATGCCTAGTTTCTGCCTTTGCAGTTTTTTTTTTCTTTACAGTTTTTCCAACACTTTTTGTCCAATAATGAGTTTTTATTCCAGAAGTTGGAGTCTTTGGACTTACCAAGAAGTACATTGCTATAGTCATTGACAACTGTCTTATGTACCTAACCTGTTCCATTCATTTACCACTCTCTCTCTTAGCTAGTACCCAAATAGCTTTGACTATTGCTGCTTTATAATAGAATTTTAGATCTGGTACGGTTAAGTCACCTTTCCTTGCATTTCTTTTCATTAATTCCCTTGATATTCTGCCTTTTTTTTTCTTTAAGATGAATTTTGCTGTTATTTTTTTTTTTTTTAGTTCTATAGAATAATGTTTTAGGTAGTTAAGGATTCTGGTTTTCTGAGAGGCAGAAGAACTAAAGACCAGATTGACAGCATTCACTAGATTTTGGATGAACCAAGGGAGTTCCAGGAAGAAAAAAAATCTTTCTGTTCTAAAACCTTTGACTGTGTGGATTAAAACAAAATGTAGTCCTTAAAGACATAGATGTGCCGGATCATCTTACTTATCTCCTGAAGAACCTATATGCAGGCCAAGAAGAAAAGTTAAAAGAAACATAGAACAACTGGTTGTTTTAAGATTGGAAAAGGAGTACTATAAGGTGGTATATTTTCATCTTATTTATTTAATTCATATGCGTAGTACATCATGAGAAATACCAGGCTAGATGAATCAAAAGCTGGAATTAAACAAAAATTAGAAGTAGAATTTTTGAGGTGAAGTATATGTTTATGTATGTATGTATGTATGTATGCATGTATACATACATATCTATACCTAAAAACATATCCAAACTTAATTGTAGCCTTCTTGGGGATGGGGGCGTGGGAGAGAAGAAAATATAAAAGTACACAGCAGAGAACAAAAATAAACTTAACAAAGAAGCAAAGAAAAGATGGATACTTCTCAACACAAAGTGTATTATTTATCATACAGGCTTTCTTGAAATGAAACTTTATTTTTACGTATTTTGAATCTTCTCATGTTCCCATATGCATATGACATGCTTTTTTTTCTTTTTTACTTTATATTTAAGTTTCAATCTTTAAGTTTATGATATGTTTTTCTTTCTTTTCTCTGTTATGTATTTGTGTTCCAGCATTTGAGTCAAAAATTAAATTCAAAACAAAACAAAACAAAAAAGTTGGAATTAAGGTTGCCAGCAGAAATATCAACAATTTCAGATATACAAATGATACCACTCTGATGACGAATAGGGTGAAAGAGGAGAGTGAAAAAGCTGGCTTGAAGTTTGACATAAAAAACAACAAAAAAACCAAAAACAAGCTAAAAGCTTGGCAACTAGTTCCATATGTTATGTTAGTGTAAGTCATAGAATATAATTCCAAGGTTTCAATGTTTTTAAAAGCTTAATAGCTGATATATATATATATATATATATATATGAATATGCATGCATACATACACCCCTCTCTCATCTTAGAATCTCTAGTTTCCTTAATAAAAAGTCATATTGCTGACTGCAAATTGAATGCAAACACTGGCATAAAAATCTCTACACAGAGATGCAAGACTAGAACAATATATTGTCCACTAATGTAAAAAGAGTAAAAGATAAGAGACAGGTGGCCCATGAGTTGAATTAGTGTTCATGCAATGTATAGGAGTTTAGAGAAAGGCACTTGTAATGGTAAGGGAATTTGAATACTTTCCTTCTCCCTTAATAGGCCTAAGGGAATTTGAAGATCTTCCTTGCCCCTTAATAGGCCAAATGTAATCACATGGAGCTTGTGGTAGGAGGAGTTTGCTGAACAGGTTGAGCAGCAAATAAGTCAGAGCAGTTAGTGCAGATGGAAAGAGAAGACATAGGCAAGCATACAGCTAGGATTCTGAGTGTTTGTTTGTGGAAAGGCCTGAGCAGGGGGAAGGCTTTGGGATGGTGTCACTTTCTCTGGTGCTATTGTTTATAGATTTCTATATTGCTATGATGGATTCAGTTTTCTGGTGTTGGGATTTGGCTTTCTGGTGTCTGAATAAATGCTTTGTTTCTGTGTTCCATATGGAGAGCCTGTTATATTTTGTGAATCAGAACTATGCTGGCATATTCATAGTCACCATTGTTGCTGTGATACAACCCTCAACATTTTCATATACCCTACTGTAGGCTTTATAGAAGGAAATGAATCAGAGCTACACAGGATAATAAAGCTTGGGCTAGTTAAATCCCTGATATTGGAAATCATTGAAAAGATCACTGATCCTTTAAAGTATTGAAGTATAATGATCATATTTTACCTTATGTCTATATAAAGTACTTCTATTTTTCAAAAGTTGTATTTTGCATTTTAAAAATAGTCTTATCGAGGGAAAAACTATAATGTTGGCATATGCAAGCATCTATATTACATTTAAAATACAATTATTTCTTAAACACAAAGAAAGGGAAGGAAATGTCACAGGTTAGTGCTGAACTAGTTCTCTAAACATCTGGACAAATAAAATATTTATAAAGAAGAGATTTAAGATTGAATAAACTGGGATTAGAGCAAAGTTGAGGATAGTGAATAGAATTGAGATTTAACTACATTAATAATTGATTGAAACTACTTATAAATCCAGAAATTAGGGAACATCAAGTTATGATTATAAACTAATATGATTAAAATTTGGCAAACATAGCAGAACTTCTATATCCAAATTTGTTTTGTCACCTTCAAAGATGTCACCTTGGGAGGCTATACACTTATTCCCCAGTACTCTCATTTACTGATTGAATCAATTCTTGGGCAGATTCTTTGTAAATATTTTCAAAGTTAGTATTACATTGTTTAAGAAATCCTCAGTAGTGGTGAATCATTACACTTTCAGGGTAAATTTGATGTTTGGAAATGAGCAAAACATCATTCAGAGATAAGGTTAAGAAAACAAGTTGGGTCTTACTAGTTTTTGGCAAAAGTGCTATATAAATATAAAGTGCACTTGAATTATAATCTCTTTGAGGGGTAAACCTTTTATTTAAGCTTTGTCTTTTCCCTAGTGCCTAACACCTATTAGCCTCTTTCAAAATATTTGTTGAATAAAATTGAAATAATGAGATAGAGCTTCTTGTATGGTTTATAAAACAGTTCTGAAGGCAATTCTAAAAGAGAAGTCATCCTTCCCTCCAAAAAAAATCAACAACAAACCTGTCAATAGAATAATGGTGATAGTATTCTAAACCTGTGCAGTGTTTTATAGTTTACTAGATGCTTTATATGTTTACGATAGATATTATATCACTTATTCTTCATCAGAAACCTGGGATGTATTTTCCCCATTCTTTCACTTTTGGTGAAACTAAGCTTCCAAAAAATCCAACACTTTTATGTCTTATCATGGATGGAAGTCATGCTAGATTTATTCATAGTGCTTTACTTGCTTGGAATCTTCCCCTTGGCAGGAGATACCAAGGGTCTGACATCTACTATAAGAGCTTTTAAGAACCCACAGTCAACTCCATGTCATAATACATTCTGAAAGAAGGAATTTAATTAAAGAATCCTAAATATGCTTGAATGATATTCCTAGCCATATCTGTGGATGCCTGTCTCCTGTAACAATCAGCAATTTGAGTAAGATTTCTCTAAGTGACCACATTTAGAATTTAATAGGAAATTATTGGCAATAAATTAATGAGGACCAAGAGAAAATAGAAACAAGTGAGAAGGCTGTATTTCATAAAGCAATTAGTGTCAAAAAAATAACTAGCTGTACAATAAGTAAATAAGTCACCAGGTTCAGCATGAAGTAATCACATAAAATAAAGCATTTTAAAAATAAATATTTTCATTATTCAAAGCTAGTGTCAGAAAAATTTATAAATAGATGCACCAAATTAATTTAAAGCAAATGAAATCCTACAGATTTTATTACAGACTAATTAGTGTATGAAAAAAGTTTTAATTTATCAAAAATAATTCAATGCAAAGTTACAAATAGCATCTTCAACATATGCTTGCTTTATGATGGAGAATGTTTTTAGTTGATCATAGTAACATTAAAGGTGATAAAATAATTTATTTAGGCAATATAATCTAAAAACAAATGCAATTATGAGACCCATTGCTTATAAAATATTTTCAGCAATCTTCTCTTTTTTCATATTTTTATCTTAAGGGAGTTATTAACTCAGTGTTAAATTAAAAACAAAAAAACTGTGAAATACATTTTTTAAAATGAAATCTATTCCCTGCATTAGTTACCAGTAGTATCTCTAATTTGATTTGGATGTTAAATAGTTACTCCTCATTCAGCTGCCTTTCATTCCTCTAATCACTACATTTTAATTCAACTGTGACACTTTGATTAATGAATCCTCTGGGGAAAACACCTTTTAAAATAAAGGTTGGTTGTTTTTTTTTTTTAATTTATGACTTGTAGGATTTAGAAATTTTGATCTCAGAGAACACTGGAGCCAGAGGAGATACAAAGATTAGAGAAGGCACAATTCCAGCCTTTATGGGACTTGAAGTCAAGTATAATGTATATTACATTCAAAGATAAGCATAATATTAGATCATAGAAGATGAGTAATTTTAACATTTCAAACTGAGTATCATTTGAGGTCCAAAGTGGGAAAGCTCCTTACTAACTAGGGGAAAAATAAAAGCTTCAGAGAGATGGTGCTTAAGTTAGACTTTAAAAGAAAGAAGGACAGAGGACATGAATATAAGAAAGTCTCAGACGCGTTCAGGGCAGAGAGTGGGACTCATGGAGTGACAGGGGAATGAGGAAGGAGTAATGAAAATCAAGATAATTTTATGGAGCACAGAATACGTTATGAGGATGTACTATGATAAAAGTCCAAGAAGGTAGGAAAGCACTAGATTATCAAAGGTGCACAAAAAAGATTGAACTTAATTCTTTAGGCAACCTGGTGTAATGGAAAAGATTGACCAGAAGAGTGCTATGACCAGATCTGTGCATGAATAAGATTAATCTGACATAGTAAGAAGGATGGATTGGGGGAGGGGGATAGAGGGGAACAGAAAGTGGAAAGAGAAAAAAAAAAACTTAGCAGCCAGGTGTAGTAGCCCAGGTGGATTGTAATGAAGGCCTGTATTGCCCTAGAGTTACAATGGTAGGAATAGAGAGTAAGGAGCAGATATAAACACCAATAGTACAGTAGAAAGATTCTCAGATTTGTGTTCAGAAAATGTTGATTTGACTCTGGTCTGTGCTCTTTACTGCACTTGGGCAATTCAGTTCTCAATTCTGAGCGTCAGTTTCCTTGGCTATAAAATGAAGATACCACACATGATCTCTGAGGTTACTTCTGATTTTGCCATTCTATGGAGACAAAATGCCTGCCTATCTCTTCAGCGCTAGTTCTTTATATTTAACAACATTTATTTACCTTCATGTTCAAAACACTCAAGTCATGTGTTGAGAGAAGAAGTATGAGTTTTAGGGTGTGATGGAGGAGTAATTCTCATGTATACAACCTGCATGTCTGGGCAAGAATTGTCCTAGAGAAAGGCAAAAGCCAACTTTTTTTTCATCTCTGCCTTTTTCTCCTCCAACTCTCTCTCTCTTGTTTTTTCTTATTCTTTTCCTTCTCCCTACCTTCTTTCTCACCATCTCTCCCTCATGTTCTCTTCCATCGACCTCTTCCCCTCTTTCTTACCCTTTTTTTTCCTCTCCATCTTTCCCATTACTTCTCTCCTCTCTGGTCACTTTTGAATTCTCCCTGTTCTTCTATAATCTCTCCTGCCCTCTGCTTTTTCTCTCTTGGAGGTTTGAGGGCTTCAGCTCACTTATAATTGGGAGAAATGATGTGGCCCAATTTGTGAGCAATTGCACACAGCCCACTAAGTGATTTCCCCCTCTTAGGGGCACTGATGATCAGGCATTTCCAGGAATATAAACATCAATTGATCAATGGTTCATTTAAAGGAATCTCACCCTATTAAGCCAGAAAGGAGGATCCTGGACACCCTTGGAAGATCAATAGTATGATCCAGAAATATTAGTCAGTCATTAAATAGTTATTGAGCCTTACAGTCTGTCATCCTATACATCTGAAATAGAACTCATTATCTTCTTTCCCCTTTCCAAAAAACAAAATCATTTCCATCTTTCCATTTTTCCTATTTCTATTGAGGATGCCACTGTTTTTCCAATCACTGTAACATCTTAATTTCATGTCACATATGCAGTTGGTTATCTTATGAAGATCAAATCAAATAGCACATGGGAAGTGCTTTGAACAAATGAATAAATACAATTTATTAAACTCTTACTATGTGCCAAGCAATGTGTAAACCTTAGATTGATATATAAATATTAACTATAATTAATAATCTCTTACAAACATCCTCTTCTATCAATTCCTAGTGCTACCACCCTACTTAAGGCCTTCAACATCTCTCTCCTGAACTGTTGTAATAACTTCCTAATTAGTCACCAGGCCTTGAATCTCTCTCTCCCCAATCCAATCCATCATCCACACAATTGCTAAACTGATATTCATAAAACACAAGTCTGACAATGTTATTTTCCTTATCAAAGAGCTCCTGTGGCTCCCTCCTGACTAGAATAAAATAGAAACTCATTTGACATTAATGTCCTTTATGATTCAATGATAGATGTGCTTTCTAGACTTATTATACATCTCTTCCCTTTATACTTACTACAATCCAGCCAAATTCTCTTTTTTTGCCATTCTGTACATACCACATTTCATCTCCTCTTTCCATGACTTTGTGAAGGCTAAGCCCCATATCTGAGATATATTCAATCTCCTCATTTCTACCTCTTAGCATCTCTAGCATCTTTCAAAACTCAGCTTAAATGTTACTGCCTACTTTCTTGATCCTCCTAGCTGGTCCAGCATTACTTCCTGCACCCAACCTTCCCCATTGCCAATATCATGTTGCATAACAGGTGAATGGTCAACCCCAGCCCTTATGAGTATGCATAAAGTGTTCAGCTGATGCAATCTTCGCTTGAGCTTCAGAACATTTTTTTTCTATGACTATTTC
The DNA here is from genome assembly GCA_028646515.1 of Pseudochirops corinnae. Taxonomy (NCBI): domain Eukaryota; kingdom Metazoa; phylum Chordata; class Mammalia; order Diprotodontia; family Pseudocheiridae; genus Pseudochirops; species Pseudochirops corinnae. The sequence continues at coordinate 35,433,641 of CM053591.1, read as the reverse complement.
TGATCTGCTAAATCACTTTTGATTGGTTACCAACTGGAACTAAGTTTACATCCAAAAGACATTAATAGGGACAATTCTATCTTGCCATCAAATGGAGGAGATATTTTGTAAGCCTCTGGGTGAGGAGAGAAAAAGATGTAGGGCTTAATGTCACAACCCAAACAAACATGTTACCAGAGAATATAGTATTCTGTTCTTTGCCTAATGATATGTGATATTTCCTCCTTATGGGTATTGGATTTAAGGAGTATTGGATTAAGGTGTAACTTAGTGAGATTTGAAAGATAGAGAGAGTGAGGAATCAAAAATCTGGGAGACTGAGGTTATGCCAGATTTTGCTGACAGCTAAGGATAGTTAGAACCAAAGTCCTGAGAAACCTGCTTGAACCAGCATAACATGAGAGAGGGAAACTGAGAGAAAGAGACAGACGGAAATCCCCAGTATATATACTTGATCATTTACAATAGCTTTTACCATCTTAATTCTCTTTATTTCAGTTTCCACCCTTCCTATTAGTAAATATGGGATGCTGTGCTGGTTCAACTGTCATTGATTATGAAAGCTATTTTAATAATCATTACAGATCTTTTCCATTTTCTTCTATTTCTTCTCCTTCCATTTCTATACTAAAATGCCCTTCGGGATAACTTTTTTTTAGGTGTATCTCCAATCATGCTTTCCTTAAATGGGTTTTATCCTCTGCTGCTTCATAAGACCATGTAGCTTATAGTCATCCATCATCCTTCTTTGTAAGATTTTAGAAACCAGCATGTTATAAACAGGCTTTCACAAGTGAAATTCAGTAATAGACCCCATCATTGCCTGTTCACAATTGACTGAAAAATATAGAGATTTTAAGATCCCATTGTAGTTATACTTTGTGGATTACATCTAAAAAAAAAAAAACACATTGACTCCAGTAAAACAAAACATGATTTTAAAGATTCTTGTCAAATAAAGTATTTCCCATCCATATATCAGAATCATTCAAGATTCCTTGAAATAATCATGTTAAAATTCCCCTCTAACCACAAACAGTAGGTTATGAATAAAAACAGATGTATTTTTACCAAAGGTATCTGCCACTTTAATCAAGGAGGTCTAAAACCAAATGCAAGTTAAAAAGAATTAATAAGGAGTGTGAAGGCTTTCAGATGTTTAGGAAATTTCTGCTAATTACATCAACTTCTGGAATACCTCAGAGCCTCCTGAAAGCAATCTGTACCCACTCAAAAGATACTGGCCTTTTTATTCACATGGGAAGTACCAAGTAAAGGATGAATGCATATTCCCCAGATTTTGACATACATTTAAATGGAAAACTCATGGATTATGCCATTAGTTTACATGCCTGGAGCAGATAGTACCTACAGACCATAAGTTGGACTGAGAATTGAACAGGAAGAAGAGAACAGTCTGAAAAGTTTGTAGTAAATTATAGGGCTTCTTCAATTACCCTAAATTTAACATGGAAACACAAGGAACATCTTTTTAGTAGCAACACTCTGCCAGTGTTTTAGTATGGCAGAGAGCCAGAGTACATTTGTCTCCAAAGAATTAAAAATGAATATCTACAGAGAGCAGTGGAGAAGTACATGGTGATTGTGAGCTGGTTGCCACATATAATCAATAAGAAATTTCAAAGAAAAGCTAGGAATGATATATGTCATCCAGGAAATACATAATAAGAAAAGAAGATTTTACTATTGCGAAAGTGAGGAATGGTAGACAAGTTGAATGTTTCTCTGGTGACTGTTATGTTGTCATATCAAAATAAGAAAAGCTTTCAAGAAGGTGGGCAAATCCCCTGTACCCAATTATGTAAGGACATAGATAAGTGTCCAACAGATTGGGCAAACATGAATGTGTTGTGATCGGCATCATTGAGAAACTTCTAAATCTGTGAAATCATAGATATCTTTTTGAGTATTTGGAATACTTGTTTCTCTGACAGAAAACAAAACAGGGACATGTGAAATCAAACAGGACTTTTTAAAAAAGTGTGACAAATTATCTGAATTTAATTAAGGTTCATTTCAGTTCCAGTTCTGCGCAAAGATTGAGCAAGTTTTTGTTTTATCCAAACCAGTGTATCCCTAATCATGATGCTAGCAACCAGCTGTGCTGATTCACTGTTATCCAATACATGGTTTTATTGTGCTTCCGAGGAAAAGGACTTCACTTGCTATTGTTCAATCAAGAGTGTTTTTCATGAGGAAACAACATATGCAGGCATTCTTATTCTGCATGAATTCCACAAAGCCTACAATGACCACTTAGGTTTATTCTCTTTAAACTGGTTACTTATTAGCAGAAACAAGAAACCATTTCTTTTTTCCTTTTTTCTACCAGGCTTCTTTGTATTTTAAAAGAAGAATTGTAAAATTGTCTGACTTATGATGGCAATTAATTTTTTTTTTTTGATCAGGCATAAAACTGTATCACAACAGAGTAGAACAGGTACCTACCTCCACATTATTTTGTGACAGGGATTGAAAATAATGACATGAAGACATGGCATGAAACTGTGTACATGTAGAGAAAAAAATAATCAAGTGCTGCTTAGACCTATAATTGATAGGGCAGAGTCCCCAACGGTCCAATTATCTTGTATCCAACAGTTGCATGTGTCAAGTTGATTCAACAGTGATTATAAAGGTTATACCACCATATTTAGTGTGACTCCATCAACTTCAATGTAAAAAAAATAACTTTAGCTGTCTTTAATTTATTTTAGGAGTAGAAAACAGTTTGTTGTCTTTTCTCAAAGTAAACTCTTTAGGGAAATTCTTACATCACCATATTTCACATCACGAAGCAATGATGTATATCTTCATACCCTTGTATGTGTGTATTCCATTTAACATGTATCTATATCTCATAAAATATCATATCTCATAAAAAATCAAATTCTGACGAAATTCCAATCAAACTCAATATAGTAGAGATATAATTCTACTATTCAGGTATTTGAAAATCAAGTACATTAACTTTTAAAACAAGTAAAAATGTCATCTTACAGGGAGAGTTTCAGTGTTATTACCTTCTATTTGAGTTACAAATCCACTTAATCAGGAACTGATAATGGAATAAGCAGCTCATTCCAAAACAGCATTCATTGCTATGTTTAATAACCAAATAAGCTTCTTATAATTGCTAAGCCATATATAATATTAGTCCTGACATTTCCTCAATTATATTATTGACTTCTTTTATTCTATTTTATTCTAAACTTAAAAAATAATACAGGTACATCCATAATAATAGAATAGAAACAAAGATTACACATAAACCTGCAAATCTATTATGTACAACTTGCTATTCCTTTTAAATATATATTAAAGTTATAACATAACTTTCTTTTTTACCTTTTTTCTTCCCTCCCTGCCCCACTCCAGGCCCTAGAGATGCCTACTGTCAGACACAAATATGTTCGTGTGTGTGTGTGTGTCTGTGTGTGTGTGAGTGTGTGTGTAAAATCGTTCTTTACATCTATTTTTCAGTTGTTTCTCTGGATGCAGATAGCATTTTCCTGCATAGGTCCTTTGTAGTTAATCTGACCTGTTTTAAACTTCAGTGACCTATGTTATATTATCTTCATAAAAATAGATTTTCAACACTTACGTTTATACATGCACAGCAGTTAGCAAGACAAAATGAATAGGGCAGTAAACCAAGAGTCAGGAGACCTAGGTTCAAATCCTGATGAGCTTCATAATAAAGGACATGTCACTTAACCTCTCATAACTTCATTTTCTCATTAGTAAACATAAGATTAGCAATACCTCTATTACTACTGCATTCAAATGATCAATCAATGAGTTTTTCTAAAAGGCCTATGTGCCAGCCAATGCACTAGGTACAAGGATTATAAAAGTAAAATTGAAAGAGTCCCTGACTTCAAGTGGCTTATATTCTATTAGGGGAGATAACATAAGCAACATATGAACATGTATATACAAGGTATGTACAAAAGAGATAAAATGTGATTTTTGTAGAGAAGGGTACTTCAAGGGGTTATTATGAGGAAAGTGCTTTGTAAAACTTAAAATTCCATAAAAAGTGAGTTATTATTGATAGCGTTCTATATTCATCTAAAAATTCATTATATGATGAACTTCAGCTGAAATAAGGGCTAAGTATAAAAAAGATGCTGAATAAATTAACACAGCCTTGTAATCCAACATTCCCTACCCACACACTAGTAAAATTACTGACCTCATTGAAAATTGCTTATCCTGTTAAATGAATGTTCTATTAAGAAAAATAGCTTTCCCCACATACATACATGATCCCTATAACATGTACTATTTTCTCAATATTCTTTTTTTCTTTAACAAAGTCTAAGCCTCAGAAATTCTAGAAAAATGTAGGGTAATTCCAGTAGGTGGAGTAATAGTAAAGCAAATATTCAGCCTGGAGATATATACGTGTGTGTGTGTGTGTGTGTGTGTGTGTGTGTATAACACGACCATTGTTATCTTGTGCTGAAATTTGCATAAATCAGATGAGGTTAAGATTAGACTGGAGCACAAAATCATCTCTATAGATAAATCCATTGTTCTACAGAGTAAATGCATTACTTTAAGATAAAAATGAAAATCCATTTAGTCTTCAAATTTCAGTCTTTCTTCTCTTTACTTCCACAAGTTTGGTCTCTTGCAGCACAAGCATTTAAGAGAACACAATTTAAGAGACTACTTCATCAGTGGCGCCAAATTTGACAGAGAATTCCTGAGTGATGCCTTAGGGGAATCAGAGAGCATAGATTCTGGCAATTTCAACCCTGATATTAGGATCATTTGAGATTTGAGAGACAAGCTTGTCTAATAATGTCATGCCCTTGCCAAGCAAGACTTGCTTAGCATGGCCAAAACCTTCACTATATTGGACAGGAGCACTACAGAAAAGCTCTTTTGCCTAGCAGTGGAACCAAAAAGATGAAATGGGTGCTGTCTAAGAATCTAGTTAAACTTCTCTTGAGGTCCCATTAAGCTGTCACAATCAAGTGATCTGTCAAGTATGTGTTTGTGTAATCCATACATTAATTATCCATAGCTCAATATCTAACTGAAAACTAAGAAGGGTTATTGTAATTCACTCTGACCTGGGCTGGCAGGCTTAAAAAGCCATTGCTTTTAAAGAGTGAGGTTGGATTTGCATTAGCAGCATCCTGGCAGACCAACAATACTGTTCTCTACTATGAAGAGAAATTTTTGCCCCCTGAACTTTGGACACAAAGCCTTGCACAGAACTACTTGAGAATTCTAGCCCAGTGCAGACAATAATGCAGACGGCCAAAAATGGAAGCCCCTGGGATTGCTTCCAAAATGAACATCAATACACAAGCGCTCATTCTGGGTAATTGCACTCATTCTAGGTTAACCTGGAGATTGCTCCAGGTCACTGAGACATCCGAGTTGGAAATGGAGACAATTGAAGATCACCTTGGTTATCGAACAAGTATTCACCCCACTCTGGCCAAGAAGGGCACATCAGAGAAAGCAGATTATTCAGTACAATGACATCTACTGGAGTTACATTCTCCTTGGATAATGGTAACTACATATACATACATATGTATGTGGATAAATACAAAATTTCACTTATACTTACCAAATTACTAACAAAAAAAAAAATAACGTGGCAGAAAAGAAATTCAAGAACAATCTACTTCATAGACACTACCTCATACTTTATCCAAGGTAGAATAAATATAATAATCTCTTAAATTGCAAAGCACTATATAGGCAAGAAATTCTTATTAAAGATGGTACTGATATTATCTATACATTTTCATCAAACATATTGAAGAACTATAATTTCAATTTGGACACTTACACCTTTTCAGTACCCTCTGCTCTTGGACCCCTGCTGAATAAAGGGTGAAACAGAGAACTCCCCAAATCTCCATTTCAGGAGAGGAGCAAGATCAGTTATCTCTTCATTTTCCAACTAGCTGCCCTCTTTCCATCTTCCCTATCATGCACCTGCATCAGGTTCTTCCCCATCTCCTTTTTCAGTTTCCTTTTGTAAGTTGCCTTCTCCTATTAGAGTGTAAGATCCTTTAAGGGCAGGGATTGTCCTTTTCTTTTTTATATAACCAAGTGCTTAGCCCAGTTCCTGGTATGTAGTAGGCCTTTGATAAATGTTTATTCACTGACTTTATGAGAAAAGAGCTTTGTAAACTTTAGAATTCTTTATAAGCATGAACTATTAGTATAATGAGAACTATTTTAAATATATTTAGGATTCAATGCTATGAATTTCATGCAATTTGCCAAAATAATTGATAGTTGTTATATAGTCACAGTTATGCTTTTATTCTCTGTGTGTATGTGTGTGTGTGTGTATGTATGTATGTATGTATATATGTATGTGTGTATGTATTTTAGGTCAAGGAAGCTGGGGCTCAAGATAGAATCTAAATACCTTATAAAACAGTAGTTGTCAACATTCTTAATGCCGCAACCCTTTAATACAGTTCCTCATGTTGTGACGACCCCCAACCATAAAATTATTTTTGTTGCTACTACATAACTGTAATTTTTCTACTATTATGAATCGTAATGTAAATATCTGATATGCAGGATGTATTTAAATTGAACATAACCCACAGTTTGAGAACCGCTGTTATAAAATGATGGAAAATGTTTCACTCTACATTGCACCAAAATGTTTCTCCCTAAACAGTTTGCTTGAAAAATTCAGAAGAATTCAGAAAAAGTTGGAAGACCCCATTGACATTCACATTTGGTTTACTTGAATTGTTTGCAGAGTTCCATGTGGTTGAATGAACCTGCTAATGGGAATTTTACAAACACAGTTTGAGTAACATAGAAGTTAACAATACCCTATTCCTAGTTCTTTTCCTTTTTGTGGGTAAATATAAAGCTAAGTCAGTATTTTAGTTTAAAAAAAAACAAATTTTAAAACTGACAAATTAAAAAAAGAAAACAAAAGAAAAAACTGATTAAAGCACTTAATCTTAAATATTTCTCCTTCTAATCACCTCTCTATTCTAACAAGAATGTAAGCAGTAAGCTTAAGTAATGTTTTTTCCTGTGTTTACCCTTTGATCAGTTAATATTTTAAGAAAGGAATGCCAACAGTTTAGGGCAGGATTTTCATCAGTTTAATAAATAATGGACATATTTATATACTACTATCTATAGGATTGAATGAATGAAAAATTCCTACTATATGACAGGTGCCAGGTGCTTTGCAATGCTCTGGGATACAAATACAAAAGAGAAACAACCCCTGCTCTCAAGAATCTAACATTGCATGGCAATAGCAGAAAATCTTTCAACTAGTTCAGAGCCAGACCATTTTCCAGCTTGTTAAAATTTATTTATTCTGTCTTATAAGCAATGGCTCATATGTCTCAATGTATCAGAATCTCTAATCTGTTATTCTTGAAATTAATATCAGTTAGTGTGTTTACAACTTAGTGGCAAAGCAACCAGTAATAACACAGACATAAAACATTATTTAAATGTTTGAACTGGGAGAAAGATCACAACCAAAGTAAGCTTTGATCATCACCATAACTCTTATTTTCTCACTTATTTAACTATCTCTCACATATGCAGACCATATAACCCCGGGCAACTCACTTAACCTTTATGTGCCCTAGCATCTCTCAGGCTACATAAATTGTACAAAAATTGTAGGTCTTCAAAGATTTCTTCAACAAACAACTCCCAACACTGATGACATTATAGGTCTATAACCATTTCCCTACCACCCCCAAGATATTTTTCAGCAAAGATAATAAATGAATCAAACCCAGAGAAGTTAGTAGAATAATAATAACTAATAATAATTATTATTATTATTTTAAGGGAGAACAAGGAGCACAGGAGAGCAGTAATCAGGGAAAAGGCAGCAGAAATTGGCAGAAGGCAGGGACAAGGAGAGCTCTATGGGAGAACCATATGGAAAGCCTCAGTGAGCCCAATGGAATCATGGATGCTGCATCCAAAAGGCATTCTCAGTTACAGTCATCATGTCAGCAGGATTCTGCATACTTGTGGAGTCATAATGTATAGCCTGTACTTTTCATGCTCTTCTGTCTTTATCTGTTGCAATAAAATCTTCCCCCGCTGCACTGTGGGGACCACATGCTTACAAAAACAGAGTAAGTATCAGCCTTCCATTTTAGATCTAATATTATGGAACCACTCCTGGGCCCAAGGTTCTGGGCCACTGCACCTATTGCTTCTCTGTAAGAGGTCCATCTACTCTAGAGCCAGGAATGTAATTCAGACCAGGTTCAGTTCTGAGGAGTATGGTCTTTAATGAAAAGGGTACTGGACTAACTTTTCTCACCCTCTTCAGCTCATTAAACCTAAATCTGAGAGCCACAAAAGGTAGAGATGGGAGTTCATTTAAAGCTTGGATTTTGACTCATGCCTTAGTCTTACCAAAGGGCAGGAGGAATACAAAGATACACAGTATACCATATAAATTAGGTTTGGGACAAGTCTTTATTTTTTACACACCAAAGAAAAGCTAAAATAGATCCACAGCATATGTTAATAGGGCAACAAGATTCTATAGTGACTTATAACTACTGTCATACTCTCTTGGGAGACTAATTCTGAAAAATCATCTAAACATAAAGCAGTTTCCAAGGCTGAGGATTAGGGAGTATGCCTTTCACTTTACTTACTGTCTTCCTCAGAGTTCATGAATTCTATCAAGCCAGGCCACATAGAGGCTTTGGCTCCTGTTTTTATAAGTAACTGTCTTTCCTGATGCAAAAAACTTCCCTTGATTGCCAGGTGACTCCATTCATTGAACCCAGGGCCTGTGGACCATTCAAAGTCACAGTCACTTTTAATACCAGACACACTCACCTTGAGAGTGATGTCTAATCATCTACTCAGAAAACTCTCTACGCTAATGAAATCATAAACCTAGAACCTTTCTTTTCCAACCCCCGCCCCCAAATTTTTTTTCAGCTAAGGAAATAGGTAATGCAAACCCACAGAATGTGGTACAATAACAATAATGAATTTTTAAAAGGAGAACAAGGCTCACCAGCAACCGCAGAAAAGGAAGCAGAGATAGGTAGAAGTCAGAAACAAGGAGAAATCTAGGGGAGAAGCAGGGGACTCAGGTATGAACTTGTCAAGATCAGTTCATTCTTTATGTGGGGGTTGGAGTGAGATGGGAACAGAGAACATCCCATCTCTCTGCTTTGTTCGTGTCCCCATTCATGTTGTAGTGCATTTCTTGACAAATGGTAGAAGGCTAGCAAAGACATCACTTTGGAAGCTGCCTTGCTTATTATAGGTTCTCCAACTCATCAGCCAACAAATCATTTAAAAACATGCAATTTAGAGTCACCACATGGTCAGAAGCAGCCATCAGCAATCCCTCCATATGCTGAATTACTGTATTTCTAGAGTCCTTAGAAGTTTTTCAGTGATCTCTGGGGCATGTTCCCCCAGTGACTCCTACAGAATAATTAAATTTTTCTACATAGAGATTATTTCTAAATTCTAGATGGGGGCTATAAAATTATAAGCAAAAAAATTTCCAAAAAACTATAATATGACATAATATTTGTAAAGTGATTAGTGCAATACCTGGAACATAGTAGATGCTTAATAAATGTCTGTTTCTTTGCTTCCTAATATAAAGGTTGCATTAATAAATAAACATTGCTGTGAACATGGCAGAACATTCTACTTACTAACTTCAAAATATTGTGTCCTGATAATCTTATATAATGAATCAAATCATTACAACAATTACAATGTATCTCCAAACTGCTTCCATGTTCTCACTTTCTCAGGTCATTTAAAATTGTAAGTCACAGACAAAAGATTTACAGTACAATTGTATTAAATGCTACATAATGGTATTTTACTGAAAGAATAGTTTCTTTTCAGAAGCTCAAAATGAACTTCAGAAACTGAATGAATTGTCGAAATATTGAAAATGTATATTTCAACCAATTTCAATCCATTATTCTATACAAATTCCTCATCTTATTCAAAATTACTCATTGTATCAATATCATATTTTATTTTTGAAATTAACATAGCTGACAATAGTAGTTCTAAACCTGATACACACCACCCACACAACCATATCATCTGCTATACGGTAATGAGTAAGCTCAGACCCATCTATTCCAGGACCTGACAACGTACATCAAAGTTTGGTGTGTCTCTTCTCTATTACTATTAGATCAAGTCTCCACTGATCATGTTCCCTCCTTGTTATGTGGCAGTGACTAGTATACCAGTTCCATTTAATCTGCACATCAAATAGCTTTTCCAAAAGGATATTTACTTTGACAATATAGCTAAAACAAATATACAAATATTTCTCCCCACATTTCAGGGTCACATTCACTCTTATATTACTTCACATTCTGGGGAGTGTGGGCTTACTGTTAGCACAGTTCCTTCATAACATTGGTCCCACCAAGTTTGTGTCCAAATGTGGCATGACTATTATATGAGTCTTCATCTCAGTTTCCCTAGACTGGGTCATGAAGTTAATCAGCATTCCAATCCAACAATCCAAGGTTGTTCAGTCTGTTACAAGCATTTACCAAGTATTTCTAAGGTGCCAGACACTGTGCTAAACTCTGGAGATGTAAAGGATAGCAAAAATCAGTTCCTATTCTCAAGGAGCTAACATGTCTAATGAGGGAGATGATACGCGAAAAAACTACGTATAAAAGATACATGGAAGATAAATCAGAGATAATGAACAAAGATAAAAACACAAGAATTAAAGGGAATCAGAAAAGGCTTCTCATAGAAGGTAAGAATTTAACTGGAACTTAAAGGAATCCAGAGAGGCCAAGAGACAGGGATGGAGAGAAAATTCCAGGAGAACAGGTAGTGAAAATGTCCTAAATGAGCAATTAAGGTGTCTTGTGAAAAGAAGAACCAAAAGGTCATCACTAGATTCAAGAGTACATTAAGGAGTGTAAATTATAATAAGATAAAAAGGCAA